>JARKIC010001060.1:0-155458 GCA_029378375.1 Mycena olivaceomarginata
TTAGATCAATAGTGTGTTAACAATCTTCGTGGTTGGCTAGTAAGGCCCCGTGTTCCCACAGTTGAATCACTGACTTGTTCAACTGATCTCTTCATTTCTCTGATAAGTATTCCACTCTATGCCACTCCTTTCAAGGTTTTGAATGGCTTCAGAGTTCATCTATATCATTTTGTTTAGCAAGTTATGGTGCCACCTTCATGGCATGCCGAAAACAGCTTACTCGAAAAATTTCCTTTTTCGGCAAGTGTTGGCATCGTAGCCACTCGCACTCCTATTTCTTTGCTACTCAGGCTATTTCTGCAGGACCAATCAATCAATCCAGCATTTTCCAGATTGCTATTTCTAAACATAGAACCGTGAGGACCTCCACAGTCGAGAAGCTGCTGTGGAAAATATATATAAGGGACCATCTGGATAGTGCGGCACTATTTTTCTCACTCGTTTCCGTAGCCCTCCCCTAAAGTAGCCTATCCTTATCATTCAATAGCTTTCGTGATTTCTGTTTCTTTTTGTTATGGCACCCCGTGTTCCCATAAGAGATGGCTCAACCAGAGTAGGCCGTCTTATAATTTTGAACTAACCAACGCGTTCAGAAAAATAAGCAACCTGCATCCTTTGACCCTTGGGTAGCAATCCGCCCCCTTGACAAAGAAGTGCAGCGCGTTCTGTTTGCTATGGCCAACCAGCAGCTGCTTGACCATGTCAGTTGAGAGCAAGCTACTGGTATTGTCTTATCATACACCGCTACTCTGGTAAGATTTCTGGGTTCTCCTTCTTTTATTTCTGGTTTCTTGGCTTTCCCGCAACTGATCCGGTACTTCAGTAACACAACGTGTCACATAACCTGAAGTACTTCTGTCAGAGCTGGTTTCCCAGCGAACACCTCCGATTCACTCACGGGCTTCACCTCGTAATCGAGTTGGTGGACCCTAAACACCAGGATCAAAGCCTAGCTGGCATTACTTGGCCCGCCAAATCCTTTACGTCCAAGGTGAGTATTCGCTGTTTCTGTTTCTTATCTATGTTCATGACTCAATCGTTCACCAGCAAATGCCTGAGGACTGGACAGTAGATGAGGGCAGGCAATTCATTTGCCTGCCTCCCCTTGACTCTGTTGTTCTCATATCGGATGAGGTGAAACTTGTTTACAAGCTTCACTTTGCTTTTATTAACACCTGTTATAGGAGCCCACTGAGCCTATCCAGCCTCCAGCTGCCAAAAGCAAAGGAAAAGGGAAGACCGGAGTAGTAAGATTTTACTGAACCAGTTTAACCATGTTTTTCCTCAACTGTTCTTTTTAGAAGAAGACCAACAAGCAAGGTCTCAGCCCCAGCACTGAGGAAAGCACATCAAAGAAACCCCGCAAGCCTGACTCGAAAGTTGTTGTTATGGTCAGTCTTTGACTTCATAACTTTTGAGTATCTTTCTAAATATCTGGTTGCTTCTTGTCCCAGAACGAAGTCATTTCTGGTTAGTTGCTCTTCTGTCTGTCTTAACTGGGCCGCCTGACTGAACCGTCTTTTTGTTGTATTTAGAGGACGAGCCCGCTACAAAGCTTACTGCCGAGGAGCAGTCCGCCCTCAATAAATGGAAGAAAGACATGGCAGCCGGGCGCCTTCTTCGTCGTCCTGAAGCAGTCCCAGTGATTACTGAGATAAGTCAAGTCTTTTTCATTTCATTTCTTCAGCTGACTTCCTCTTATGAGGGCAAATCTGTGGCGGAAGCCCAGTATGCTGCCATGTACCCCTATTATCGAAAGAAGCACCTGGCTGCGGCACATACAAGTTGCGCTGCTTTGTCCACCGTGACCACTATCATCCCCGATCACGAACAACAAGCTCTACCCGTCGATGATTCTGGACGCTTCTACGTCCTGCCCTTCGACATTATTACTACTGCGGTAGGTGGATCTGTGCCAATGGTTAGTTATTTCCAACTGATAAGCTGATATCTGATCTTCTTTTTGCTTATATAGGACGGGCCTTGGTGCACTGCATGCCAACTCGCCAGCTCAGTGTGCGTTTCTCATGGCCGTGGACAGCCTTGTGATCGCTGCAACAACAGCCATACTGCCTCAGCTTGTGAATTCACCTTCTCTGATGAAGTCCTCAACGATTTAGGACCAGAGAGGGCACTGTGGTTCGATATGTCTGCGCCCGGTAAGCTTTTAATCTCTATCTCTTTCATTCTTTTTGTAATGGTTCATGTCTGACCCCTCAAACCTTCCAGGCTGGCAGCGCGCAGCTGAAGACCTTGAAGTAGCCAGCAAAACCTATGCTCTGGCTCAGAAGGCAAGGGACAGTGCGGAGAAGGAGATGCGCTTGAAAAGCGCTTGTTTTCCTTCACCGGATTGTCTGTGCTCACACTGAGATGGAGCATAACACCTTTGTGACCCATTTCTCTGGTGAAACCGTTGAAAGCCAGATGGTTAGGATGGAGTACTATCTACGCCTGGCTATGGTTCAAGGTATCACATCCCAGTTGAAACTTCATCAGCAATGGGAGTGGAACTTGTTCCATTCTGACCAGCTACTCGCGCCTATACCTGGCTTCATAGATGCATATGATTTCTACAACGCCTTCGACCAAGAATGTGCTCACAACCCCAACTTCAACAGACTGGGGTACTTCCTAGTGCCTAAGCCTGGAGAAAAGGGAGCAGCAGAATGGGTTGAAATCCAAGTCGGTTCCATCCCTTTCTTATTTCTTCTCATTCAATTCACTGACTGACTCTCTGTTTCTGACTTCTAGCCTTCAGACCTTGCGACGGTCACTCTGAGCGACAGTACCACTCTGCACTGCGGAGTCAGTGGCTCACATGCTCAAAACTGCTTCATGCGTGAAGTGTTCGAACGAGAGAACATCACATTGCCTCAGGCGTACAAGGATCTCGACCTCATTCATTACCCTTCACCAACCATCGAGGACGGCAACTTGGGCTTCATCAGCGACTTGAAGTCATTTTTCAATCCTTCAACTGTGGAGCCTCCACTCCCCGACTCTCTTATTCCAATAGAGAAGGGTGATACCCCCACACCAGTCGGTGAAGACTTCTTAGACCTTGAAGCGGTCAAGTCGTCTGGTTCTGGGTCTGGTTCTGGCTCTAGTTCAGAAGAATCTGACGTTGACATCCTCAGGGCAATGTTGACTCTTCTTCTGACAATTCCAGCGAGGAGTCAGAGTCAGGTGAAGATGTAGAGGAAGGTGAAGCCATAGATAACAAGTCCGAAGAGGGGTCAGACGACGAGTAGTGGGATCCATTGAACAGATATTAGTTCCACTTCTAACTGTCTGACTTCGATTTTCTGACCATTCCCTCAGCAATCACGATTGTGTCGACTTTGTCGTTACAAAGCTGTTTGTACACCAACACATTCCGTTTCTCTTGGTATCTTTGTGATTTCTTGGACATCGGACTAGTAGGTAGAATACCTTTGTGTATAGTTGCCCTTACTAGTCTCGATATCGGGTACTAGCCTTGAATAAAGGCTTCGTTCCATTGTCTTTCTGTGATGTTTTGTTCATAAGTATCAAATTGAGTTCAGCCAGAACGCTACTTGAGACATCAAGTTTGATCTTAGCTATCGATTTCATTTCAATACTTCATCTGTTTCTTGAGACAGTAGCGTAGATACTGACCCAGTTTATCAGTCCAGCTCCACTATTGTCAAGTAGTCAGATTTCTATCTGACCACTTTAACAAAACATCAAGAAAGAGCCATAAAAATATAGTGCAGCGCTATTCAGAATGGCCTTTCTTGATTTAGGGCCGGTCAATATCTGTGGGTTCGGATCGCGTGGCACTATTTTTCTTTGGTTCTAGTCCTCTTTGTTAATTGAACAGTCAGATTCCAATCTGACTGTTCAATAACTATGAGAACACCCCCATGAAAATATAGCACAGCGCTATCCTAGTTGCCTCTTTTCGCTTTAGGGCCGGTCCCATATCCATAGATTTGGATAGCATGGCACTATTTTTCTTTGGTTCATTTCTGGAGATTTGGGTCTAGTTAAACCAAACCGACGTCCCAGTTGTTAATAAACAGTCAGATTCAAGTCTGACTGCTTAGAACATTGAAAACAACCTCTGGAAAATATAGCGCGGCGCTATCTCGAATGACTCTTTTTCTGTTTAAGGCTGGTCCAATGTCTGTGGATTTGGATCACGCAGCGCTATTCTTCTTGGGTCCATTTGTCCGTTTCGTTAAGAAATGAACTAGTGTAACCAAGTGACTTTGAAGTATCTAGTAGCTTGATAACATTAAACATTGGCCCTTCAAAATATAGCGTGGCGCTATCCAAATTGACCTTCTTTCAATGACTTTCAACCCTTTTGTTGTAACAGGGCAGTCAGAAGCCTTCTGACTGCCTAATTGACACCAAACAATCATCCAAAATATAGTGTGGTGTTATTCAACATGGACTCTCTTGATTTAGGGCTGGTTCAACATCTCAAGAAAGTATCGCGCAGCACTATTCTCTTTGGTTTGTTTTTATTAATATAGCGCGGCGCGATATATCTACTAGTCCGTTTCATTAGAAACTGCCTAGCGACATCTCTAACAGCTCAAATATCAAACAGTCCAAGTTATAGCATGGCGCGATTTCTTTCTCATTCTTTCCCATCAGTTTCAGGACTTTGAAGGCAACCCTTCAAGTCTTTATTGAAGGGCTATTGACCCAGGCAGTTTCCAAGACCCGATGGAATGCACTTTGAATTGCGCGGCGCTATTTTTCGCTTACTAGGCCCTATAGTAGCTAGATCTTAATGATCAGTGATCCTTGCTCTTCAAACTACCTCTATTGGGTTTTAACCCCGGCCTTAAATACTAAGGTGTGACGTTATCAGTCTTTTCTTTCCCATGGACCCTACACTTCTTTCCACTGGCACCATCCTTATTGACCATACCAGTTTCCCTGTGAACGCCCAAGGACTGGTGAAGCGATTGTACACTGTGGTAAGTGTTAATCCGTTCTTCGCCGTCTTTGTCTAACGACACTGGACCTAGCCTGACCTAGTCTGCCACAACTGCGCTAAGCACAGTTTCATTGCTGGTTGCACTGTTGTTACGGTTGCAGAGAGGACGGTCTTATCCCTTGTCTCTTCGAGAGTCAGTCTTGGTGGCAATTCACGTATCCAGCCAGTATAGAGCCTTATACGTTCGACGAACGTATGTGACCAATATCGCTAGTGGGTGACTTCCCGTAAGATTAAAATATTCCAGCACAGTTTCTGAGGGTGCCAGTGATGTGATCAATCTGAAAGATATTCACGCCGTCTGTGTTTCCCGCACACAAGATAATATATTTATGCATTGATGCAGGTCAAAATCCAGCCATATGTACACCAACTTGTCACTGGATGCTGTCAGCAATTCGTGCTGCATATCTGGCTAGGATGGAAGTGGGATGGAATGCAGTGATTCCGTGACATGATTCCGTTAGGTTCAGTATTAAAAGGATGTCTCGAGACTGCAAATTTGACCGAAAAGGTCTTGAAAACAGCTAATTTGGATGGGTCTTGTTCATGGTACCTGTGGAAAGGCTGCAGCCTCGAAAGATATGGGGTCCAGCAAGTTGTTGGAGTGCAAGAGACAGTGGAGTGTTCATGATGGAAGAACAGATCAATGATTTGTGTCCCAAAGGGATATTCCAGGATATGAAAGTCTATTCGGGGGGTAGGGACCCCCCGAATAGATTCAGAATTATTGTGTTGATGGGAGAATAAATGTTGACCATTTTGGGGTGATACAGTTGATGGGGTCCTAGTGATTGACAATGGCTAAGGTCGAAAATATTCCGGGGGATTATTTAAATCTTACGGGAAGTCACCCAGTATCCCTTGAACACCACTAAGTATATCTTTTCTAGCCTTATGTTTCAAGGAAATCTGGCACGAACTGTCTTTGCGCGACCTTATGCCGAGTCTGTTTTCACCTGGCTTCTCTAATGCTAGACCATCTGGCTTGATTGCTCGTGAGACGGACTATATCAGAGCATGCCGGAACGTTAAACTGCTTCATGGTCTAACAATGGTTTGTCACCCTCAGGGACGAGAGTTCATGCGTAGTCAGGCTTATTTTCTCTAGGACGCCTATTGTTATGCTCCGACTGAATCTATTACTCCTGACGCCATTATAGGCCCTCAGTTAGCTCTAGAGTCCAATATGATAATCCGCTGTAGTTAGAATAGTATGGGGACGCATTCCAGATAGTCGTCTGCTTCATTCTGTATCCTTCTCTTTCGGTAATCACATCTGATATCTGAGACTTCTATTCGGAGTTATGCTTTGAAATTATTTCAATCCAGCAGTCCTTCATCTGATTCAGAATTAGGTTCTACTTTTCCATGTGACTTTTGATTCACGGTGCCAGTCCGGCGTGTGCGAAGACTTGACCGCCTGGCAATGGGTCTTCTTTCAAAGCAATAGTCCTCTAGTCATTTTCATCAGTCCGGCTCGTTCTTACTTACCCTATTAGGACTTGAAATGTATATCATTACTGAGTATGTTTCTGACTTCTTATCGCGCTTGTGAAGCCTCATGTGTAACTAGTCAACCGGATCTTTTAAGGTCTGGTCTTCACGTGTTCACTTGATGGTCTCTTTCTTTCGCAATTTCGATTGTATTCCTTTTTCAGGGGTAGATCTGAGATGTGACTCAGATTTCAGAGTGATCGCGTTGGAGTAAGGTCCCCTTTATTTCAGGGTCTTTCTTAGTCCTGACCGCACTTTCTTTCTTTCTTTCTCCCACTATGCGATCCACATTGGAGAGGCTTATGCCAGAGGTCGATCCCATACTCATGAAGTTACTCAGTCAGAACTTGTAAGTGGACGATTCACTCTGTCTTCAGTGTCATTTTACTGATGTCACTGCCTAGTCTGCGAATGAATGCATACATTGTCTCGACTCAGGTCGTTCCTGTATCTTCATTGCCTGGGGACTAGGCTGTCTCTGCTGCTTCTTCCTTCGAGAACAAGACTGCTGTTATCGCAACGTGGAGAAATGGCAGGTCGACTGGGCCACTCGTATAGCTCTAATGGTTAGCCGCACCGATCCACGTATGTCTTTCTAGCCATTTTCGTAACCAGGGTCTAATAGTTCATTTCAGCTTGTTCACCCTTTAATTTGGCTTATGCCAATAAAAAATCCGAGCTTCTGCGCGAGCTATTCCCGTTCGTTCTGAATCTTGACATCGATACTCAACCCAACTCCACTATGGCTCTTCTTATTCGGTTTCAGTCAGATATCTGTTTCTTGGTCAAGCTCTACCACGCTGCCATAGCTTACTCTCGTCCACCTCCTATCCTAGAAGCTCTTAGGATTCGCTTAGATATCCAGCTAGTTCACAAGACATATGCTTGGCTACTGCTATAGATATTCCTGAAGCTCCTTAGACTTCTTCGGTATTCAAGTAGTACAAGTGCCTTTGTACTGAAATGTCCGTTTTGGATCGCGCGGTGCTATTTCTTATCCCACCGCTCATAGCAAGTGCCTTGTAAAAGATGCCTTGGTATCGCGCGGCGCTATTTTATCTTGCCAAGCATCCAATTTGGATCGCACGGCGCTATTTCTTTGTGACTCCTCAATGGGAATGCGCGAAATCTTCTGATGTCGATCGTTCCTCCCCCAATCTGAGATCTCAACTGTCCCCAGTTGAAACCCTAGATTGCTTATGCAGATGTTTTATTAGGTCCACGGGGGCAATTGATCCACTTGAAGTTGTGCCTTAACCACATCATTGGATAGAAACGGCATGCATGGTCAATAAATTTCTATATCCAGTCTAACCCATTCAGCGTTCTAGGCTTCACAAAAGGTATAAAAGGGCAGGTGCGACTAGAGAATTTTCATTCCCAAACCACGGCTCATTTCACTTTCAATGTCTTCTATAAACCCGAATTTGAATCTGTCAAGGCCGACTTTCTTAAGGCGGTCGAGACTGCCCATTCTCTGGCTACTTATCAGGCCCCACTCAGTGCTCGCGAAAAGCAACTGGAAAGTGTAGGCGCTGCGGCCATAAGTTTCTTCTATATTTCTTTCATCTTGTGGTTGAGTTACTGACCAGCGTTGACTAGGTCCGCATCGCTCCAGTCATGTCCCTTATGCTGGACGAGTCATCTCCCATTTTTTGGGAGACGTTATTCCAGGCACGCAGCCTTTATCACCACATCTGCAACCCGAACAACGTCAAGAGCTACTCTTATCCTCACGGTTACTCTGAGGTTGTCCATTTCACCCGCCTTATTCAAGAGAGACGGGAGGCGGCTAAGAAGACTGCAGTTGCTTCGGCTGCTACTCCAGCTCCTGTTGTCGCTCCTGTCGTTATCCCTCAAGGCGGACAAGGAAAAAGAGAAGTCTAAGCATGTACACCACATTCATTTTCCATCACTTCACTGTTAACAGGTTGATATCAAGGTCACCCGCTCTAAGAAAGTCTCTGGGACCGTCGAAGAGTCTGAGGACGAAGTCTCAATTATCACTGGCGCCAATGAAGTAAGTCTTTCCTAGTTCAGCTCGCTTTCTCCAGACTTAGGCGTGTTAACCATCCATCTCTCTTAGATGGGTGTTGATGGTGATAGTCCTGTGAAGGCTTCCCAGAGAAATAAAAGCTCCAAGGAGGGCAGACACGCTGTAAGTTGTCCATTTCACTTGAGTTTAGGTCCATCCAAGTCCATCATGACTAACAATAATTTCTTGAGTCCTCCAGGTCCAAGAAGAAGGACAGCAACAAGCGTGCTCGTGTGGACAGTACCACTCAATTCCATGAGGATAATTTCCTCACTGCCGGTACATTTTTATCGTTAGCTTCTTCTGTTATCATTTTACTGATATCAGTCTCTTCATTAGCCACCGCTGAGTTCTACAGCGCTGCTGCCAATGTCCAGGGGGTTGTTGACGACGCAATTGGTGCCACTTCCATGCCCACTGATTTCGAGACTAACTCTCTGGTGTTGCACAAACAGATGTATCACATTATGGTGGAGTTGGCTGTTATCCACGAGCAACTTCGTAGCAACCTCGCCCGCCTTTCTCAGCTAGTCGAGGAAGGAGAGGCCATTAAGGACCTCCTTTCTGACTTGCCTGAGTCTGCAGCGCTCGGAGTTGACTCCATGGTGCCGTAGTTCACATTCTGCACTCCCCCCAATCTGGACTGCACAATATCAGTAGTTTTTCTCTCTATAGTGTCTTGTAGTCCGGCTTCGCTGATATTTGTAGCCCTCCTAATACTTATATGTATCAGAGAAGTGGACGTCCAGGGGATTCAAACATACCTGGAGAGAGCGATAGTGACGTCCTCTTCGTTGACCCCGTAGCTAGTGGTCAGTACTGTGGGGCGCGCTTCATCTGTTTCCCCGAGGAGGGATGTAACAATATCCTACACCCATACTCGTAAGTGCTATGGAACATCCTGGCCGGAGAATTGCAGGTCCTCACCAGAGCCCCCATAACGCCGTCGTTGTTATCCTCTCCGATGCCGATAAATGTGACGGGAACACCGCCCGCAAGACCGACAGTGTATTCGATGTCCAACACCGCCTCGCTTCCAGAGTTTCTGCAGCAGATATGAGCACCGAACTCGATCGCAGCCCAAAAACAAACTCACGCCAGAGTTTGGTCATTTGTCCCGCCATCAATTGTTTGGAGACTGAAGGTGGTATTCACAAGATCGGGGCGGAGAGCTCCGAGGAATTGCTAATCCAGCCGTCAGTAACTGAGTATCAGGGCTAAGTTGACATTGGGCGCACCTGCAGATCTGCTTGGTTCGCGAATTGCTGTAGCCGGGACGGTTAGTGAATATCGAGGCATGGAGAAAGTAAGGCTACTTCGACGTATCCCGCAACTCCAAGGACGTTGTTGGCAGAGCTTGTGGCCTTGGCAGTGGGGATGCCGTAGAAGGCTTGTAGACATGCCTAGCATGAGGGATGAGCTGGCATTCTTTTGACCCAGCACCGGGATATAGCTACCGGTGTAACTACGGTCGCACAGGATGCCGGGTAGCGCTCTTCAACGGGGTCTTTGCGCTTCTCTTGACCGAGCGCACACTTGGTATTGATGGCGGTTACACCGAGAGGGCCGCGCAGAGGGGGGGTGAAGGCGATGGTGGGGTGCACAAACTGGATGTGCGGCTTGAGCGAAGCAGGGACTGAATATGCAAGTGTCCGGATGCTTTCCACTCCACTCTCAACGTGTTTAAAGGTGCTGAACTTGGTAGACAGCAGCTCGTCGGCCTTGCTAGCCGGAATAGTGATCTGCAAAAGGTCGCCCGCATTTGAAACGCTCCTCAGGAGAATGTCATTTTCGGAGAGCCACTCGGTGACGGCTGCGAGACCTTCAGCGGTGGGCTTGACGAACTCGACCACCTAAGGAATGGGAATAAGAATACGTCCATGAATTTGTTGAATAACTGAACTTGTTCTGGAGTGAGGTGCTGGCCGTAAAGAGCGTTCACCGGGTCCGAGATCTCGTATACGGTCTTCTCCAGTCCCGCAATGTCCGTATTGGTGAGCGCAATACGGAGCGTGATTTCCTTGCTGGGAGGAACGGAACCGGATTGAACGAATCTAGAGGGCACCGCATTGCGCTTCTCGTGGACCGCCATCGTACGGCGGCCCAGAGGGTTCGCGCTGACCACACCCAAGATAGCCGCGAGGAGGAGGGGTGTTGCAATCATTGCTGGACTACAGAACTGCTGGGCCATCGCTGATATTTAAGCAGACGTCCAGAAGCTGCGCAAGAGTCTGATAGTAGGGGTGCTCAATTCTTAACTCGCCCGTCCCGTCCCGTCAAATAATCAATTAATATTTGCTCAGAACAAACAAATTTCAAACTCCGCCAAGCCTGAGCACTTCCCGGGGCCCACTGGCCGGTCTTCTGCCCCACATTCACCGAATTTGAGTAGTGCCGCAGAGGTAAAATGCATTATAGACGGTATGGGATCTGTCGTGAGCTCGTCAAGTTGCACTTAGTTTGTCTTCCCGATGTTTTCGGCTTGTTAACAAATGCCATGTAATTTTCTCTGTGCAGATCTTCGGCCCAGGAACATATTCAGGAATTTATCGATCATTTATACCGCTTGAGCAGCATGCTAGAGGTAGGAAACAGCAAGGAGTTGCCCCGCAGCGTGGCGGAGTTTGAAAATTGTTTGTTCCGAGCAAGTATTAATTAATTATTTGACGGGACGGGACGGGCGAGTTAAGAATTGAGCATCCCTAGTGCCATGGGAACCGACTGTGCAATTTGATAGCCCAACCGTGTTGAACTTTTTTTTTTCAAAAAAACGGCCTTCTCGCTCCGCTTTTGAACACTGCCTCGTGTACAACCTCGCAGACATCCCCATCATGCTTCAGAGCCTGGCCCCGTGTTCCACGACACTTCAAATCCCGCAGCCACTCGTACTCCAAACGGACGACCATTCACACCGTGTCCGCGGCAGAACAGACAGATCACCTAAGAGGGCCCTACATAAGCGCAAACGTAGGTGCCTTAGGTGGAGCAGCAGAAAAGCATAGCATTTTTGAGATCTAGAGCACAAATTAAATTATTGAAGCTCCTTTCCAACATTCCGCTCTTTGTTGAAATCATCCGCCGATTCTGACCTTGCCGATGACGGTCATCCCGGATGTTTGTCTACTCACCGGCTCTGCTATCCTCGCGCTCCCGGATTCTCCGTACACCTTGTTTTCAGAGATTGCACACCGTCACCCAAGGCGCCATTACGCCTAGAACACAAAAAAAGCATCAGACTTCGCACGAAGTGAAGAGAGAGAACGGACCAGTGGTGATCAACCTCTTCCTATCGGCATCATGCACGAATGTGGTAGATCCCAAGGCGAGAGTACCGTTATCTTGCCATGGCTGAATGAATACATTAGAAAAAGAGTGTTTGTTTCAGAGGGTGCGAGAGCTGAAAGTTGCTTACAATATCAAGAACGTACTTCTTGCCGTAAAATTTATCTGTGCCGGTATTCGCTGCGAGCCTGAAGACGGCGGACGGCGCGCGCGCATCGATGTCCGTCATTTGTTTCAAGAGTGTGAACATTTTAGGGAATGCTTGAGGCAGAAGAGAGAACGTCAAGCAAAGGTAGACTCATCGGAAGACAAAAAGCTTACCAGCTGCCCAAACGGCGCCATTTTTATCAATGAACAAATTATCCAATCCATATTCTTTCAAAGAAACTCGTTTAGTGGACGATTGTGCCCCCGAGAAAAGCCGGGAGCCACTCACTGGTCGGGATAGTGTCTACCAAAACCAAGTCGTTGTCATTTCCCTCTTCAAAAACGCGGATTCCACCATTGAAGGTGCTAGCAAGGTACCAAGTACCGTTTCCGGTAGAGGCAAGCCCGTTGTTTGTGGGGAGACCAGTTGCAGCTAGCTTACATCCTTTGTCAATGTGACAGTATCCAATCGAAGCGCGGCCTTTGACGATGACATTGTGAAAATACGCGAACTAAGAGTTGTGTCGGGTTAGCCTCTCGTCGGAGTGAAGGAAGACAATTACTCACAATTTCGTTCTCAGGAGTCCTCGTGTAAACATGATTTGTGAAATAAAAGCTCTTCCCATTCGGTGAGCCCACCACGTCATTTGGGCTTATGATATATTCCGGATAATCAAACGTCTTGATATGCGTCACACTGCTCGATCCAACCTCCGTCTCGAATAACTCGATGACCGAATCGAACCCATTGAGCGGAGGGTCTCCTTTGGGAACCCGATGGTTAACCAAGTAAATCCATAACTTCTTAGGATCAGAGGAGTTGGGCACGACATCCATCCCGTGGACGGCAGAGGTATCTTCTGTCGTGAACCCATTAATGAATGAGAGACGCGTGACTTTTTTGGTAGAGGGATCGTATGTTGCGAGGTAGTCCAGTTCTGTACGTGTCTGAACTCGTTTCTGGGCGACATGGGGCGAGTTGAAGATTCCAGCTCGGTTGTGGGGGTTTGAGCATGCAAAGTAGATGACGCCGGTTGCTTGGTGAAGGACCGCTTCTACGAAGCCATTCAGAAGCATTGTCAAGATTGAACTAACGGATGCAACAAAACCGAGTATACTCACTCTCACAGGTCTGAAGCTCCTCGACCTTGTAACAATCCCGCGTTCCGATGTTCTGCACTTGACCGTCAAAGACACCATAGAGTTTCAGCAGAGGGTGAATGTAGATCTGATAGAAGCCTCCCAATGCCGCTAGGATGAGGATAAACAGATTCACGGGCGTCGAAGGCATCGTGATCGGTGCCAGGTGGAAGAAGATGATTACGATCTCGAAGGCGGTGCTGATTGCCGAACGCGTTTGGTCCGTGTTTTCCAAGATTTCCGTGTCTCCTGTGCGCGCGACCTTTCCGCTATGACGACCACTGCGCTTGCTGCCGCCGACGCATTACAAGACTGCTTCCAGTATTACCGCGCGCGAAGCGCGAGTCTGCCGCGGGCCCGTGCCAGGAGGGCTACGACGCCGTCAAGTTCCTGCCTACGACGTTACCCGTCGATCCCACCGTTAAGGAAGAGCACGGGTCGCGGGTCCGAGGAGGGGTATAGGGGTACGGGTCTGAGGGGTACGGGTACGGTGTGTGTTTTTCCAGACCCGCGACATACCGCGGACCCGTCCCGCGGGTTGGGGGGTGCGGGACGGGTCTGGATCAAAATCGCACTATTCGCCTCAAAACAAGTTTTTATCTTGACAACTGGTTGATTATCGCCTGTTCCGTCTCATCGCGTGTGTTTTGGATGACTGTCACGTCGCGTGATGAGTGACAGAACGCGAGGCGTTCCGCGAACCACCTCAGCTGTCCGGGTATCCCTTCATAATCAAGCCATTGGAGCTTCGGCCCTCCATCCGCCGCTACACTAAGCTTTCACTAGTCATCTCTCCGGTGTTTACTTGGCATTCTGGGGCACCATGGCGCTTTATGGCGCGGCGCGCGGCGCGCCGGGTAGTATTTCATCACGGCTCAACACCTTGTGAGCTGCGGGCCCCACGACTCACCATGTCGTGAGCTGCATATACCACGACTCGCAGTGCGACACCGCTGTCCAATCTGCGATCGATGGCAAGACGAAGCTCAGTGTTGATGGCTCCATCTTCGAGGCGTTTGCTGGCAACAAGCAGACACGGACGACCCCGACTGCTAGGACTCTTTCAGATGCGGAAATTAGGTCAGTGATTTCCTCTTCCTTTCGACGTTGCTTGCAGTGCGATGGACGACGATATCACTTTCCGCAATTTTTCGCTAACATCGGTAGCGCGTCCCGCGGCTTTCGGAACTGCAGGACCATCTCGCTGTAGATGTTGAGAACATCAAGGACCCCCTCAAATGGTGGTGAGAACATCGTAGGACGTATCCTACCCTCTCCCGCATGGCCCTCGACTATCTCTCCATCCCTTGTGAGTATTTCGATCCCCACTTCAACTGTAGGCTAACCAACTGCATAGCCACCTCGGTCGACGTTGAACGCGCCTTCTCCGGAGGACGGCGGCTTCTTTCTTTCACCAGAAACCGCTTGTCTGCCGAGTCAATTCGGCACCTGATATGTCTCGGTTCATGGTGCAAAAATAACCTCGTCAGTACCAATATTCTTCTCAAGGCGATAACTGCCCGTTCCAAGCGGCCGGCCGAAGCGGAGGAGCCCACGGAGGCGGAGGAGGTCCAGGAATAATGTCCGATCAATTTATATACGCAATTTTCACCCGTATTATACTTGTAGTCCACGATTAGCTGCTCAATTGCAAGTTATACGCGCCGTGATGGACCCGCGGGTACAAACACCGCGGTGTTGAGATCAGCCGGGGGTATGAGGGGTACGGTACAGACCCGTACCCCTGTAGGGGTGGGGTGTAGAGGGGTACGGGTACGGTACTACTCGGGCTAGACCCGCGGTAGACCCGTGCTCTTCCTTGCCCACCGTGCCGTGAGCGGGACCCCACCAGCAGTTCCTCCCCGCGTCTACCTGCGTCTACCTCATCCAATCTTGAGGATAAAGACAAGGACGGAGATATATCGAACATCTTCGGCCCCCCGCGCCGCGCGCCGCGAAGTACTGACGGCGACGAAGGTGGAATACGTATGCCCGACAGGCGCACAGCAGGACAGTGGCAGCTCGCTCGCTCTTCGAAGAGTCTGTGCTGCGCAAGTACTCGCTGGCGCTATGCCTCCTGCCACATGCCGACGTCCTCCTTCTTTATTCTCGCCCTTTCCCGCGCCCACACTCGGCGGCAAGACGTGGAAGCAGCTTGCGGCGCTCAGCGGGCGGCCGTACGTCCATCCCCCACCACCACGAGAAAGCGCGAAGAGGAGAAGTAGGGTCGTGGTCGAGACCGATCCGGATCTTGCGGGACTCGAGGCTGCGCAGGCGCGCGCTGCAGCGACGATTGGGTGCGAGATGGACTTGGACTCGGAGCACGAGGAGGTCGTGCGGCGGAGGGAGTAGCGCGCGAGGGAGCGCGTGCCGCGGAAGAGCGGGCAGTCGGAGCGGTGCATGGAGAGAGACGAAAGCGACGGCTACGGGCCGCTTTCGGACGCAGAGGACGAAGATAGCCTCACGTCCAACGCCATCGCGCAGCTGCATCCTGTATCCAATCAAGCGTCATGAGGCGCGCGACGGCGGCTCGGGTACCTTGATCGGCACCCCGATCGAAGGCCCGCCTCTGTTGCGAGCAAGATTTACGCACTCGTCGACATGTTCCCCTGTGGGCGTCACGCCTGCTCCTGCACCTGCGTCTTCGCCTGCCCCCACGCTCGCACCCGCACGGGCAAAGCCTCCGCTGCCCAATACACCGCCTTCCCCCGCGCCAGTGGGGCTCCCCAACCTGCGCCTGCGCCCACACCGCTACTTGACCCTCCGCGTCGATAGCGAGCGTGCGAATCCGGGCGGTACGTGCACGGCATGCCGCTGAGTGAGGCTTGTTCAGTTTGTGCACACGTTTTGGCTGGGTCTTCGTTTAAATTTTGCACTGCGTAGGCATCAATATATCACATCCTTTCACATTGTGGACCATATTATGTCTGGAAGCGTCGACCGGCCACGACCGAACCAAGTCTATTAAGTGTCCCCAACTGCTAATCGATAACCGACACCATACGGTGGATACCCGTCGGCGCTGCGCTTGCCATAACTTGAACTTCCTCGATTGGGGCCCAGAAGAGGGATTTTGAAGTTCTTTCCTCGATTGCATGGTGGTCTGACGAACGTTAACAGTAATAGTCGACCTGACGAAGCGGCGAGGTGACGAGGGCGGATCCCACTCGGGCTTTGCCATTCTTACCGATGCGTTATTTTAACTTTGTGGCTCTTCCAAACGAAACATAATCCAGGGCAGTAGAAATATGACCTCAGTGCGTTTAGAAAATAAAAGCTAAAACATATGAACCACAGCTTGCCGCCGCAGAGAGCCACTGCGTATTGTGATTCGACGCCGCCACCCACTGGATCATGATGAAGCCAGTGATTTAAAGCCGAAGCGCGAGCCGGCGAGCCCCTTCAGTCACTAGGGGATTCGAACCTCCAACAGCCCGAGTCCGAGTTTGTGGAACGGGTAGCTTAACCACTGCACCAAGTGACGGCGGTATGGCTTGGGATAATGACGAATATATGCCGCCTTGGGTCATCAGTAACTTAGAGTCAGTGGTTGACTGTCGAGCTTTGATGGAAAACTCAGAACGAATTTCGAGGCCACGCTGCAAGACCTAATCGAGCTTTGTTGCGATGCAAGTCTATCCAAGTTCATCCTGCTTCGGGATTCTCAGGCTGTCGACGGCAATACGCTCTTTTGGGTAAGGATCTGCAGGGATCTGCGAAGATCGCCCATCACAAATCACAACAACACGCAAGTTGGCTTTACACCACGACGTCTTCAGACACGCCCGCCATCCCACCCAGCGCATCTTCCCGCCATGCCCGCTCTCGACGCAAGCTTGACCAAAGCGATTATGTCTCACCTCCACGATCCGCGCAATAAACCTTGTGGGCTCGCTGTGTTACCTGACTGGGCGTGGCCCAAAAGCTTCGAGAATTCAGACGCCAGCGACCCCGACTGCCTCAGCTCCGCCACGGACCGCGATTACTTCTACCAGATCGGACTAGCGATCCTCAATCAGGCAATCTTTCTCATTTTGTTGGAGGACCTTCGAGGCATGCCCGCCGGGTATTCGCAGGTGAGCGAGTCGTCCTCTGATAGTTCTATTGATCTTACCAGTCAATTCCCTCGTACCAGGCCATCCAAGGTGCTGTAACCTCTGCGACGATTCTCCGAACGATCATGGGCAAGATCGATCCCCGTCTGGTCGGCTACGTCAAGAACGTCGATGAAGGGTTCCAGATTTTTGTTGGATTGCATTGGCTCAAGTCGGCGGGTGATATGTCCAAACTTTTACGGTGGCTCCAACCGATCTTTGAGCCATTGGCCTGGGTCGCTCGGGCAGCGTACATTGAATTGTGAGCGTCATCCCGTCGAACCACTGAGAGGTAGTGCTCAACTATGTAGCGAGAAAACTCGGAAGGTTTCGAAGAAGAAAGGTGGTCCAGAACTACCCGCAGGAGGTGGCTCCAAACTCCCCGCAGGTACGTCGATTGACTTAATTTCCGAGATAATTCACCACAAGTCTTGCGCAGACATGATCTTCCTCCTCAAACTGCGCCAATTCCAGAAAGAGGCGCCTGCGTCACCTTCGGCGAGTATATTTCAACGGCATATATAACCATGCAATTGACAGGCCTCCTTCTCAGGCGGATTCTTCTTCGGACTCGTCAAACTGTACGTTCGAGCTGAGCGTCGGCGGGAACGGTTCGCCCTTCCGGCTTAAGACTGTCGTATGTCTTCCTCAATTGTTAGGCAGAACACATTCTAACCCGAATTCCCACGAAACAGGAGCAGGACGCGACGGAGGGCTTCGTGCGTCGCTTCATTCATCTCCTACACCCGGAACTGATTGGAGCTTGTCAATAGCTGCCTGAAATCTCTCCGACGACTTTCGTCCCGAACCACAGGGGCGTTGAGGCTGAAGAAATTCCCAGCCCCGGACTTTACTCTTATGTACGCCTTTCAGATATTCTTATGGTTTAGGCCTTGACAAATAGTCCAGGTCGCGAAGTCTATTGAAGGCCCCAAAGCCGGAACCAGCCCGCGGAGAGAAGACGAGGCTAGGTCGAGGTTGACATCGTACAAGAAGTACTTGGCCGTAAGTTCTATATTTCAAACAGATTTCATGATAATCTGACGAAATTGCAGGACCTTTCTCCCCTCCGCCTGTCTCCCGTGCGTATCATCCTGCTTTAAATCCTCAGCCAGTTGGTCACATTTTCGCCTTAGATCACTGCTCGTCCCCCGCAGACCTTGACACCCGCCAAGAGGTCTGGGCTCGGGAGAGAAAGCGATGGGTTCAAGGTACGTCTTCTATGCCTTAAAACTTTCCATACAGTTTAGGGCTTGATGAAACGTAGCTCGTGCGTGGCTTGGGTGAAGATGGGGCGGAGTTCGTTCTTGAAGACTTTGCGGTTGTACGTTGAATCCTGCAGACGAATTTCAACGTAATTTGACGGAACTTACAGCTGTCCCCCCTTCGCTTCTTTTCGACCTCCGTGTGTACCCCCTTTTTTTTTGATACTGGCCCGATTCGCTACATCTGTGCTTCCGATTTAGATCCCTGACCGCTCGGTCAATACCGCCAAGCCGTCGGAGCTCGCGAAAGGAAGCCCTGGATCTCGGGTACGACTTTCCAAAGACTATATGCACTGTGTACGCGCTTATCGCGGATTTTTCAACAGTGGGACGGAGAAACGTCCCTCCTACAGTACAGGGTGGGTCGCTGGCGCCGGCCTTTATGGTAGGTGGTATTTATTATTATTTCCGCAGTGTACTGACAAGAACCAGTATAAGTCGCCGAAAGGCTACACAAAAACCTCGAAAGTCGCAGTGAGTTCGACCTGACTTCTTGGTGGTAACCGCGCTAACCTTGCTCTCTTTCCTTTTTAGAGCCCTAGAGCCAACAGGAAAACCGGCCCGACGCCCGAGCGCAGCCCGTTAACCCCGAGCAACTTCGGGATCAGGTTGTGAGAACGTCGGAGGTTGAGCTGAGCATGGTCATTGTTGTAGAATGTTGTAATTTTCTTGTATAGTGTTCTTTCTTTTTCCTTAGAGCATCAATGTAATGTATCTGTATTTCTGGAATCATCGCTCGAGTCGGATAAAAAGGTGGAATTTTCAACCATAGTCACAGCTGTAATTCAACTAACGCCGCAACACCGTTCGAAAGTTATTGATCAGAGTGATGCAAGAAGCTCGACCGTAACAGATTGTGTGGATTTACAGGAGCAGTCCCGGGCCACAACCCGTTACGAGCGTTGAAATCTGAGCTCTCTCGATCTGAGGCAGTACCAACTTGGCGCGTGCATCTTGCGCGAGATCCCAAACTAGATTCAGCGAAATCAATGTCCGAGTCATTACCAAAGGCGAGCGTTTCGACCCTGGTATGCCTCCGGCAGCGTTGGAATCCGTCTCTCCTCCAGCGGCGACCACGGGCTTTCCGCGAAGGGCGCAGATGACACTCATGTTGCGGGTGGTTGTTTGTCGGGGAGAAGGAGGAGAGTATATTTGATGATGGTTACTTGTGGGCGTTATGATTGCTATGTCCTTTAGGCTCAGAAAAATTGCCAAGAGCTGTAATATTTGCGTCCACCTGCGTACTGGAGAGGACCTGGATGAATGCTCTTAATCGCTCGGGTTATTGTGCAGGTTACCTGACAGATATGACACGGTATTTAAACCGAGAGCAGAGCTCGCAGCAATCCCGGGTTCTGGTGTTTCCTAAACGTTGAAGATTCGTTGAAGTTGAACGACTGGTGATAGCCCTCACCAAGTGACCGTTGAGTGACCGGCTTCTGCTTGCCAACTCGCTCATCCTTCTCTGAATACTGGATGGATTCTGGCATCGAATTGGTGAGCTCTTTGTTGTACAGTATGTGCGCGCGTATGATGCTAATTCTCAATCTCAGAAGTCAGAAGCTCATGTCTTCCAGTCGGACCAGTCGGTGCTCGGAATGCGGGGCTCATTCCGTGATGTCCTTGTGGCCAAAATGTTGTGATTTGATAGTTGGCACAGAAGCTGTTAGGTTTTGGGTTACAAACTCCTGAAGAGTGGTAGCCCTTACCCTCCAGTATTTATACTGTACAGGCAGTGTACTAGAGTATTCTACTGTATTCTACCCGAATCTCCAGTATTCCATAATTAGCAACTTGATCACTAATCACCTCGGGCATCTGTCAGCTTGCCGAATTACAACACTCCCCCTCAAGCTGTCCAGAGGCACGAGCAAAAATAATATCTCCCCAATAAACTCCAGCTGGTAGGATCAGCTTTCAAACAGTCACTGTATCCCAATTCCATCCCCTCCCAGGCTTTCAAACAGTCACCTGGTTTGATATCCCCAAATTTGTGGATGGCTTTCAAAACAGTCACCACTCCACCCCAAATATTGCAGTACAACTTTCCAAACAGTCGCCGCACTACATGCACCAAGACCTGTCAATCGAACCATGTGAAATTGATGTCCCATCTTTCCGCTGCCTCGCGAGTTGTTGGTTTGGTTGCATCAATGATGTACTAGCAATGGGCCCGGCGGAAGATCATGCTCATCGCAAATTTCCATTCCTGGTAATTGTTCCCTAAAGCTCCAGATGCTTTGAGCTTTGGAACAGATGCGAGAAGCGAGTTGACGTTGTTCGACATCGTGAGAAAAAGCTGGTGAGGGCGAACGTAACCAGAAAGAGTGTGCAAACTAGAGGAGTTTGTGTTGTGATTTGATAGTTGGCACAGAAGCTGTTAGGCTTTGGGTTACAAACTCCTGAAGAGTGGTAGCCCTTACCCTCCAGTATTTATACTGTACAGACAGTGTACTAGAGTATTCTACTGTATTCTACCCGAATCTCCAGTATTCCATAATTAGCAACTTGATCACTAATCACCTCGGGCATCTGTCAGCTTGCCGAATTACAACACAAAAGGATTCAAATCATTCGATATGTCCGTTGCACCTGGGACACGACACCACATGCTCCTGAACAGCAACGAGTCACCAGACGAGTCAGAGATGACTTTCGTTCGGTCTGTCACGGAGAAGACCGAGACATCCTTGGCGTATCTCGACGATGAAATTGCGAACCTACGGGAGAAACTGAAGCGGTTGGAAGAAGAACGCGCAGCGTTGTTCAGATATCAGACACAGAATAATGCTATCCTCTCCCCCCTTCGCAGGATGCCACCGGAAATTCTTCGCGAAATACTTTCCTCAACTTTGCCCTTGATCGGGGACATGCGCGAATCGGACATGGCTGTTGACACAGATCAGCAGTCGTTGGAGAGCGATTGATATCTCTACCTCATTGTGGTCGCGGATCGCCATCGACTATTCCTATACTTCATCTCAATATTCTCTGTCCCTGATCAAGGCTCAGCTCGATTATTCCCGAAAAATCGAGATTCATTTACATGGTGCCGTCGAGGATGTAGTGAGCATGTGCAGTTTCATCTCCTGTGATCTTCTCTCATCGCCTGGGTACACTATAATCTACCAATTACGTCGTTTGAGACGAACCCTAATCAATGTGTTCCAATGGCAGCGTCGACGATGAACACCCATTCATTTTCAAGGTCAAAACGCGCATTATCTTCTTCCAGCATGTAACAGGTGTGGGAATCTGATGCTCGTAAACCAATTGGACTGATTATATGTGGCTATCTATTCGCCCCTTCCCACAAGATCACATCTTGTATTTTCTCGATGTACTGCAGCTTAATTAGCTCTTTGCATCGAATTTGAGCCAGAGACTGTACTCCAAGATTCAAACGACTAAACACGACACTACCTTACCTCCGATCTTGGATTATAGAGTCACATCTCGAGAATGGTGATTGACACACGAAATGCTCCCATGGAATGCTCCCTGAATATGATCCCGCCCTTGGCACGGTCACTCAGAGTTGTCACGGCTTCTGGCCTGGCACCATTCTTGCTGCCCATCTTTTGCGAACTTCTGATAAGGCAACCATCACCACTTTCGCAATTTAACAAATGTGATATTCATCTCCAAACTTCTCCATAAGGCAACCACCATCGGAAGGGCGGGATGATATTTAGACCAGTTGACACACGCCGAGAGGAATAGCCATAGCATAAAAGCCCGCCGGGGTAGTGTCCTTATTTTCCATCTGCCTCTCATGTATCGACACCTGTCTCGTCCCGCCTCTCACAAGGAGTTGCTGCACAACGCCGATGGAAGCACAGGGACACCCTCAGCCTCGGAGGACTGCAAAGTTGAATCAGCAACACTTCACAGGTTGCGGAAGTATCCGCTATATTTATGTATGCTTGGAAACACTGACTAATTCCTCAGGTGCAGGACGGAATGAAGGGATTTGGGATTTGGATTGAGAACATGGCACCACTACAGCAGCCTTGGAAGGCTTGTTATTTGGGATTATGGGATACGGTCGAAAGGGACCTTAAACAATCAGCAGCCTTGGAAGGCTTATATTTGGGATTGGTTTTGGATTGGTGTTGGATTGACGCACTCAGTTGGCTATGCCAAGAGAGGGTCTTAATCCCATCACAGCCACTACAGCAGCCTTGGAAGGCTTATTATTTGGGATTATGGGATACGGTGTCATCTCCAAAAACTGTTTGGAGATAAAAGAGAGTCAGAGCCAAATTAGAAAAGGCTAGGAAATAATGGGAAACAGACTGCACGACCCTTACAGCTGCACCATAGACACAACAACATCGAAAGGACAACTAGAACCAGCCTATCAGACTGCACAGCCTTACAGCTGCGCACTTCGGTACAAGTCTCCTGGCGCAGCAACGTCCATATGTCAACTAGGAGCTAGCATGGGCACTACAAATAGTGCTGTTGTCAAGCCAGCAAGCCTAAATTAAATGAACAGCTGTGCCAAGCAGTGCTATAGTCAAGTTGACGAGTCTAAAGCAGTACAGAGCAGTGTTATTGTCAAGCCAACAGACTTACAGCTGTGCAAACCAGTGCTGTGGTTAAGCCAACGGGGCTAAGTTAGTGGGAAAAGTAAGCCAAGGACAGCATCGTCAAAATAGAAACAGATGACATCATAGACTCAAAATTGTATAAATACCCGCTGTAATACTCTGTAGGAATCATAGAAAAATCTTGCCCTCTAAAAAGTTTGAACGCATAAGCAGGTAGAAGCTTTGCTCCCATCTTGTGCTCCCGTAAATCCGCCGCCAGTTAATCCGCCGTTCAGTAATCCGCCGTCCAGTAATAAAACAAGTAGCCTGAGTACGTGAAGCTCCTGTGCTTGTTTTCCAGTAATCCGCCGTCCAGTAAAGAACAAGTAGCCTGAGTACGTGAAGCTCCTGTGCTTGTTTTTCCAGTAATCCGCCGTCCAGTAAAGAACAAGTAGCCTGAGTACGTGAAGCTCCTGTGCTTGTTTTTCCAGTAATCCGCTGTCCAGTAAAGAAACAAGTAGCCTGAGTACGTGAAGCTCCTGTGCTTGTTTTTCCAGTAATCCGCCGCCAGTTCCAAGAAAGTACAAACAGCCTGAGTCCGTGAAGCTCTTGTGTTTGTAAGACAAATAGCTGGAATCTATAACGTCCTGTGTTTGTCTTCCGCCGCCCAGCGCCAGTAACTCGAAACCCTTACAAGCAACTCGAACCGGAGTTGCTTTTACGCCTGTGACCTTTTCACAGCCCCAGTCTAGACCCTTTTTCGCCTCTGTTAGTCACCCAACACCTTTCTTATAAACTCTTATTTTAAAGAGATTTTCCCCACTTTCAACTTCACAACCCCTTTTTCGAACTTACGAGAAACTCCCGAACAAAGTCAATTCCAGAGGACCTCGTGTATAACAATTTATACACCTGACAATGGTCAAAAGGGACCTTAAACAATCAGCAAGCCTTGGAAGGCTTATATTTGGGTGATTGACAAGGATTAGGCTCGTGTCCAGCCGTTATCCGTTCACAATGACGAGCAAGCAAGAATTGTGAACTATAACAGCTGGTGGCACTTAAAGTAGCGGACAATCAAAGTCCGCTTATCACATAGCGTGTGAACCACCCATTTTTTCCCAAATCTGAGGCTGGATTCAGATTCAGCTCGTCAAAAGGAGCTCAAAAACATATCTCCGAAGTTTTTCCCACGAGCAGTTATTTTTCTCAATATTTTCAGCTGGTTGAACAAAATTCTGTGTACCTCTTTGAGGCCTCTAAGAGGGAAAAATATATACATATGTGGCAGACCCAACAGAAGGTGCTGAGGATGTCTGCTGCTGGTTCTGCAGACCAGTGATATTCCGTTTCTGCTTTTTTCTGGGGGGCATGGTGGGTGGTGAAGGTCAAAGAGAAATCATTTTTTATGGATGGAATGGCTCGATGAATCGTGTAGATCTTTCCGGAATCATACTCAGCTAATCAAAAGGTGTCAATTGGCACTTCTCCCGGTATTTTTCCGATTTTTTTTTGACTTTTCTCAATATTTTGGGGTCTCATCACCTTAAAATCAAAAATATCGAAATTCTGCTCGTGCAGATCTCTTCAATAGTTCAATAGCATCTAATATAACTGCTTTCAGTGTTTTCGGACCTTCGGAATGGTCGCCGTTGTCGTCGTATACAAATTTCCCACGCTTCCAAATAGGCAGACTTTGATTGTCCGCTACTGTAGCCGTAAGTTGATAGATGGCAATTTTAAACTCCGATTATACCATATTAAGACTGCCGCCGGTTCTCAAAATGGAAATGTGGTTATGCCAAATTTTCAAGGATTTGTGTGTTGCCCCTTCCTGCTTCAAGGATCTGTCTGGAACCGTCCCTAAGGCTCCAGGAGGGCATAACATTCTCTCACCTATCGCAACTCTCATGCCTGTGCAACTAAACATGTCAATTGGGCTTAATTCACGTCTATTCACATACTCGTGTCATGCTTGCATAATATTGAATCTTCCATGGCGGAGAAGCGACAGCCCCAGGACGAAAATGATGGGCACCTCATCAACGTGTCTGGGCCCCTGAGGAAGCGGCAACAGCATATAATTCAGCCCGTGACAGATGCAGCATGGGAGGCGGCACAAAAGCAGTGGGAAGAAGAAGCGGGTGCAGGGCCGAGGCTTTGGCACAGATCCAACGCGACAAGGAGGCACAAAAGAAAGCAGAAGCAACCTAGCATGTCATCCAGGTGCTGGGAGCCACAAAAGCTGCAGGATATCAGACACTGCACAAATTTCTTTTGGAGTAAATTGCCACCAAGGATCAGCATCAGTCATTCCAGGTTTCCTTCCATGGCCATGAACTCCTGGATTTGATCCAGCAAAGACAGCCAGAGATGGTCTCCCAGTGGATCAGCAAGGCAGCAGGCGGCATTCTGGCCGAAGGTACCCTTAGGCCGCCCCAGGGTCAGAGTGTGACAGCCGCTCTGCAGAGTTTCTCGCTGGAAAGAATCCTCGCCGATGCCTAGGACATTGCACCTACTCTTTGCGCGCTTCTGAAAATGCTTGCAAGAGGTTGCGATGAAGACACGGTGAACAGTGCGGGGCGGCGTGAAGTCAACTTGGTATGAAAATTTCCGATTCTGGCATGTAATAATCAGCGTTAATTTCACATAGGTCGTTACAACCGTCATATGCATGCTTGCCCAAGCAAGGAACGAGAAGTCTTCTGAATATCAGACAACGATGGCTTTTTACCTCTTGGCTTGCGGTGCAACTCAGTCCCAGTTTGATGTTCTAAGTCACGCCGGGATCTGCATCTCGTACCGGACAGCTCTGCGAAAAATCAATGGTCAGGAACGTCTGGCCAAGATTTGAAAACTCGCATGCATGCACCTCTTCATGCTCATCTGGGACAATTTAAACTTTGCCTTCCGAGTAGCCCAACAGTGAATCGGCTCCGTTGATCATTGCGATAATGGAACAACCGCTACGCTCGTGTTGCTTTGGGGTGTAAATCCGGGCGACCTTCCATTAAATATCCTTCCACCTCGCATGACCCGCCTCCCTGTACTTGACTTTAAAGCCGAGGACCTTCTGCCTACCTTGGAGGATGTCCAGCAGCTCGAGGCTCTTCATCGCTGGCACATCGAGAACATACTTGTTGAGGCGTACCTGGCCCTTCGAGGACATTTTCCGGTTCAATTGAAGAGCCGCCGAGCATTCTCTCAATACCGGTTCACGTCACAGGGCAGTTCTCGCTTCCAGCAATGCACATCGACGAGTCGAGCGTAGATGGCACAATTGATGTCTTCTCCACAATCTTTGCAGAAACCCCACAGATGACGGCGAACAATATTCAACGGCACAGTGTTGTGATCTGTGCCGGTGAACAGCTGAGGGCGTCGCTGTTTGACAAAGTTTGTTATTTGCTGCTCTCAATTTCAATGTTACAGCTCTGACCGTTTTTCCATCCAGGTCTCAGTACCGCGTCGTGATGACATTGATCTTTTCGATAATGTCAGCCGGTACGGGAAAGAACAGCTGGGGATCTTTCATGAGAAGGTAGCTGGTACACGGATGACAGCAAATGAACACTGGGGGACTCCGAACAGCAAATCACCATGGTCGTTGTGGAAGATCAACTCGTTGCTTGGTCGGAAGGCAGTGACTGTGGGATGGAAGTCCAAGAAGCTCCCTCCTTTCCATCCAGTATACGAGCTGATGATAGATCTCGCTCCCCCAGCCAACATTCTTGACGGCTTCCGGATCTTCTGTCCCTGCGATTCTCTCGATGAGTGGGTGAACTTGCTGACGGACTGGCAGTCGGTGCGAGACGTGGCTGCAAAGGTACTTGCTCCGCACGTCAAGTGTCAAAACTTCGACGGCAGCCACCGGGGAAGCGCGATCCCATCTTCGAGAACATCAATCTGTTCAACCGTGACGCTCTCACGCTGCTGGCACTTCAAGCGGTGGTGAAACGAGGCTATGTTGGCGGTGTTCTTTGTGTCAGCGCGCACTGGATGGTTATGTTCCGCGGAACTGGCCACATGCCGAAATATGCAGATGCAGTTTTTCGGGTCCTGACTGAGCTTAAGTCAATGCATCCTAAGCTTCGGTATGACTTTACTTTGCCCCTTATTACAGTGCTTATTTTTTTTGGATGCAGGGATGCCTACCTGATGAACTGGCTCGCAAATCTTGGTGGCAGGTTACTTGGCTTCAAAGAGATGGACCTTTTACAAGAGCATCAGAATTTCTGGTTAAAGGTACGAACTTTGTGCTGAACTCGAACACTTGGAATAAAATACCTGTCAGATTGTATATGCTGCAAAGGGGTTGAATCGCAGCTGGGAATGGCTCGGCATGATCTCAGTTTCGATATTCGCACTTCGCGATGTCATCCGCCGAGTTCAATCAGACTACAAAATCCCGCATAATGGTGCTTCCCACACTAACCCTTCGAAGGAGGAAGACATTCACCGTATTTGTGACTATCTTGAGTCGCACAAGATCCAGTATTTCTGCCCTGAGCGCGAGCATAACGACTTGGCTTTGCCAGCACGCGATCTCATGGAAGCAGGAGCTGCTTATGCAAACACTGCCCGTGCTTTCCAGATGTTCCGTGCAGACACACGGAAGGCATCTCATGTCCGGTGACAGACCTGGTATTGGGGCACCCGGGCATTTATTCAAATCTGCTCGAGTTGCAACATACTATAATGTACTTCACTACATTACGACGTCATCTCACGAGGGCTATTGCTGGCCTGAGCAGTTAGCTAAAAGGGATATAATGTGTCACGAACCATTAGAAAGGCGCTGGATGACAATCCTGGTAAAGGGTTGAAGTGGGAAGTCGCTAATGGAGCAATCACGGAAAGTGCCTTACCATCCTGGAAACGGATTGGGGCTACTGCACATCCCTGACTAAGGGCATATTACGCGGGAACATCCTTCTGGACCAGAGGGATCATTGTTTAGACATCATCTGACGTCTCCAGAACTGCCAAGAGAGGGCTGAACTTGGTCGATCTACCAATTGACTAAGAAACCGTACTCGGGTACTGGGAAGCGGCGGCTATCACGATTTTCAGACAAATCACTTAAGCGGTTCAAGGCGGAACCATTTGAGTGGGTGGTTACCAAGGAGGGTAACGGAGTGCTGACGAGGAGGTCAGCTAAAGTTGACATATCAACAATATCCCATCACGATTGTTCTAAGCGATGTAGATCTTGACTCATCGTTAAGCTCGGCTCGTTGATGTTTCTTATAAATCTCCCTCAATTTTTACTAATCACTTGATATCTGACAGGAGTTCATCGGCTAGCTGCCATACCACTAGTCATATACCCTGAACCCTATTGCTCGTTTGTATCAGTCTCATTTATATTTAGAATCCTGTAACATATTTAAGTGGATGGTTATGGGAGGAACACCAGTGAATCTCACCCCACCTGTTGGACACGAAGTTACTAGACTTCATGCTTAACCGGTAGAGTAGTCATTCATTCAGAGACACCCAGAAGCTATACCAAGTTTCGTTTGTTTTCCCTGTTTGAATATTATCTGTGTTGGATTTGGATCTTTATAAACGACGCGTGGACATATTGGATAAACGGAACGGATGCGTGGAATATAAGGAAACAGATCGGACTTGACAATTGGTTGTAATCTCGCAAGGATTAGCAATCACGGATACT
Source organism: Mycena olivaceomarginata (assembly GCA_029378375.1). NCBI lineage: Eukaryota > Fungi > Basidiomycota > Agaricomycetes > Agaricales > Mycenaceae > Mycena > Mycena olivaceomarginata. The sequence goes on from JARKIC010001060.1 coordinate 28,654, forward strand.
ATTTGGAATCGGGATTCATTAGAATCACTTGCTTTACACATCGGAGTACTATCTCCAAACCCAGACCCACATCATACAAACCGTTGCACATAAAATCTCATCTGTCTATCCGCGATTGCGCCTAGAACAGATTCAAGCAAGTTTTATCTATACGACTTGTAGACCCGTAAAGCCTCGCTTCTCAAAGAGAACTAAAGTTCAAATTGCCACAATCTATACTGGATTGGAACCCCCGAACTTGCACGAGGACTATAGTGTTTGAGTTGTTGTAGTCGCATTATCGAACCATGTATTCATTTACAAGGTTTGTTTTGTGGTTATTTCACTGCCAGCCCCATAGTCAGTGTTTCACTGGCCCACAAATAGGAATTCGAACCCGAACTTAAACAACCCCACAGACGACGAAGAGGAGATCGCCAACATCGACAATTATGGCGAGGACCTTGATCTCGATCTTGGTGATCTCGCACTGGATGATGAAGAATTCCCAAGTGGTATTGACCTCTCCGACTTTGTATCAATAGCTATGGAGGCAATCATGGCCATGGATGAACTGGACCTATCCTAATCTTGTATACAGATAATTATAATCTTGCATACATATAGTCATGTACATATAAATAAATGATATCAACCTCCACGTGCAATTGTTTGCTTCGGCGCATTGAAGTAGCTTCACCCTGACCTTGAACTTGCCCCTTCTTCTCTGGATCCACATACTCTTCGTCATCCCCAGCTGGTGCTTCCTTCCGATTATTTTTTGTCGTCCCTCGGCTTGTACCGAGCCCTCACATACTTTGTCAGTTCGTCAGATGTGGATGTTTGTCAGATGGTGTGTAAGTTCGTCGGCTTGCGAAGCAAGCTCGTCGCATGCCAAATGGGGCACCGTCGAAGCGCAACTTCGTCAGATTCTCGGGTAGGAAGACGGCAGTGGGGCAAAAGATCGATTACGTGTGCGTTGGGCGTCCTCATAAGCAGCTGCCATTACGGGTCAGTCCGGAGAATATGCTCTGCATATCCCACGTAATCCCGTCCATTCATACTGAGGGGCTTTATAGGCTCCTCCCGGTACCGGAACCGTTACCACTGCGCTCGTAGGAGTCCCCCATTCCTTCAGATTGTCGAGAATTCAGAGGGAAAACACCAATTGCCGCATTGCGACTGCGAAATGTGAATCTGAACCATGGGACAACTGGGTTGGTGGGCTCAAGTCCAGCAGTACTAATCTGGGACGTCTGTAAATGGTATGAGGACTGAGATTGAAGGAGAAGCATGGCATTACTCGCGGAAGTTCGTCACTATGGATCCTGCTAGGAAACACGGCACCGTTATGGCAGCGCATGGTCACTTACTTTAATGTAGTGAAGTTTGACTAAGCCCCTTAAATTCATTGCATGGAGTCATTGGGGCGGGATAATGTAATTTACTTTCGGCTGTTTTACTCCTTGCATCTCATTTTTTCACTGCCTGACATGGTTAATCTTCATTTGATACCTGGTGATTTGTTCGTCAACTACATGCTCGTCCCGAGGCCACCTGTCCGCCTCGCCATTGCTTAAAAATCAACCGTCCAGGTGGCCCCCTCAATAACTCCTGTACCCAGATCCGCAGATTTTTCGAACAATGCTTTGGTTGCAGGATGCAGAATATATATCGGCAGCAAACCACTCGATCATGTCCACCTCGACCCACGGGAGACGGTGACATTCTTCTCACACTGCACTTCAGTCCATGTGAGGACTGACAGCACAACTCCAAGTTATGTGTCGAAGTTGATGAGGGTTCCGCACCCGGTCATTCTAGACTTTTCTAGTGCCGTCGTCGTGGGACCAAATCAGTGTTAGAAAAACGTTGCGGAGTCCGGTGTGTCAGATGAGGTTGCTATACAATACCCACCGCGAACGGCAATTGCAGCCCCAGAAACGTCCTGAGAAAATAGCATGAGCACAAGCAGTATAGAGTGTAGAATTGAAGAACTTCATGTAGGTATCTGGACATCTCCGAGACCAATATGTATTCATTCTGCCGGTGATTGTTAGTGTAGATGAACTCTTCTGATGGGTAACTGAGGTCAGGCTGGCAGTTTAAATGAAGATATTGTCCCCTAAAAACACCGAGCCATGCCTACCGACATTCAGTTGCAGAGTTGAACTCCTGGACAAAATTCGTTTCCAGTGTCCTGGTCTCACAAGGTGCAAGTACCATGAATCAAGAGTCCTCTGCCAGGGGAAATACCAGAACGTCTTCCAGACGGCCGCTCAAGTTCAAAATGCCGCCCGAATAAACACCACTTGCTATTAAAGTAGACCTCTGCAACCAAGAGCCAGAAAGATAATCGTGGAACCAGAACTGAAATAAAAATATATCTTGTATGCCCAGACCTAGTACTGAATTATTTCATTCAAATCGACAGTCACGCGTCACGGCCCCCTCTGTCGATGTCGAATATTGGTCGATGTCACGCATCACGAAGGCTTTGTCAAACCTCCAAGCCGTCACAAGTATCCTCCTCCTTCCCCCCCCCCCCTAGAGCGCAAAATTTCCGTAAGATTGTCGAAATTTTAGAGGGTGTCACGCAAAAAATTGGCCATTGTCGAAATGTCGAATAGGTAAATCCGGTCACGCGTCACCCCCCCTGTCGATTTGAATGAACTAATTCAGTATTCACTTCCCGTGCTGTAGCCCGGCATCGTTGCCCAAAATCGAAATTTGGCAGCCCTGAGTGTCGTATGTTCTCAACATAGCTGCAAGTTAACTTGTGCTAAGACTCGTGAACTTGGGAAACCATAGATAGTTTAAATTCAGCCGCTGCGTAGCTATACATATTCAATCTACGGATCTATCGACTGCGCCAGGTAATCAAGGTAGCGCTGGTGATCCTTCTTATAGCGCTTTTTCAAACTCATCTGGGTAGTGTTCCACCCACTGGTGTCCGGTGAGCTCCTTCCCGGTGTCGGGATCCACCATCATCCACCCAGCCAGTGGATCTTCAAGCTTCTTCTGATGTTTTCTGGAAGGGATGGAAGTCGCGGCGGAAGACTCTGCTTGCACGCGCTTGCGGGTAGATGCACGCCGTGTGCCAGCAGGGTCCGAGGTGCCATCAGCAACTGACGCGGGAGTTGCGAGGCCCAACTCGGGGGATGCGGATGTTGCCACCACAGTGGTGCTCAGGGCAGGTTCGGGACTATCGGCAGGCTGGACGGGCACATTCGATGTCGTCGCACGAGCACTGGCTTTCGGCGCACGAACACGACCGGAGGAGTTAGACTAAAACACAATGTGAATGCCGAATCATTGTCGTAAAAAGAAACTACCTTGACTTCGGCTTTGGCCAGTTTGAGCTTGCCCTCAAGGTCCGCAAGAGTGTCTTCAAGCTCACGCACGTGGTCAGCGGTTTTAGTCGACGACTCAATCTGTGCGACGACGTTTAAGTCGTGTGAGATAACAAGACATACGAACTCACCTTAGCGTCATTGCGAGCAATGGCAAGGTCTCGTTGCATGTCTGCCAGCTCCGTCTGCAAGCCCGCCACAGTCGAGTCAACAGCATGTGCACGTCTTGCCTTCTCAGACATTCGAGTCTGTCGCGTGGTCCGGCTGGCGTAGCGATGAGTTACCCTCATTCCGCGAAGTTCGCGAGACCGCAGTCGACTTGCGAACCTCGATCTCCTCGGCTCGTCGGATGTCGAGTTCCTCGTATCTCGGTTGGATTCAGTACTATGTCAACACGACAGAAAAGGAGAGAACTCACTTTTTGAAAGACTCAATGACACCCATCGATATACAGTCGCAAACCGCGAAGCGAAACGCAACACGGAAGCGAAACACTCCCTTATCCCACCACTTCCGATGATATTACAAGCTCAAGATTTTAGTATATGAATTTACATCATATGCAGTTGGATTACCCAAAAGGAATTGGCTCAAAACCTCCCGCCAAGCTTGTGCTATTCAAGTCTTTCACCATCCTTAATTTGCTGCTGTTTGGCACGCAGGTCGATATCTCATGTAGACACGAGAGGCCTATGATAAATTAGGTCCTTGAATAGTTTTTCAAGGTCGTAGAAGAAAAAATATCAATCTCCCATACGGCCAAGTTCTGTGGCTAGCACGCACGGGCCGGTTTACAATTGTTTCGCTTCCTTGTTATTTACTCACATTTGGCATTTCGGAAAGAATAATGTTGTTCTCCACATTCACTGCACCAAACCACAGAGACTTTCGACCTAGTAGGAAGCTGGGAAGCCCCTCCACCAACAGATCACAAAACATTTGGCCAATTGGGGGAATATTTCATTTGGAATCATGCGTCGAAGCCAACCATTTCGCTTCGCGGTTTGTCACTGTACCTGTCTGAGCATTGTTCCAGGCATGCTGCGCTTCACCGAGGTTCATCGTGGCCTCCATGGTGTTCCATTGCTCGAGTGGGATGTTTGATAGGCACTGAATGATCCCGCGGAGCAACCAGCGATGCATGAGCTTGTGCTCCCACCATCCTATCGTCATTGAGCAAAGCCAGCGCCAGAAAAAGGAAATTACATACGTTTGAGCACTCCCTGAGGATCAGCAAGCGTCGCAATCCATGCCTTGAATGTTTCGACTTCTTCGCGCGTCTTGAGATATTTGAGGTCGAAGATGCGTTGCCGAGTCTCCCTTGAGTGATTCAGTAGTTTGGGTATTCCACTGAAACACGTGAGTTCAGAACTCGCGACAAGAAATAGCGCTTCACCGATTGAGGTGCGAATAACAGATTCGCAGGACGAACGAAAGCAGCTCCTGTGAGTCGCCTGCTACTGCGGAGCGCACATCCTCAATATCAACCGTGGAAACAAACGCGTCACCGAATCCGAGAAGCGGTGCTGCTTCCATGTCGGAGTTGAGTCCCAAAATTTTGCCGCCTTTGTGAAGCCCCTTAAACCTGAGCTGCTTCTTGGTGAGTTTGAGTACAAGCCGTTGAATCTCTTCCCAGACGGTCTTGTATGCTGCGCGGTCATGGACTTCCATCCAGACGCGCATAACCGTCACCGCTGTGTTTGGGTCAAGATTCCGACTGATGAAAAACCAAGAACATGCTTGTACCCTCATTAATCGCCACCAGCCACCCATTAATCTCGAAAATCTGTATATCGCCCGCGACGGGCTTGAAGGTGGTATCACAGTCGAGAGTACGAAGATCGTGGATGGAATGGAGGAGTTTGGGGTGCGCACCAAAGATGATTCGCATCCCTTCACGAGACAGTGAGCTTTGTAGATATCTTTTCTCGTCGGTCAAGCTCTCCTGGTCCGCAAGGTAAGTTGCGACCTCTGAAATGAGCAATGTTCAGCAAGTGAAGAGGGATGTAAGGGAGGAATATTTACGTTGCCTCGTGTTGGTTGCGGTTGAGGAGAGTTCATTCCACTCGGCCTTCAGCTTCACCGGCTCAACCTTGGCGACGTATGGCAGGCCGTTTTTGTGATGGTTGAACGCTGGGGTATGAATGTCAAAGAACAGAGAAAAGATGGAAGAGAGGCAGAAGCGTACGGCAGATACCCTTCCCTTTTGAGCCTGTTTGTCCCGAAACGACCCGTGAGCAGGTGCCCTCAGTGTCGTCTTCATCGAGGATCCGTTCGCCGTTCATGACCTTGACGAAAAGCTCTTCTGAGACGTGATCTAGGATATGCACCTGCGAGTGAAGTAATGAGTGAGTCGAAGAGGAGAGGCCTCGGCGAGTCGGAAGGAGCGCACCTGCGAATGAAGTGCGCCAAAAGTGAGAGCCTCGCCACGTTTGGAGCATAGAAGAATGTGACTCTTATTGCGAAACGGCTTGAACATGGGTCAGAAGAAGAGAAACAGAAGGCAGGACCAGAACGTACTGTGTTTAACTTGCGCAAACAAATGGAACCATCGCACTGTGTTCCGTCCGTGCGAATGCCTCTGCAGCGCCACCTCTGGAGGGAATGATGAAACCTGAGTGCATTGTGAGATGGCTGAATCGCGATCAAGAAGAGAAACCGTACGCAAGAGTCCGACCAACTTCAGTGTCGTCCTGCATTTCACGTGTTCGGAGAGTCGCAGCTGCAAGACTCCGGCTGTCCTCCGGGTCAAGCTCACGCCGCTCTCCCTTCAAGAAGGCGGGGTCAAGAGATTCGCACGCTGTAACGCCGCCACACTCAGGGACAGCCCGCCGACATGCTATTTTGATGTCGCTGGAGAGACCAAAAAAAGAGCCGGGTACATATGCATCGGGTTTATTTCGAGCCCCGGTGCTCCGACCCCAGGAGTGAGAGTCCTGGGAGAGGCGTAGGTCAGTGGTCTGGTGTTCGCGGAAAAAGAAAGAAAATTACTTGGTCACGGATACGTTGATCCACCGTTGTTTCTCGATCGGAATTCATACCCTTCACGTCAGTGAGATTGATGAGGAAGCCGGTGCGTTGACGGAAAAAGGAAACTGGGACGGGCAGCCGGTCACGCGATGGAAAGCGTAAATTTTATTCTTCTCAGTGAGCCTGGTTCCCTGCGGAAACTCTGCAACTTCCGAAGACACATCGGGATCCAACCACTTGACATTTGATGGTTTGAAGTCCCATCCAAGGCGTGCATCCATGTTCGGAGCCTCGTCGGCTAGAGGGACATTCGCCTCTATCCAGCTGGAATCGACAGGCATCAGTGAAATTCAAGACATGATTGATAAACATACGGCAAATCAGCGATGGCCCAGTTTGTGCCATCCCACTGTTCAATTTCAACAGATACAAATGGCGGGCTGGGGAGGGAAAGTAAGCATGAGACCCCGAAGTGGGCAAAAATCACTGGCCTATCACCCCTTGCGTCGCTGTAGGCCCTCGATGGTGCCGCCGAAACTGGAGGTGAACTGCTAGATGACCACCCGCTGAGAATTGTTGATAAATACTGTCAAGATTGTCGAATAAATTGAACCACGCACCGGGATGACCAATCGTCATCCTCAGGGATACTCGATGGCGGAGCGGACGAAAATACTGAGCTTAAATATTCATCGCTGGCTCAGATCAGAATAGCAACTGGAGGGGATCGAGAAAATTACCTGATGTTTGCCATGAGAAGATCGATGCTGGAATTCGACGTTTAGCCGAGTGAAAGTCGCGTGAGATTGTTAATCTTACTCGTAGCTATCATTAGGGAGATCTCCTGCACTCAGTCCAGTGGAAGGTGTTTGAGCTGCTGCTGGCTGAAAGCTATAAAAGGGTATTTTGTGATTTTTGTCGGTGGTTGAAAGCACCCAGAGATGAGGAAAAGTGTCGCACCTGGAAACGAGATCATCCCAGTCGGGCTGTATTGAGGGGTCGTCCCACTGCAGAGTCGCTGGTATATTCCGTTGCTGTACAGACACCGGAAACCAAGAAGAGGATGAGCCGGCATCCCATGAGCCCGGTGCTGCCAACTCGGCCCGATGAAAGGGAAACAAGTCTAAACAGAGGTAAGGAAGAGCACGGGTCGCGGGTCCGAGGAGGGGTATAGGGGTACGGGTCTGAGGGGTACGGGTACGGTGTGTGTTTTTCCAGACCCGCGACATACCGCGGACCCGTCCCGCGGGTTGGGGGGAGCGGGACGGGTCTGGATCAAAATCGCACCATTCGCCTCAAAACAAAGTTTTCATCTTGACAACTGGTTGATTATCGCTTGTTCCGTCTCATCGCGTGTTTGGATGACTGTCACGTCGCGTGATGAGTGACAGAACGCGAGGCGTTCCACCTCAGCTGTCCGGGTATCCCTTCATAATCAAGTCTTTGTTTTCTGCTGGACTTTGTCGAGGTAGCTGAGGTGCGTCCTCATTAATCATCATATCCTCTCTTTTCGAACTTCGTCCGCCAGAACCACAGCGGGGCAAACTTGGCAACGGCTTTTGAGAGCATTCTCGAGCGGTATGAGATTCAAGACAAGGTACGCCATCGTACTCGTTGCCCGTTTTCGCTTTGCTTACAACTCAAAGGCCATGGGTATGACAATGGACAACGCAACCTCGAACGACACTCAGTTGGAAGCCCTCGGCGCATCTGACGTAACCTCCATCTCGCCGGAGAATCGTGTGCGTTGCTTTGCACACACGCTCAATCTCTCCGCCAAGGCGCTCCTCAAACCGTTCACGGCTTCCCTTGATGAAGATGAATCCCCGCCTGCACCCCCGCCTTCAGACGACGACGACGATGACGATCTGCCGGACCTGCTGACCGCTTCCGAGTCCGGTTCAGACGACGAGGACAGCGAAGGAGACATCGATGTTCTCGCGGATCTCGATGAGGACGAACGCAAAATCCTCGTGGCCAACACCGAAAAAATCAAGAAGACCCTCTCAAAAGTTTGTATCTTTCTCTTCTGTCTACCGTTCTGTGCTCAGATCAAATTCCAGATTCGTGGCCTCAGCTTTGCTATTATACACTCAACCACTCTCGCTCTCCCTGCCTGGAAGCGTGCCTGCCTGACGCACTCGCTGCCGGAGCGACTCATCCCTCGGGATGTGCGGACTCGTTGGAATAGTACTTTTGACATGCTTTATTTTGTGGTGAAGTACCGGAAGGCTATCAACGCTATTGCCGCTGAACGATCTTTGAAACTTCGCAAATACGAGTTGGATGAGCAGGAGTGGAAGATTCTCGGCGACTTGTTGATGGTTCTTCGTGTACGTGCTCACTAAACGAATATTATTGTTTCTTAGCCCTTCGTACCTTGTGCAGATGTATAAGGCTGCAACCTTCGCTTTCTCGACGAATTCAGTCAGCACCATCGCCAATGTTATTCCGACGATGGACAAAATCAATGCCCTGCTAACGTTGCAGGGGGACAAGGCCCTCCACCCATCTGTTCGTGCCGCCACCCAGTTTGCCAAAAATTGCCTCAACAAATATTGGTTCAACGCCGACGACTCGGATGTCTATTGCATTGCCATGAGTAAGCCGTATTTAACCTACTGTATTCAATATGTCTGACGTTGTATCTCCAGTTCTCCATCCCGGGATGAAGATGAAATACTTCCGTGATGCCCCCTGGGCTGGCGACGAGTACATTGAAGAAGCTAAATCCTTAGCGCAGGCTGCTTTCGGCGCATACGCGATCGATACAACTTCGCCGGTGCCGGCGACACCTTCTACTTCATCTTCTGTATCGCTATTTCTTCGTTCATTCGCTCAATCGGCCATTCTAATCGCTCCTTAGGTGGCCGCGATGGACGAGGACGATATCACTATGGACACTTTCCGCAATTTTTCGCTAACATCGGTAGCGCGTCCCGCGGCTTCGGAACTGCAGGACTATCTCGCTGTGGATATTGAGAACGTCAAGGGGTGGGAACATCGTAGGACGTATCCTACCCTCTCCCGCATGGCTCTCGACTATCTCTCCATCCCTTGTGAGTATTTCGATCCCCACTTCAACTTTAGGCTAACCTACTGCATAGCCACCTCAGTCGATCTTGAACGCGCCTTCTCCGGAGGACGGCGGCTTCTTTCTTTCACCAGAAACCGCTTGTCTGCCGAGTCAATTCGGCGCCTGATGTGTCTCGGTTCATGGTGCAAAAACAACCTCGTCAGTACCAATATTCTTCTCAAGGCGATAACTGCCCGTTCCAAGCGGCCAGCCGAAGCGGAGGAGCCCACGGAGGCGGAGGAGGTCCAGGAATAATGTCCAATCAATTTATATACGCAATTTTCACCCGTATTATACTTGTAGTCTACAATTAGCTGCTCAATTGCAAGTTATACGCACCGTGATGGACCCGCGGGTACAACACCGCGGTATTGAGATCAGCCGGGGTATGAGGGGTACGGTACAGACCCGTACCCCTGTAGGGGTGGGGTGTAGAGGGGTACGGGTACGGTACTACTCGGGCTAGACCCGCGGTAGACCCGTGCTCTTCCTTAAACAGAGGTCACCATCGCATGGGAAATTCTTAACAATTCTGTACACACCAGAGGGTAGAGAAGGTAGAGGAGGCGCCGGATGGACAAAGAAGCCGGTGGGATCCATCGATGATGGTGACAAGTAGCCGTAATTGGCTGGCGGCAGAACAGCGTGAGTGCACCGCGGGCCGTCGGCAGCGTCAACGTACCAGGGAATGTGAACGATGACAATCCACCGGCAACTGGAGCCGAACTGACAGGGGGCGGTGGTCTGCCGGATGTTGAGATCGCTGAGGTCAAAAAAGTGGGGCAGACCGCCGCTGTGTTTCGCTGCTGCCGTCCCCGAAGTACGGGGGAAATTGGGACTCGTCCATTGCCACCTGTACACATTTGTGGTTATTGATCGCTGTTCAGCGACTAGGTACGCACCACAGAGTCTTCCAGAGCGTGGGGGCGGGACGGGGTGACGGTGGGAGAGGACAAGATTCGACGGCGCATCACTGGGGCATCAATCCAACGTAATGGACCGGTTTGGCCGATCGAGGACTTCTGACGAAGTTGCACCCATATCTGACGAACTTGCGCCATCAAACTACGGCGATCCCTCGTCGACTGACGAAGATCCTCCATCAACTGACGAACTTGCACATCTGACGAACTGACGAGGTACTAAAAAGATGCCGCAGAAATCACCGAGCCGGCCGGTGGAAGGCTGGCAATTCGCAGTCGTTCAGCTTCCACGGCAGCATCGTATACTTCGTAGATTGACAATAGCTTCTGGAAAAGTGTTATTCCGTGTTCGCTGAGTTCAGAAGTTGAACCCCGGAACCCTAGCGGCCATCTTGTATGCCGGCGTAAATCAGCACCTTCCTCGATTCGTTCCTTGGTTAGCTGCTCAATCACGGCGTCCCCCAGCACGGTACCCGCAGAAATTATAGTGGTGCCTGGATAGATAGCATCGAGAAGATACTCCTCGCGCCAGTCCATAAGCCCAGTACGGATGGCAGTTGCAAGTTCAGGCATCATTGCCTTTTTGCGACCGCGCTTGAGGCCGAGGATTTTATCGATCTTCACTTTTTCAACCTCAAATAAATGAGGATCACAGTTGTCGCAGCAGCGTGTTCCCGGGAGGGGTTGATAGGTGGTGTTTTCGGGGTAAAACAATTGTTCTAGATAATATTTCAGTGGTTGTAGCTGGATACTTATAATATTGCACTACTCACGTTTTGTGTTGTTTTCGAAGAAGAGATCCCAGATTTTGCGCCGGCATTTTGTTGTACACGCAAATCGCGATAGGAAGTCGGCTTCCCGGCTGTTACATTCGATTGACATTTTGTTCCGCCGCTTGTGCTTGACCTCGGCGGTTTCATCGTCCTCGTTATCACTGTCCTTCGAAACACGAATCCCACCTTCCTCAACTGCAATCTCCTCATGTCCAGAGGTTACTTCAATTCCCTGCTCCAACAATTCTGCGACAGCATCCAAACCTCGGTTCTCGGATTCAGCATCCGTTGCAGCATGGTCCACTGCGACCTTAGTCTCTGCTTCTGAGATACCGTTCTTGATCACGGTGGAAGGGACAATCAGGATAGCCTTACCGAGGCTCCCAAAGTCCCGAGCGGCACGCCCCGCACGCTGAACCAGAGAGCAAAATGAGGGCGGAAGCCCCCACAGCACCACCCGCTCGATATTTCACATGTCACACCCCTGTTTTATTCGTTTAAGATAATGATACAGTCAAGATAACTGACATACCATTCCAACAGCGTCTGTACAGAATAAGATGTGAATTTCACCTTTACGCAGGCGCTCCTCAAGATTCTGTTTCTGGGCCTGCCCAATCTTTGCGTGATAGAAGGCAATGCAGTCAACCGGAATATTTGCATCTGCAGCACATCGGCGAAGCACATCGCATCCATCCTCTGTGGCGAGACGTTGGTTGCAATAGACAAGAGTTACAGGGATATCAGCTGGTAAAGAGGCGTGTGGGGGGAGCAGAAACCGCAGGTCGGCCCTCGATTCCTGTGAGTGCGCCAGGAGCGACAAGATAATGCAACATTTGGCCGAGCATTGCTGAGAGAGATAGTTGTTGCATTTTTGGCAAGCCCAAGCTTGATGCAAACATCGTCGAGGATCTGAGGCGATAGAGTCGCAGAAGCGACTACAAACGTAACAGTGGAGGGTATCCGACCCCGGAGGACGCCCAGATCAGCATAATCGGGGCGGAAACTCCCTCCCCAAAGGCTAATGCAGTGTGCTTCATCAATGCATACACACCGCAGTTTACTGGTGAAAGCCGGCTTCGACAATGTAGATTTTCGAAAAGCCAATGAGGTGGCGATCTCTGGGGAGACGATGACTTGGCGAAACTTTCCAGTAACAATATCCTGAATCCTATGTTCAGCGAAAGGAATATTTGGATTCATTAATTATCGCACTTCATACACCCGATCAGCCCCCGAACTGTGTTAATGTCTCATTGCAGACTGCAATGGTTGGCATTTTTGCGGATGTAGCCTGTATATGTTCAATTAACTCCAAATGATCCCAGCAATACCCCGACCGCAGGCTGACCTGATCTATCATCAGAGCACTGAGTGGCGAGACAATCAGTGAGATGTCTGTTGGATCCAGCAGTAGCGGCAGTGTAAAGCACATGGTCTTCCCACAGCCAATACCAACATCGATGATTTCATCCTCGCCACGAAGAACAGCGGCAGCAGCCTCCAACTGGAAAAGAAAGGGTTTGGTGCTGAGGACTTCACCCGCACGAGCCACAAGGTGATCCAAGCTGATCTCATCTGATTTGTATTTCCGAACAGGTTTGTAGACTTTGGGAGGTCCAGGATCAGTCACAGAGGGCTTCAGGACCTTTGAATGAGTGGACATAGTCGAGAAGGAAGCAAGTACAAATCGATCAAGCAGCAAGATAGGGGATGATGGCGCTTAGCGGTACTCGGACTTACTCGGACCGTCGGCGGTAAGGCTTAATAAGGTATAATCGGACTTTGAAATTTCCATCTATCAACTTACGGCTAAGTGCCACCAGCCGTTATGGTAAGGAATACCTGCTTGCTCATCATTCCTGCACCTAACAGCTGGACATGAGCCTAAAGGATTATGGCGACAGAAATCGAATACCAGTATACTGTAGACCGCACTGTGTGTCTAGCCTGCTTCGAAATTTCGCTCTCGTTAACCTTCTTTCGTCGATTAGACAATTAGTGTTTACCTATTGTCAAGGACTCCATGGGAGAAAAGACTGGTTGATTCCCCAAGCTGTCGTTCCCGAATCCCGATGAGCGCATTCGGAATATCTGACCGTTTCGAAATACTTGGGCCGTGATCTGAGCATGACTCGGCCGATGATTTGCAAGTTTGCAAGACAGTGCGATTAAAGTCCCGCTCAGAGATATGGACAAGTTTCGAAGTGACCCGATGGAATTGCTGTGATGTATGTTTGGCGAAATTTGAGAGGTCAGACTCAGAGCTCGTCAGCCAAGCATAAAGACACATGCACCTCGCCTCTTCCTCGGAGTGCATACTCAAAAGTCGACTCCGTGTCTCCCTCTAGAAACCAGCTGAGGCAAATCCTGTAAGCGGTGCCGGTTCCTCAATGCCAACTATTGTTCTGACCCCCTAGATGTTGCCAAGTTATCCAAGTCGGTGCACATAATGTATCCGTTGCACCTAGAACATGGCACGACGTGCTGCTGAATTCTAACGAATCCCTCGACGACTCCGATTTGGCCTTTATCCAGTCGGTCTTATCAAAGACCGATGCACCGTTGGCATGGCTCAATGATGGCCCAAACCAGAACCAGTAACCATTCATAGTCTGCAGACACTCTGTCAGAGAAATGAGAGACATAATATGGATAGGGCTTGCACCCGCCCGTGTTATGGCCATGGCCATAAGAATTACAGCGTAATTTTCTTACAGTACGGTTTAGCTGTCCATAAGACCATTGCACAGATGTTCGAACAGCACAGGTCCTGCCCGTGCCACCTGTTACGGTGTAATTACAGTGCCACCTGTCATCACACTTCAGCATGTTTGAAAATATTCCATTTCTTCGTCCAAAATATGTCTATTGCATGGTAAATGACATGATATGCTCTGGAGTCAAGTTAAACATGTAAAGATCTCAATTCAACAAGGGCAACCACATCCATCATGCAAGTTGAACATTTCGGAATATTCCGTGATGGACTCTTCATGAGCCAATGCCTCCTAGATGTGCTGAATCTTGCTCCTTGGGTCAATGACTAGGAACTTAATCAATGGGATGCCATCGGCAGCCTTGCCAGCCTCATTCACAGGAAATTCCTCTCATTTTTGAGGCACCAGTGAGACAAAGCTGTAAAGCCATAAAGCTGTAAACGGACGGTTACGGCTCACCGTATACAGCTGAACCTATACCATCCCCATCCCGTATAAAATGGTCTCCCAGTGTTTGACGGTACAGGTCTGTAACCGTATTTACGGCCCGTGTCTCCGTAATTTTACGGCACGGCTGCAAGCCCTAAATATTGAGCAGATACAACCGCCAGGATAGTCACCCAGCTGAGGTCCAGTACCAGAGCTGTAAGTGAGAATAATAATAGAGAGCCATTTTTGTTGTGCCCATTGGGGTGGTCCCACCGAGGATGGCCAAAATCCAAGTAGTAGATTGTACATGCCGAACTCGTGTCATGTGCCCCTGCCCATGGCTATGCAACTACCCTCCCAACCATGCATAAACACCTAATCCATGTATGCACAAACACCTACTCCACCATCATTTTGAACCTTCAATGTCCAGTGATAGATATGAGGCTGGCTCCCCAATTTACCCGCTATTTCTCTTAAACACCCCCTGCCTCCTAAAAAGTTCCCAAGAATATTCATCAAGTCACACACCACAGCACATGAACCTGGCTCACCTCTATGACTCCAGTGCCTCTCTACTCACTGCCAGGCTGTAGAGTTCGAGGCATCCCGGCGTGGATAGGGACCTGGCGGACGTATCCAACTTCATGTTTCAAACTCCGATATTCGTCGGGATTGGCCCAGAAATTCAAAGTGGGCATTGAACTAGAGTTACTCATTCATGCCACATACAGAGACCACACAATTGGAGCCATCCCGAAGTGCGCAGTGAACTAGCAGACACGCCTGGCAGTACATTGACGAGGCCAAGATTTGAGTCGCCTTGAGAATAGGAGTGAGCCAGAGGGAGAAAGACATAGGATGCCAGAAGGAGAAAGACATGGGTTGCAACGAGAGGAAGGCACTGAAGCAATGTAGAGCAGCAGGTAAATATTGAGGGAGGGTGGTTGTGGAACACGGTACATATTACATACGAAGCATGACTCACATCCGCCCGGCGGAAGTGGGCCCCTTAGGGGATTTACACTCATACAAGATAAATACCCTAAGAGGCCTTTTACGTAATTTTGGCGGACCTCCCTTAGGTGGACTTGCACTGCAAATTCGCTACTCAATGAGCCGTGTGCACGTGATAGGCCGTTTCATGCTGAAATTTCGAAGACACGAATCCGAAGCAGACCTAAATTCCCAAATATTTCTGGTGAACCTCGAGCTGTACACGGCAAACCCGGGATTCTTCGGAATTCGGTAGGAAATGATGCTCGTCAAAATCCGATGATATTTCCTTTGCCGATCGAAGGAATTATTACCGCCGTTATTTGAATAGTTGAATTAGTGGAATTCATTCGGTTTGCTCATCAAATTCCTGTGATGTACCCACCAGACTTGCACACGCCTCTTGGAATTCAGTAGATATGCCATGTGACTCAATGACCTCACCACATCACATAAGTGTTCCATGCCATTCGCCGTTTGCCAGCCGCCATTTAGCATCTGAGGCCTGCCGTGCCATGTCAATGATCTGATGCACTCCTCGCGAGCGCAGATCTCGTTCCTGGAAGTTTTTTGCCTTTTCTGCTGACTTGAAAATAGTCAAGGTAAAGCAGTCTCGGCGAATAAAGTCCACCCGTATGCATGTAAGTTTTTTGTCTTTTCTGCCAACTTGAAATAGTGAAAGTATAGCCGTTTCAGTGAATAACACTCCTCTTAATGGTGTGCCGTCCCAGAGGCCAAACAAATGCCCTTTATCTATGAATTAATAGTGAAGTGGAAGATGGATAACAAAGTTAAGGGGGATGTTTGGCAGGCAGGAGCAAGCGACGTTGTATATCGAAAGCATTTTTTGCCCTTGCATCGGCATGATGCCCTACTTGGATAAGCCTCAGGATAGTTCTCGTTTGTGGCTCTAGTTTTTTCAACCTCAGGCGGTCTCGTTGTTTGCGTTATATTTTGTTCTGCTTCCCTTCCTTTTAGCGCGCCTAACAGCCGAAATGATCATCAAAAAGCCCGTCGAAATCCAAAGGAGCCTGCCCATTGGAATCCGAAGATTCGCCAAATCATTGGTAACCACTAGCGGCCCATTGGAATCCGACGGTCATCACCCGTCGAATTCCGAAGACTTCCGGGATAGCCGTGTACTTGGATACTTAAGTATTTTTCTTCAGTCGGTCCCGGGTGCCAAATATACATTTCTTCTTTTCTCATGTCACGTCAAGTGTCTCTTATCGATCTCCCACCCACCGCACATCGCACAGAGTCACTTCACCTATTTGCCGCTGTGAGTACTCGTTTTTGTACTCACTCTTGGTTGATAATATCCAGTCCCAGATGGCAAATCCAGGCATCGGGTACAATGTGCTAAGCGATAGCGTTGGATACGACAGGGAAACACTCGTCCACAATGTACTTATGGGAGGCCAGGGGTCGACATTGTACCCTCCCGCCGAGCCGTCTCTGGCGTCGGCTCGGGTGCTGCAGCTTGATGGTTACGCAAATACTGGCTCATCAAGCAGAGTCGGCGGCCGAGGACAACGAAGACAGAGCGGTAGAGGTCGTGGCGGTGAGGGACGCGGAACATCTGCAGGACGCTCAAGGGCAGGAGGTCGCGTAAGAGAGGGCGAACACCGTGGTTCAGGACGTGGAGGAGGAGAACCAACCCAGACGGTTTCCCAAGCTCCTCATGGTCGTGGTCGGGGAACGCCTTCCGGAGGACCAAGCGCAATCGGACAGCGAGGAAAAGGAGGCATACCTGCGGGAAGGGGGAACGGTGGGAATGCCGCCGTGGCAACGGGAAGCGGCACGACACCCACGTCGAACAGCGTGCCCAACGGAGAAGGTGATGGAGGTGGCGGGGGTAGACCGAGAGGGAGAGGGCGAAAGAGCAGGAAACGTTCAAAAGGACGCGGGCAAAATTCAAGTTCACCTGTCCAACACCAAGTATGTATATTCAATGCAAAATCCCCCCTTTTCAAATTCCATTTTCAGTATAGCGTAGAGCGCTGGGCTCCAGGTGAATATGCGGAGTTTATGACGGAATTCGGATGGGATGTCGAGAACATGACGATATTCGACTCGGATTAACTGGGACTGTCCGGAAAGGCGGCGATGAGCTTGTACTATCATACTGCGTATCTCGAGATGCTGCAATCACGGTGCACAGCCGAGACCTGCGCCCTCACGAGCGCTGCATTACTTATAGAAGATGGGGCCAAACCAGAACCAGCAATGATTTCTGGCCTACATGCACTGCGTCGGCAGGGGTTGAATCTTTTATTATTGGAGAGAGTTGAGGCTGGTGAAGAAATGTCTCGTTGGGACTACAATACATCGTGGATTTGATCTTCGACTGCTCCCGCCCTATCCACGGTACATTGTCTGTTGTTGATTCAGATTACCTTGATCTCACACAATTTATACTAGGACCTGTGGAACACCTTACCAGTTACAAACTGAATATCAGTAGACAAAACTGTCCGCCTACCCCGCTTCCGGAAATTTCGCTCTCGTCGACATCCTTTCGTCGACTAGATAATTTGTTTTCCCCTATTGTCAAGGACATGGAATACAAGGCTGGTTGATTCCCCCAAGCTGTCGTTCCCGATGAGCGCGTGTCGGGATATCCGACCGTTTTGAAATCTACTTGGGCCGTGATCTGAGCTTGATTTCGCCTGATATCTTCCAACTATGCCTTGGAAGATGGAAAAGACTCAAAAAAAACCCGCTCAGACGTACAATTTCGAAGCGTCCCGACGGCATTGTTGTGATAGGCTGTGATGTAGCGTTGGGGCCACAAAGAAACTAAGGTTTGTCTTGTGAAGGCCAATAAAATCGAATAAGGGGGACATGAAACTTCACCCAGGCCGGCAGCGGACATTTCGGGATCAGGTTATGAAAACGTCGCAGGCTGAGCTGAGCGTGGGAATTCGTCACAAATGTTTTACTTTTCCTTGTATAGTGTCCATTCTTTCTCCTTAGAGCATCAATGCAATGTATCTGTATGTCTCGAATCATCTCTCGAGTCGGATAGAAGAGTGGAAATTTTGAACTATAGTCACGGCCAACGCACGGCACGGTTCAAAACTTGTGGCCAGAGCAGTGCGAAAAGCTCGACGGTAACAACATGTAGACTTATAGGATAGGAGCAGCTCCCAAAGCCACAGCCTGTCCTATGGGCATTGAAATAGCAGTCACCTCGGTGTGGTGATACTGGCGCGTGCATCCGACAGTTGATGAAAGTATTTGAATTGGCATCCACAATTCGCGGGGCGGTGTTACAGCAGCAAGTACGACCTACCTAACCGCCTACGGCACGTTCAAATATACTGTAACGTGCGGGCGGAGCCTATACTACGACTTCACCGCTGCGGCATCCCACCTGGATTCAGCGAAGTCGATATCATGGTCATCAACAACAGCGAGTGTTTTGACTTTGCGATTGTCGGCGGCACCTTTGGACTGCATCTTCTCCAGCGGCGACCGCAAGCTTTCCGCGAAGGGCGCACATTACGCGGCTCAACCTGTTGCGGGGTGGTTGTTTTTCAAGGAGAAGAAGGAGAATATTTTCGATGATGGTTACGACCGTTATGATATTGGTTACTGCCAACTTACCAAAGGCTGTAATATTCGAATTCGCGTCCGGTTCTGCGTACTGGACAGGAAGAATGCTTTTTAATCCTGGCAGTAATCCCAGTACTTAATCTGTCAGTTGTCGTGCCGAGCTAACTTGGCAGATATGACACGTCGTTTGAACCGAGATAGATCAGAGCAGCGCTCGCTGCAAGGCCGGGTTCTGGGGTTTTCTAAAACGTTAAACTCAAGTTGAACTCGGCTGGTGATCGCCGAACGCAAAGCGTGACCAGGATCACTGTGACCGGTCTTGGCTTGCCACTCACCTCATTTCTAAATACTGGATGAATTCTAGCATTGAGTCTAGCATCGAGTTGATGAGCGCTTCGCTGTATGTATGCGCATATAATTCTCATCCCCAATCTCATAAGCTCGTGCTCGGAATGCGGGGCGTCCGTTTGCCCAAAAATAAGGCTCCAGCCATTTTCATTTGTAAACGTTTTAAACGGAAATAACCGTTTATATTTTCGTTTAGTTTGAGGATTCCTGCAAATAATTAATAAACGGTTTGTAAACTGTTATACGGTTACTACAGGTAAAGAGCTGATTTTCTGGCAAGATACAGTCATACAGAAGCTTTATGGGTGTTCAGAATGGTAAATGACCCCGGCCCACCGAAATGCTTGCCCTACGGCGCCTGTTGGACATCGAGGGTCCAAGATTGCGTAACAGATGGCCTCACCGCAGACGATATTGACAGTGGATTCACCTCAGTTCTTAGCCGCACCTACTGTAGAATTTCATTCAATTCGGCACGGGTTGTGACCCGTGACCCAAAATATCGATTCGGCACTTCGGCAACCAACGAATTTTGGCGTGACACCTCCAAAAATTCGGCATTCAAGACGAAAAATTACGAAAATTCTACCTTTTTTGCACCTCGGTCCTGGAGTCGACTTGAGTCGACTCCAGTTGACTTGGACCTATGAGTCGAGTCAAGTCGAGTCGAATCTGTTTTTAAGTTGACTTTCGAAGTCGTGACTCGACTTAGCGAGTCACGGAAACACTATCCGGCCCGCGGTGGTTGGCTCGGCACGGCTGTTGTGCGGCTGGCAGCCTTCTCGTCGTCGTAAATTTTCTTGTACGACTCGAAAGTGTGGGTGAAGAGGATGCGGGCCTTCTCCAGCCGCTCCTCGCCCTTGGCCGGCAGATTAGAACACCGAGATGGCGGAAGGCGCATCATGGCAGAAATTGGGCAGAAGCAGTGGCGGAGATGAAAGCAAAGAGATCTTACGTAGTGGAACTCAAGGTTATCGACTCTCGAGTATTCCCTCGAATGAGGGAGACTAGTAAGTGCTGCCAGAAAAACACTAGCCCAGGAACAGAACATGATATTGTTGTTATGGGAAAAGGTTGTGGCAGATCATGATTTGATAGTTGCAGGTAAGGCTCCAACCACTTTGTTTTCGTTTATGACAAGCCTAGACTAAACGAAAACGGAAGGCAAACCGTTTTAAACCGTTTAAACAGTTTATACTGTACTGGCATGTATGGAGGCAACACCGGATGAAGTGTTACACCGAAAATAGTGTAGGAGTTAGCAACGCCGATGTGATTATGTGTTATGATTGCCAATTTAGGCAACTAAGTGGAGGCGAAATTTTGATGTGGTCGTGGCCTGTAGCATCCCTTTGTTTTAAGTAGATAATTTTGCCACAATTTTGGGATAAAATTTTCATTGAGATTTCAGTGTCAGTCCTAGCACTGTACAGGCAGGGGAGGATGGGGCTGCACGGATGTGGTGATGAGGAGAAGATATGGGCATATAACAATAACAGAGTTCTCTGGAGTGCGGGGAATTCAGCAGAAATCTTGGACAAGTAGTACAACGTATACATAGTGCAGCAAATTTAAGATTTTTTCTTGCCGATTTAGCACTCGAAATAATGGTTTTTAAATACAGGGTACAAGGTAGCAACAAGCCCTCCGTTATGTGTTACGTTGCTAGATTTAGGCAACAATTTCAGTGCTGCGTTATGCGTTACGTTGCTACCATACACACCGGTTGTTACAATGACAACACGTCCGAGCGTCCACAGATCGGTATGATGATCAGGGATTGGGTAGTGCAAGGTATTAACCGTATCGTCAATGAAGTTGAATAAAACACTAGGAGAGGTACAGAATATCTACGAATAGGCTACGACTATATACTGTTCTGTGTATCTAATCATTGTAACTATCGTCAAGTTCAACCGTGAGCTATACCTTCCTAATAAGTCATCGTGAGTAAATACTATGATCCGAGCATAAGGCTTCGGCGTGGTAAACGGCCGTAAGTAATGTTGTACTACTATATATAAACTGAAATGAAGTGTCTATGCGTTGCTTCCGTCTGTTAGACGTGTGTTCTTACCAAGAACATGTCGTAGTCCGCAAGGCTATTAGTAACCACCACATGTATACCTTGTGGCTTTTTGTAAATATAACTGTTTATGTGTATAGCATGTGTTCCAATTCGATCGTTCCAGCCGATCGTTCATGTATTATTAACTAACCCGATTCATCGGTAACTTCTTCGATCGTCGGGAGGCGGGATGGCGGTGTCACGTGAGAGGCGCTATCACGTGTTTCATGATAAGATAAAAAACGCTCGAATCGTGACACCGGTACAGTAAACAGTATTTTTTGCTAACCTTTGATCCGGAATCGTCATTGTGAGCCGATGAAACCATGAACCACTAAGTTGACTTTGAGTCACTCGAGTCGACTTGTAAGTCAACCCAAGTTGCCGGGTCGACTCGGCTCAACTTGACTCAAGTTGGCTGTGGCTTTGCATTCAAAATGACTTTTAGTTAAGTCGCGGCAACACTAGGCCGGAACCAGGACCTCTTTGCTGGACGACGGTTGCATGGTTGACTCTGATGATGACAACTTGCACCCAGCGACGCAATCAGCAAGCTCGACCAATTCTTTGTGGTGTTTTGGACCTATGGCCATGGGGATCGTCAACGGCCTTTTTTGTGGTGGAAGGTAGGCTTTGATCACTGGTCCCTCATTGCTCTGATGTCGCTACTGCAGGAATTTGGACACCATTTCCCGGTAGTTTCACAGATGGCGCAGGACTTTTTGGCCATTCCCGGTACCAGCATCTCAGTGGAGCGCCTGTTCTCGAAGTTGCGTCATTTGTGTCATGAAGCACGAGAGTCAATGAAGGCTGAGACAATCATGAAGGCAATGTTGACTAAGATGTGGATTAGAGCGGGGTATCTTTTGAAAAATAGAATTAGACCAGTTGTTTATGCACCAAAACCTTGATTTATGCGCTGCAAAAAAATACCCTTTATAAACAGTTTAAACGGTTTTTTTAAAACATTTGTTTTCGTTTTTGTTTGGTTTGCCCATTTGCGCAAATGAAAACAAAATGGTTGGAGCCTTACCCAAAAGGATTCAATATGTCTGAGTCCGTTGTGCCTGGAACACCATCGGGAAAACCCTCCCTCGGTAATTTTCCATAATTACCAACAGATACCGGAAACTTGCCAGTAAGTTGGGTAAATTACCAACTTTACCTGATTACCGCTTTTACACAAGGTTCGATTTTCTCACCGGTCAATTACCGGTCATTTACCATGATTACCACCGCATTACCGGTCAGTTAACACTAGTTTTCAGCCATTATCGTGAAAATACCATTACATTGTGCTCAGGTCTTTCAAAAACAGCAGAATGAGCTCATAAAAGGTTATAACATTGTGTCTGCTATCTAAGAAGTACAAATATCTAGACTACTCAGAATCTGGAAACTAGGGTTTAGGGCTAACCCAACCCTCACTGCACACCATGCACCACATTTGCGAAGGAAAGGAGGCACTACCTGTTGTATGAACTCGCCCACGAGCATGACACTGAAATCAGAATGGCTTGAACATCACGTTAACAATTAAAGAGGGAAGACACACCCAACACCCCTGAATTGCGTGCCAGGCCCAACCAATACCCACCCACATCAGCAGGGTCCTCACTCGTCGCGATGGCATGGATTATGTTGTGCACTTTGAGGTAGCTGCAGGCATCATTAGTAAGAACAAGATGATGGGGGACAATGGATGCACAAAGCGCCTGTGTGACAACTCATCAGTACTTATCTTTTTCACCCTCAATTCAAGATAAATTCCCAACCTACATCAACGATCCCAAACATCTGTACCAAATCCCTATGCTTGGGCTGGGAGACGAGCCCAGCTCCAGTGATTTGAGCAGTATCTTGTTCCATCTGCGGAGATAGAGAACGTTAGCAAAGGAATTGAGTAACGATTGACACTTGGAATGAAGGTGAAACTCAATTAGACGACACCACACAAGGACACTATGATAGAAGAAATGAAATAGAAGACGGAAAACTCGCAAAAACGTAACGCTATTGAGATACAGTCAACACCCTTGTCCTGCTCGTTCAGCACAGGTGTCCTGCTGATTGATTTTGTGCTGGATGTAAAAGGGTGTTCCATGTCCGTGAGCCCTGCGTGGGATATGAGTTGAATGGGAGGGAGGAAGAAAAAAAAAAGAGGAGAGTACATGGGGAGGACTGCGAGGAGGACGGCAATCAGCGCTGCTGTGAGTGCGCCGAAGCGGATTGAGCCTTGTTTATTTGCAGGGTTGCTACCGGAAGGGTAGGTTGCACCATAGGAGTGATTGGCGGCAGTGTTTGGTGTGGAAGATGATGTGGTGGGGAGGAGTGTGGTCGAGTTATTGGGCAGGGGGGTGGATATAAGAGTTGGTGTCGTCACAGTAGGGATCCACATGTGAACTAGTTTCCACCTTATATTGGCAATAGACACTATAAGTGTCCAGCTAGCGACCCCAACACACTATGACAGCACTTCCGTCAATATTGGGGTGAAGGCGAAGTAACTGACAAGTTACAGTCGGTCTAGAGGTGGGGGCACCTAGTCCATCTTCTTCTTAGTAGGTTTGAGCCAACACACAACTACCTAGCAGGCGATCCAACACACTATGACAACACTTTCGTTAATATTGGGGTGAAGGCAAAGCTGCTAGTGCAACTGCTAGCTGGTTCTCAAAGAGAACACCCTTGGTTTTATACGTGGAGACTCTTCGAGTCAACAGCTAGAACCTCAACTTAAGATCTCGATGTGTTCAGAGTCAACACTATTGATTCCAATAAAGCTACTACTTGTGAAGTGTGTTACAATCTCCACTAGCAACCTGAGACCGCCTGCACCAACTTTGTACAAAGTCGGGGTGTAATAATCTGAGGTCCTAGCCTGCTCTGTGCTCCCTTTATACTACTGAGGTCCATGGTACATGTGATAAACAGAATGAATAATATAAATGAGTGAAAATGATGTGATGGATACAACAGCCAATGAAACGATTGCTGTTTGGTTTTATGATGGGTCTATGCCAAGCAGAACAGCTACACTGATCCGCTAGCGTCCATTTATGGGTATCTTGAGTGATTCCTCAGCCTGCCATCTGCTGCCAGAACCTCTATCCCCGACGAAACAGAGTTGAATCCGCTGCCTGGAGTCATCTAGCACAGGTCAGAGCACCGGCTAGCAATCTGTTTATCTATTACTGCATTTGTGGTGACCCACACATCCGCACCAATAGCCTGCTAGCTATTCCTCTTCTGTCTACTTGGCTCTGTTTGTAAATCACAATCGCATTGTGACAGTCATGTGCTTGCATCTGTGTTTCAGGTCTCAGGTTGATCACTAGTGGGATACCACATACTAACACCCTGGTTAGAAGGCTGCTAGCGCATAGTTTATTGCCCTTCAGATCCTAGACTCGCTGGTCACACCACCTGCTAGTGTACTCGCAGTATCACTCTCCTGTGTCTCGCTTCCTAGGTGCTAGCACTTTGACTGTGTAGGCTTATGGTTATTTCCCCATGGTTTGTGCCTCCAGACTGCACCAGTGCATCACCCTAGTCGTATCTGATGCTACAACTGGCAGCTTGGGCTCACTCCAGTTCTCCTTTATATCACCTAGCCAGAGTCCTGAGTGCTAGTAATAACACTTCAGAAGTGCTAGCGCTTTCCCGTTGTATAAATACTGGTCCTAGGAAATCACAAAATAGCACTAGATGCCGCGCGCTCTTGTTATGGTGTTTCACCGTCATGGTGCAGATGGTCTGCAGAGGCCATGAGGCGACAAGCAGTGCGTAGCACGCTCGGAGACCTCACAACGTGCCCATGGCTCATGCAATTAGAGTGTAGCACGAATATATATTCGCGAATATGAATATTCACCAAAACCTAGACATTGATATTTGCATTCGTACAAATATTGATGGCGAATATTCGTTGCTTAGTCAGCAATATTCGCGAATATTCATGAATATGAATATTCAGTGAAAACATTGAGAATTCGGGGGTTTAGCAGCTACCAATGAGTTGCTGAGGACTCTTTTATGTTATGTTGTGAGTTTAAACATTGTCAAAGGCTCATACAAGCCTTTGTCTTGCATATTCAATCATTTGATTGACCATCATACTTGCCATGTTCAACCTGGCAAGCAGTTGTCGAAGCAAATACATCTTTAAAGTGGTTGGTTTGCATATAAATTACAAATCTAGTTAGTGTAAATGAAGTGTGTTATGGTTTCAGAGAGGAGATGTGTTAAACAGACCCAAATTTACTATGCTTGATCGAAATTTTAGCTGTATATTACAGCTGCGAATATTCGCGAATATCAACTTTCCTAAAAACTGATATTCGCATTCGCACGAATAGCACAGCCACAGCCATTCGCGAATATAAGTATTCGCTATTTGCAAATGGCTTGGCACGAATATTCGCGATATTCGCTATTCGTGCTACACTCTACACGCAATGCTTCATGTGTTTGAAGCCGCCGGCAACTCAGAACCCCATCAATGACCTGCACAATGCCGATCATGTGTTCGCTACCTAATAAGGCAATTATAACGCTGAACTTGTGTGTATGATGTGTGTGAAATGGAAAAAAAGGTATGTGTGTGTGAACAATAGATGTACAAAGTGAACACCACACTTTGATGGAAGTATTTGATATATCCATCGCACCTGGAACATGGCATGACACGCTGTTGAATTCCAACAAACCCCTCGATGACTCTGATTTGGCCTTTATCCAGTCGGTCTTATCAAAGACCAATGCACCATTGACACAGCTCAAAGATGAGATATGGAGGCTCCGGCAGAAGTTGGCTCAGCTAGAGGAGGAACATGCATCACTGTTCAGCTATCGGATGCAGAATAGAGTCCTTCTTTGTTCGCTTCAGGGGATGCAGTCAGAACTGCTTTGCAAGATATTTTCATGGAGTTTGCCCTCATTCTGAGAAGCTTTGGACATGGGATCTGAGCCTCTGGACGTTTCCGGTGAGCATATGCTTATTTTTCACTATAAGAAAATCAGCTGATATTGTTTTCTATTAGTGCAGCTGCAGATTTTCGACCTGCACAGTGTATGCATGCCTTTTTGCACTGCGGACACTACAACCACGGAATCAAGATGGGCAGCATGTGTAGTATGTCACATGTGCAGGGGAATGGTCAGGACGGGGCGCATATCGGTGCTCTATCATCATTGTGCATATCTGTAGCGTGCTCAAGGCACAGAGTGGGTGAGTTCCTCCATTTCATTTGGTCTTCTCTGTTTCATCCGTCACTGACCACCTTCTTCACCACCAGTTCTTCTGGAACTTCCTACAACCCTTGCCCTGCATCCCCACACTGGTCTTACACTGTGCTTGAAGTGAGTGTTTGATTTTCGATGCATTAACGAATACCCACACCGCTTTTCTAGGTTTCTCCAATACACTTGTGATCTATCTCATTCCCATATGTAATTTTCCCTTCCCTTTCAATCTTCATCTCTTTTCTTCACAATCTTACTGCTCTCTACCAAAGTCGGAGCTGGCCGTACTCCCATTGGGCACCCCACATCATTGAAGCAGCTGTGCCTGCCACACCGGACAACGTGCTGAACAGTGTGGCGATGGATTTCAGGAGGAGGATCGGATTTCAGGTTGCCAATTCACAAGCCTCGAAAATTCACTTATTCACTGCATTCAGACCCCCCCATAGGCACACATGTGCCTATGTTCGCAGATCTCTGCCGAGATGCGCCTATCCAGGTCTATGTTGGTCTATGTTGGTCTAGCGTGTCTGCCTACGCGAGGCCTGCCCACGTTGACCGATCCGGGCTGATGGTGGTGTGCCGATCGTCACCGACCCTGGCCGAGGTAGGTCTGCCTATTCCGGCCGGAACACGTAGACCAACCTCGGCAGATGGATCGGCAAAGGTCGGCATGGTCTGCCTACACATATGCCTACTGGGATCCGGCAGACCTGTGCCTATGGGGGGGTCTGAATGCAGTGATTCCATGCAGCCAGGGTCCGTCCTGAGGATTGGTGTTCAGCACAAGAGGTGTTATTCCCGTGAGCAACTATGGCCTTCCAATGTCCATATGTAAAGAAAATGAAATTTTCATTATAGTACCTCAGTTTCACGACATTCACATGTATTGGGTACTCGCTCGCCAAGTCTGACATGGGGTGGTCCAGCCAACTCCTCGAGCCTCTTCCTGTCAGGTCTGCTGCAAAAAGCCTCCCTTGCATGGACATGAACTTGCTCAGTTCTCTTCTCTGGTCTTCCTCTCTTCTCAATTCATCGCTGGTGTTACTTCTTCCTCAGTGTTTTCCTACCTCCATTGGGACAGTTGTCCTGGTCAGTTTCCTGGGCCAAAGTCCCTGTCAATATTCTCCTTAATTCTCGGTATCTTCATCTCCTTCTAAAACATCTTATTCCTCGACACTGTGCTGTCGGAGATTCCGCATTTACACTATTGTTACCCTCAAGAGAGGTTGCTGGTGTGTTTCAACACCACAGGTTTTTACTTTGTGCTCACTCCTGTCCAGTATTTCTGTACAAACCAATCCACTGCAGCAGGTAATGAAAGAGATAGAAGAGATAGAAGAAGAGCATTACAGCCAGTAACACCTGCATCTTGGGCTTTAAACCCAAACAAGTGAAACAAATATATGTCTAGATCTCCCAGTTATATGTGTGGTTCATTTGGGTGCCCAAATGAATGAGCCATATGTGTAGGGTGTTCGCTGTTTTGGAAATCTGTAATTGCTGGTGTGCATTCCTGTGTATATTATCCCGAAACTTATGCCTGTACCGTCAGAGCCAGCACGGGTGTCAGGTGCGATGTGGGGCATGGAACTAAACTTGCAGTGGTGAAACCGACACTGTACATCTGTCGTTAATCCATTCATTGTTGATCTGCTTGATTCCCTCTAATGTCTCGATCATGGATCATAAACAGGCATGTCTATGAATTTGAATATTCCCGTCTTTTATATCCACCACCTATATCACAGAATCAATAGCCAACATTAGCCTTCTCGCTCTGAGCAGAGGCCACAACTTATTTTACTCCCCTAATTATTGCTCAATTATATAGCCCCTGTAGTGAACAGAGTTCCATTCCAAATCGATGCGAGTTTCACGTTGAGAGTGTAGATTCCAAGGACATTCGGGAATCAGCCACAATATCTCAAAATGCATGTGCTGGACTGAAGCGACAGCATATCTTGTTCAATATATGGATCTGCACTGAGAAATATGACTACCAAACAAGTGCTTTGCACCGACTCCCACTTGCTGACCTTATTTCCTGCCAGTGAACAAAAATACAATGATTTGTTTCCCTTGACTGGATTCCACTTCCGTTTGAGACTTTTGTAGAGAAGTCTTAAAAAGTTGTTTTGAAATGCACCCACAATCTGCAGACTCAGCAATGTGGTAAAGCTGGAACACACTATGAGTACAACTGCAACTCCAGTGATAGATGTGAAGCCGAAGACGGCAAACCGATGGTTCCAAAAAAATTGATCTGCAGAAAACGGCACTTCAAACTGTCGAGCCAGCTATCAAGCAGCTCGGCATTATGTGAGTGGAACTGAATAGTATATTGATTGCTTTCTGCATGCCAGTTGGATGGTGCTAAAGCTTCTGCCGTGTGTCTGCCGTTGCTGCACAATATAACCATATGGAGATACAGCTTCAGACAGACAGAGAGGCTTAATTTCATAAAGACACACCAAACAAAGGTAAATTTCGATGCACATGGAAACTTGAATAGAATTCCTAAGAATCTATGTGAAAATCAGTCCTACTGAGATTGTGAAACCAAGCTGCATGGAAACTCAAGTAGAAAGCGTAAAATTCAATACCAGAATCAGCTATAAAGAAACAAAGCATTTTGATTGCACTGAAAGGGTCTTTGAATCTTCTAAATTCAGTGCGCATTCCAGCAGCGCTGAAATTCTGAGCCATTTTTGCCATTGGCTGGCTTCCTCCAATGGCAAAATCCTCAGGATTTCAGCGCGGCTGAAATGCGTACTGATTTTATGACTTTCAAAGGGGGTTTCAATGCCACTGGAGTCCTTTGTTTCAATACAGCTGATGCTCATGCAGATTCTTACTATTTCTCTTTGAGAATCCATGTGCCTTTGTTTCATGATCTCAGTGGCACTGATATGTGAATAGATTTGTCGGAAATCTATTTGAGTTTCCATGGGCTTTGAAATTTTGCTTTATTTGGTGTGAGAGGGTGATGATGACTTTACCAAAGCAGAAAAAACGGTGGTAGTGCATACAATTTCAACATGGGAGGTACAAAGCAGATAGGAGTTACACGATTAGTAGGATGAGTTTGAAAGAAGGGACTAGAACAACTGGCATATTGTTTGATGGCACACGTTTCAATTACTTCCCAACACGAGGTTGTCCGCCACCACACGGGGACATGTCGAGAGCGGGCCCACTATGCGGCGGGACCACGTCTAGGCACGACTCGTGCCACACCGAGCACCCTCAGTGCACCTGCACCTGCACTCCCCAGTGCACCTGCACCTGCACTCACCGCCGGCCCTACAGTGGCCAGCACAGCGCCACCGGCGCCGATCGATTGGGTGATTGCAAACATGGAGCCACTCGCAACTGCTCCTGCACTCCTCAGCGCACCTGCACCTGCACTCCCCAGTGCACCTGCACCTGCACTCACCGCCGGCCCTACAGTGGCCGGCACAGCACCCCCGGCGCCGATCGATTGGGCAATTGCAAACATGGAGCCACTCCCAACTGCTCCCCCATAGAACATTGATTGGATGCCCGCAGCAATAGAGCCTGGAGCATTGAAAACATTAGAACTTGTGTGAAACCCTCACAGGTCAAGCCCACCAGCAACAATGCCTCCTGCGCCGAATCCCACCGCATTCAAGGCCCCAACCAGAACAAAAGGGGCGGCGATTGGTGCGGTGACAGCAAGGCCAACGACAGTGACAGTGGCTGCAATTGGTGCGGTGACAGCAAGGCCAACGGCGGTGGCAGTGACTGCAATTGGATGATCCTCCCTGAACTGTCGAAAGGCACTTCTAGGATCGCCTCCTCCTCCTCCTCCGCCTGCTCCTCCATCGCCGCCGCCTCCTCTTGGTCCCCCTCCTGGTCCCGCTCCTCCCCCTCCTGGTCCCCCTCCTGGTCTCCCCCCTCCTCCGCCTCCTCCTCCAGCGTCCGGGGTATAAGGCGGTAGATCATCTGAGTTATCGAATCAGAATAAGTCGGAGTATCATCGAGAGGACCCACCGTTTTGAGACTTGGAATCATCCGCCACAACGTCATCTGTGATATAGAATCTGAACGAGAGGGAACATCCCAAGCTACATGAAGCACACCATTTTGCAAAGTGTCTGCTTTCAGCAACTCCGGCGCATTGGCATCGACGTTTACCTGGGCTGTTTGTACAATATTTTCAGCTGTGCAGTTGTTTTTTACGTCACATGAGGGGACACAGCACGCACCGTTGAATGTGCTCTCCAGCACGCAAGTAAAAGAGTCCCATTGTCCATCCCACTCAAATGCTGCCTTTGCCTCTTCCAAGATCTGTCGCACCCTATTGCCAAGAAAAATGGTAGCAGTGGAGACCCACTCCGTGCGCGGGAGGCTGCGTCTCTCGAGCTCCGCACGCATGGTAGTAAGCCACTTCCGCACATCCTCGCCTGGGAGACCTTCGAACATCGGAGGGATCTTGTCCACTTGGGTCATGAACGGCTACTCAAGGCAGGCAGCGTGCATGGAGACGCCTAGACGCACGCTTTTATAATGCCACGTGTCTTCACACGAGCACCGCACTATTTTTACCTTCAGCGCGCTTACAATGTAAGACAAGAGGTACCGCCGCTTCGCTCCGGTAAATCGCACCGTCGAAGAAGAAGAAAAAAGAATTGAATCTGGGTGCATACTACCGAAATATAATTCCATGAAATGGCCTGTCAACCGTCAAGAGACACTATTTATCGCCGTAATAGTCCAGTTTAATGCGCGATCTTGTGCCCATAGAAATATCTTGAGTGTCAACCAGCCGAGCCCGAGAAAAACCAGAATGGAAACGAGTGATGGCATAAAGACAGAACCAATGTCATTGAATTGGAGGGTAGCAGAATTAATTAGCGGGAACATCATTCCCCGAGTCGGAAGGGTGCCCGGAGGTGAATCAACCACGAACACGGGGGAGCGAAGAGATGACGGAAGGCATGAGACAGATAGTTCGAGGTACAAAAAGAGATTGACACCCAGTACGATCCTTGCCAAGAAACCTGATTGATTTGACCGCAATGAAAAGGATTCACTGACTTAAACACAGCCGGGGCATGAACGACGCTTTGTTGCAACCTGGGTTGATCCACGGATCCGACAAAATCCTTCATTGAGGAAATCATAGAGATGGGGGCAGCACTAGAAAAGACCCGAGATTAGCAGCACTTCAGCAGGAGGTTTTGATTTGACCATAGAACCCAAATACGAAAGATAGCCAGCAGTACACAGAAATGTTACAGATTGGGCCGTAACTGTCTCCGGAGAAGAATATTGCCGGGTATTGAGTTGAGGACATGGACAGTGTGCAGAGAATTCGCATTCGAACAAAAGTTAGAACCCACTTTATATGTCTACAACCGGCAGGAGTGCGTGGCCCACCGGCCCAGTGATATCGCATCGAGCTGCACTGTAGCCAGCGGCAACTGCGTCTTGTCAATAAAGACTGCGCGCTGGTCAGGTGGTCGCCCACAAATAACTTAAAGGCCGTGTCGAACCACCTGCCCTACCCATATATAGGAACACATCATACCCGGTGATCGGATCGTTACGATAGGGCTGCACACCGTGCCCGTCGCGCCGGTTCTACGGGGTCCGGCCACGGGCATGCCGTTCCGTTCCGTGGGCTCTTTTGCTGAATTTTTGACGGCCGTTCCCGTCGAAAACGGCCGTCGGCGGGTCGACGGGTCCTGAAAACACGCCATTAACGGTTGAATATGCCGTGTATGCCTTCTGTGAAGCATGTTCTGTGCAAAGGTAATCCCAATACACAATTTAGGACACATCTTATGAACTTACTTGCGAGTTTAAACAGGTGAAATGACGCATTGCCATCACCGCCAAGACTCATGCGTGCACGACTCTACCGCCAAGATCATGCGTGCACGACTCTACCGCCATATGCTCGCTGCACGACACGAGTGCAACAGATGGTTGATGCTTGGAAGGGTGCTATGCCTTTTCTCGTGGACGCTTATCTTCGCTTCAAGGCAAATGGGCTGATGGATTTAGATGTGACTTCGGGCGCATGGAGTATTGAGATTGTTGGGTTGGAAGGTAGTGTAATTGCATTGAACTTAGTTGTACCTCTAACCTTTTCATTAGAATGCGGCTTGCACTCGTTCACGCACAGCAGTGATGCAACATCCACGAACGAAACCTTGTTACATTACGGATATATCGGAGCAACTCCGGAGAAAGTTAGTCGAGCCTTCCCCATTTACCTGTTTGAGATCTACCGCCAGATGCATCGAGTCTGCCCACGGTACTCTATTGATGCATTGGGAAAGACACTCACAAATCTCCACCAGGTGTGTATTGTATTCCGTTTAATTCCCATTTGCTAATTCTGCCCAGGGTCCTCGTTTGAAAGCCCTCGCAGAACAGCTTGGCAATGCCTATGATGCTTACCTTGAAATCTTACGGAGAGTTGATGCTCGCCTAGATATGGTACTCAACCAAGATGCCACTTGGTATGCGAGAAATGTCTGTGCACCGTGCCTGTACAAGACAGAGGACGAACAACCGCTCAAATTTTCGTTCCTTGGATGTATGGACGGAAATAATTCTCTCAAATTGGTCGACAGCACATTCCGCGCCGGCACCATTCGCCAAGATGATCGTGCCTCCAGGTCGTTTTGTTGGCTAACAACGGAACAGGTTGATATATTCAAAGACAAAGTTATCAACTCCCGCAAGGTGAGCAAGCTTCATGATTGTATCAGCTGCAACTGAGCACATTTATAGAACAAAAAAAGTTTAAATCAACATTCTGCCGAAGCTCTGCAAGAACCCCTGGCCGCAGCGTCAACCAGTGAGTTGTTGAATTGTGGCTCTGTTCAAATCCTCATTTGTCACGGAAGTCACTGAACCGGAACTGTTACCCGGCGAACCAGAGGACGATGAGGATATTGCTCGGCTCAATACGGTTGAGCTGGGCGAGCAAGATACAGATGAGCTCAACCGGTCAATCAACATCTGCGTCGAGCGATGGAAGGCAGCAGGGCCTGAAGCGCGCAAGAAGATGTTCATGCTTTTTGCGGTTTCCGGGATTTTTCTGACGGTGTGCCGCCATGGCCATGTGTTGCTGATGTGCAACATGATCCGCAGCAGAGAATTGTGGGCCAAAATCCTTCGAGCTGGAACTGTGCAGTCTAACCTATTCTGCAGAATGAAATATCCCTTGGCTGTGGTGAATTCATTGCTGGACATGTACGGGCCCGATATAGGTCTTGGCTACAATATCATGTGTGCCTTCTGGAAGACTTTGCATCGAAGTTCACTTGGCGCGAAGGTGGTGGCGATGCGACTTCACGGCGTTTGTACCGGCCTTCCACAGACATGCACATAACCGTCTGGCCTCGAAGATTTCTAAGAATGTGAGCGGACCTTTGAGTGATGGGGAGGTCGGGTCGGGTCGACCCCACCAGACCTGACCCGACCTAGAGGCTGTGCTGGCACGTGCTAGGCCTAGGCCTGGCCATTGTCTTCTCACGCCCCTTTAGGGCTCCAACCATTTAGTTTCCGTTTGAAGTTTGGGGCAAATCAAACGGAAACGGTACAAACCGTTTTAAAACCGTTTCAAACCGGTTTTCAAACGGTTTTTTTGGCAGGGAAAATGAACAAACGGGTTGAACGAACCTGATTCCACCTGAAAATCCCCCCAGCTCTTCTCCACAGTGGTATGCTCCAATTTTATAGATTCAAAAGTGCACGAGAGCCTTCCTTGTTTTCTTCCCTTGTGCAGAGGTGCGCTCCCGCCATCAATCACGGCGATCACTCCCAATTGGGATACCGCCCAGCGCCGCCTTGACCTCGCCACAAACCTCAACACCTCCGTTATTTTTGGCCCAAAATTCAATGGGACCAACATTTCTTGTTGTTTTGAATCTTGTTGAGACCCAAACAAATTCCAATAACTGTGTTCAGTTGGTCAGTTGTTCAAAACCGTTTGAACCGTTTGTTTGCTAACCGTTTACCGTTTGGCCCAGCCAGCAAATCAAACCAAAATAAAAACGGTTAAAACCGTTTGAAACCGGTTTCAAACGGAAATGGTTGGAGCCCTACACCCCTTTTTGTCTACAAACAATAGCTGGCGGTATAAGCTTGGGCCGCCGTGTGCGCTGGCGGCGGCGCTGGCGCTGTCCTCTTGCTTGACGATCTTATTGTATTCCTTAGGGTATATAATGATGAACCCTTCCTTCCTTCCCGCATTATATCGCTTCTATGGACTTCCAAAAG
Organism: Mycena olivaceomarginata; assembly: GCA_029378375.1. NCBI lineage: Eukaryota > Fungi > Basidiomycota > Agaricomycetes > Agaricales > Mycenaceae > Mycena > Mycena olivaceomarginata. The sequence continues at coordinate 63,359 of JARKIC010001060.1, forward strand.
ATCTGCGACGCGCTCAGGTCTTGCTCGGAAGTTGCACAGACTTTCACCCACACCGATGTCGTCAAATACATCGAGCTCGTCAGCCTTCTGAAGCCAACACCTGCCCTGGCATATCTCCAGCCATCCCACCAGTCATCCATACCCCCTCCGACTCTCCCTGCCAATGTCCATGAATTCTTGAGGGCATGTTTCGATGTGCCAGATGAGACTGCAGAACTTGCTTGGAAACTCTTTCAGCAAATTGCCTGGGATTTTGAGCCGACCTCGGACGAACAGAAGGCCAATCATATCAAGCATGTGAAGCTGTTTCTGCGCCATGGCATTGAGCAGCAAATTGGTATGGCTCACAATATAACTTGCACTGCACATGCGCCAACTGATTTCCAGGGGTCCATTCACTATCCCCTCCAACCCGAGTCTGTCTTGACCCCGACTGCGGCCAATCTCTCTTCTCTGACCCATCCATCCTGAGAGATAAAGAAATATACCAAACTCAAGGACCATCCAATCACTATTTTTACTCTTGATCTGGGTGCTGTTCCGGGCTTTTCAACCTCACTCTACTGCCGAAGTAAGTTTTGTATGGGGTTCATTTCATTCTTTGGCACTGCTCATTATCGTCCCATACCCGCTACTATCACAACTACTACGTTAACTCTGGACAGATGGGTTGAGACCGTAGGTGTACTGTGGCTCCCAACAATGGAAGAGTGGGGGAGTGAGGAGGAAGGATGGAGGGAAAGGAAGAGACACATGTGCTGTTACTGTGACGTGATAAAAAAAGAACCACATTTCATGCAGATGTGCAACGTCGGCAATTTGTTGACATGCGAGATTTATGGAACCTGTCGTGGACTTAGCGAAAAAAAAGTTGTCTTTCATGCAAAGGCCACCTCAGCTCTTACTTGCATCGCAATTGAGTCAAGAGACTTTGGAGAATCATTCAGGATACAAACCACCGAGTAAACAAGGGTCTTTTGTGCCTTAACGGAAGATCTCACATCAATTATCCAAGATTGGTTAGGGTTGGGTTGAGAATGTCTGGTAAGCCAGGGGTAATAATGGCAATTATATAGTGTTACAGAGGAAATGTGGTAACTCACCGGTAACTGGCTGGTAATCCTGGTAATTGAGCGGCAGTACCGGTAATCACATCAGGGGTTTGGTAATCGGTAGGTAAGCGGAGCAAATTACCGAAGGAGGTTTTTCCTGATCACGGCACCACACACTCCTGAACAGCAACGAGCCACCCGACGAGTCAGAGCTGACCTTCGCTCGGTCGGTCGCTTCAACAGTCAATGTATCCTTGGAATATCTTGACCACGAAATCGTAAACTTACGGGAGCATCTGAAGTGGCGGAAGGAAGATCGCACATCATTGCTCAGCTATCAGATGCGGAATAGGGCTATCTCCTCCCCGTTTCAGAGGATGCCCCCAGGACTGCTTCGCGAAATATTTTCGTGGACTTTGCCCTCGATCAAAGAAGCTTTGGACATGGGCAGATTTGAGATGGGGCAGACTCCATGGCTGTTGACCTACTGTATTTTGATTGATTCGTGTTCGATTCCGAATTTTTGATACAATTAAAATCCAAAAGAAATTCGACAAATTAAGAAAAAATTATTGCCACGATAAAAAAAAAGTGGGTGTGACATGTGACAACAAATTGAATGAAATAGTACAGTAGTCTGTTGTTTACCGCGGGGCTTGGATCGTAGTAAAACCTTATTACCTAATTGATAGCTGCACTTTCCATCATTTTCGTGTTTCCACTGTATACACCCTATAAATATGGACTATTCTGCATCCAGGAACATTTTCACGAGTACTAGACACTGTATTATTTTTCTCCGATTTTTTAAGGCGAGTCTTAACTGATTTTTCACAAACAGGATTTATCCTGTGTGTGCCTATTTGGGGGGAGTCTGAGGGGGGAGGACCGAGAATGTCCGCCTTTTCATCACATGACTTGCATTTATCATCTGATGGCGTCCATTTAGTCTTCCGGCCCTAAGGTACACAACCCTCAATGTGAGCTGGTCGGCGCGCAAGCGCCGACCAAGTGAACATTGAGCTCTCGGCATGTCTAAAATCCAGACGTCTCCCAGTTTTCCTGTTTGTGACCCGCTGCTCGCCGGCTTCTTACCATTATGTGTCTCAGCCAAAGTTCAATCCATCAATCACGTGGCACTCGCAAGCCAAAATGGCTTGTTCCAGTGAGTGCATTAGACCTCATATTTAAAATTCTGAAGCAGTACAATGTTTGAACCACAGCAGAAGACATCATCCCCCAAAATCCTCATCAAAATCGGTGTTTCCCATACAGTAGGAAGGAAATCAGAATCTGATTACCTAAAATTACATAATAAGCTTTTACTACGATCCGACCCCCGCGGTAAACAGCAGACTTCAACAAGCGAGGTACGAGCTCAAAAAACTGTTGAAGTGTCTGCCTAGGGGAGACTACTGTTGACCCAGATCAATAGCCATTGGGGAGCAATTTTTGTCTCAATCCCCCCGTTGTTGTCAACTATCAGAACACTTCCTCTGCATATTCTCTGCCCTTAATCACGGCATGGCTCGGCCACTCGCATAAACTGAAGATTCATTTTTATGCAAGTCAGGAAATGAATTCCTGCACCATCAATGTGTTCAACCTCCTGTCGCAGCACTCTTCACGCTGGGAGGAGCTCAGTTTTGGATTAAATTCCGAACTGGTACCCGACTTTGGCGACTCTTCACGATTGACTTCCATTTTTGCGCAGAGTATGGGTCCAGTGGAACCATCCACCAGATCAAATTGGAGTGCGGTCCATTGATTGCTTCCAAACGGCGCCTTCCCTGGTCGATGTCAGCATCTTCAACGGAATTTTGTTTTGTGCCGATCCCACTTCCGGTCCATCAGCTCACCTGCATAGAAATAGACTGCCTGTTCAAGGAACAAATGCGCATATTGAAGCAGGCTCCAAACCTTATTGAAGCCCGGATCTGCATTGATTTCGACGAACAACCTTGGCCAGATTTGTTCGACTCCATTAATTTGTTGCACCTCTGACGCCTGTACGTCTCGAATTCGGGAGTTTTAAGGCACTTGAAGGTTCCTGCCCTGGAGGAACTCACAGTCCTTGAAGGCCCGGATGGTCCTAGTCTTGTAGCAATCAGGGTCCGATTGTTGGGCGGCTGCCTGATTACGCAATCAGGTGGCTGTGCCCACAGGTGTTTCTTTCCTTTGTAGCACAATGAATACAACATGAATATATGTAAAACAATCTGTGCAGCTTCATGAAGTGAAATGGATGATATCCTCCAGCAAGAATTAACTGTTTTGGCTAGCCAATCCCTCAATCCATGATCAAGCAAAAAAATGATTAGCTAAGCTGTTGTTCACAAATCTATCCGATATCAGCGCAATAGTTGCACCAATCGCTTAGGTGTAAGGGAAGGTTTGTCCCATTAGAAGGACCTCTACATGCTCAAATATTTGTGGAATTATCGCCCAAGAAGCTGCTCCAGAATAAGGCCAGCAAGAATTGATCAGTCGGCCAATAACATCCCTGTGATTACAAACAGACTCTATATTGATACTTACTTGTTGGTCATCAATATAGAGAGTATCTGTCACAGAGACTAGGACGGTCCGGATCTCTCCCCAGTTTTCCTCTCTCATTGACCGCTCTTTGTATTCCCTCCGACGGTTATGCCTCGTAGCTCCTGCGGCTGATACAGCAACCAAAATCTTAAAATACTGCCCCTCCATCACCGAGCTCTTCATTGTCCACGACGACGACGACCGAAAGGACGAAATCAACGCCTTGATCTCGGCCCTTACTAGCCCATCGATCGCTCCACCTTTATGTCTCATATTCTTTGGATGTGAATCCGGGAGTCGTCTCGATGACATGGAGTATCTCGAGATGTTGAAATCCCGGTGCGCGGCTGAGAACTGCGCCCTCAAGAGCGTCGCGTTACTCGCAGATGGGCCCAAACCAGAACCAGTACCATTTGTGGTCTGCAGACACTCCGTCAGGAGGGGTTGGATCTTCTGTCGTTAGTGGGAGTCGCGACGGGTGGTGAAATCGATCGTCGTGCCTACCCAACCTCATGGAACTCTAGTCACGGTACATTCTCGATCGGCTTATCTCGATCTCACATTTTATACAGCCTAAAAACCCAATAACAGTAGACGGAACTGTCCGCACCTTGCCTCCAGAAATTTTGCTCTCTTTCGGTTGATTAGACAGCTCGTGTTTTTATTTTATTTTATCATATGCAAGATCAGTTGAAAGTCCTTTCGAGCCGCCTGGTCTCCGATGAGCGCATGTCGGAATATCCGATCGTTTCGAGATCGTAATCCGAGCTGAGCTTGACTTCGTCTGATGTTCGACATGACTTGAAAGACAGCCACGTACATGGCAGCAGAGATTAAAATTCAGCTCAGATGTATGCGAATGGTTTGGGCCGCAAAAAACGCGATCTTTGTCCGAGGGCAAATGAAATGCAGGACACAAAACTCACCCGAAAGCCTACAGCGAAAGTTTCCGAGGATCACCGAACATTGATCATTTGGTCGCTTCTGCGCATCATGATCCACTGCGATCCGCGCCGCAGATCCCGCCATTGCGCAGATCCCCAGATCCCCAATTCACATGCATCTCGTCTCAACGCCAACAGCGCAGCGCAGTTCAAGTGTTCAACGTTCAACCTCGAACGCCAACAAAAATCATTTAGTATCTATCTCGAAAATTCGAGTCCATGCATTCAAATCATAAATTTACGTACGCACACGCACCGCTCTGGGCGGCCGGTGGAAACGGGCAAGCAAGTATGTAGAGTCAATATGCAGGTAGATATGCGGTAGAGGCACTCGGTCCAACTGGCCGAGCCGACACCCATGACGTGCCTATCCAGGTATTCCGCGCGATTAATCCGGTGTGGTTCAGTAGGTAAGGAAGAAATGGGGACATCGTGATCAGAGCAGGGCGGCGAGCGCGAGGAGCGCGGCGGCGCCGAGGGGGAGGCTCAGCGCGAGGGAGCGCGGGGCGCCGCCCGTGCCGGAGGCGCCCTGCTGCGACGACACCTTGCCGTTGCTGCTCGAGCCGGAGGAGGTGCTGTTGGCGCTGCTGCTGCTGTTGCTGCCGCTCGCCATGGACTTCGGCGGCGCGGGGAAGGGGAACGTCTTGTTGGTGTTGGACTCGACGTAGAGGTTCGTCGTGGGGATTTTGGAGCACTTCCGACCGCCTCGAGCTGCATGCCAAAACCGTTAGCTCAATGCGGACGATGTGCGGAGGGGAGAGGACATACTGTGAAGGGCGGGTTATGCGTCAAGGCAGCGTTGAGGGTGTATCCGACCGCGAGGTCGACCGTTATCTCGTAGAGATCGTGCTGCAGTACAGCAAATCTGGAAGGTGTAAGAGACGGCTTGGTCGGAAGAGAAGAGGGAAACACCCACCCTGTGTTCAGCGTCGACGCATTGCCAAGGATGCTCTGGAACTCGGCGAAGGACGTTGTGCCGGGGACGGTGCCGCCTGCGACCATCCAGTCGAATGTGTCGAATGAGTGCCCATCGTCGGTGCGGGTCCAGATGATGGGCACCAAGCCCATCGCAAGCGCAATCATGCGAACGCGGTCGTCTGCAGGATTGAATATTCAGTCGACTGTCACAGAAAGGAGTAGAATCGCTGACCGATGTCGCCGTAGGGAGGCCGCATCGTCGTGGGAGTGACACCGAGAACAGCCTGGATCGCCTTGCGCGTCCATCCTAGCTCAGCCACGATCTGTGCGTTGGTGAGCGACGTCAGGTGCTGTGCGAGCGTGGGTTAGATATAGTCAATCAGCGCTAAGTAAAGAGCGACGAACAGGATGCGACCAAGTGTGGACGCTGATCTCGTGCCCGGCCATGTACTCATTGATGAGGATGCCGGGGTACTCGATCACACGCGAGCCGACGACGAAGAACGTCGCAGAGACGGACTTTTGCTTCAGGTACTCGAGCAAAACGCTGTGGGCTCAAAGTTAATATGAGCTATGGGTGGCTCGACAGGAGAACATACGGGGCTAAAAGATATTAGCGAGCCGATCGGGGAAAGCGAGAGGCAGACGTACTGTAGGGAGCAGGGCCATCGTCGAAGCTGTCAGAAGGAAACAGTTCAGTGAGGAAGCGATCATGATGGGCGCTGCGGCCTGGCCCACCTAACGCCCCAGGTCATCTTGTCGGGGCAGGCGACGATGTCGGTGTCGCGGGTGTAGCCACCGCATGTCCACCACCCGCGCTTTGCAGCATCCGCCTCCGCCGCTGATTAGGCGAGACGAAAGGGGATTAGTCGTGGCGTCTTACGTAGGGCACGAAAAAAAATAACGCACCGGTGTCGTTGACGCAGGAGCCATCCACAGTGGGACTGAAGTCAGGGATGTCGTACCCGTCGAGCTCCTTCATCCATTCCTGCACTTGGGCAGACGCTGCGTGGAATAATAATAAGTCAGTGGATTCTCAATAAAAACTCCTCGCGCACTCGAGTCGATGGGCTTGTCCATTTCCGGCCATTGGCCCTGAGCAAAGGCCCCTACGATAACAGAGTTAGACGGTGTCCACAGCCCAAGTCAAGAATACTCACAAGCGGGAGAAGGGAGCTTGGGGCCCCCTGAGAAGGGCGGAGCAGCTCCAGGAGTGGCTGTAGCAGTGGCAGCGGGTGTAGTAGCAGTGGGCATGCCGAATGTGATGCTAGCAAGCGGGGGAATGGTGACCCCATCGACAACCTGGGTGCCTGCTGCTGCCGCCGCGCTTTGGCGCTTCGCGACGTGGGCATGATGAGAGTCGTGTGCGAAGGCCAGGCCCAGGAGAGAGAAAAGAGTGGCAGTAGTCTTCATGGTAAAAGAGTGGAGGAGGGGCGCAGTGCGCGGTCCTTATGGCTGGTGGGAGTTAAGGAGACGAGAGAAATACACAACGTCCAAGCAAGCGCAAACTGGCGGCCATCTCAATAGAGCTCTCACGATCAGACTTCTTGGCGCTAAAATCTCTTGTGCGACCCACCAAGCGCCCCTGAAATCCGGAGCGAAATTCTCCCTCTTTTATTTGCTTTCCAGCATTTATTCAACCATATAATGGCGATGTTTCGTTCATCCGATTCCGAGGAGGTGTGCCCTCACCCCCGAAAAATTAAAAGCTAGAATCCCCGACCCTAATTTACTCCAGAAGAAGAGGTGGGCCAGCATTCAGATAAGTGCAGAGCGCAGCTAGAAGACCCTGGTTATGTATACGAGCGGCGATGCTTGGATCTGGACGAGATGAAATATTGGTGTCCGAGCTACGGGCGCGGCGCTGGCGCGGCAACTGGCGCGGCGAAGGCTGGCGAAGGGTCGCACCATTGCCGACACACCAGCCGATGAATCAAAACGCCGTCAAGGTGACCTAAACCCCAGCTCCGTCTGACGCGGGTTTTCCTTGAGTGGCGGGAAGATAACAGCAGAAGGCGTCGAAAACCAGCGAAAATCAGGTTTGAGGCGGCGCAGCGAATATATTGCCCTCCGATGGTGCAAACCAGCGAGGTGCAAACCCGCGATGTGGATAGAAAAAAAGTCGTAACATGAGGCCTGATGGGAGTGGCCGTAGCCCAAAGGGAAATTCGCCAATTCGGCTCGGCGACCTTGGCTCTGGCCGGACAAACAGCCCAGCCTATTTTGAAGGTCGGTCTTGGTTGTTGAATGTCTGGGCAAAATTTCACAGACGAGTGATGGACGTGCCTGGCAACGTGGTCCAGATACGAAGTATTTGTGCCAGTTGGACGTGAACTGGGAGCCTTCCACTTCCAGGGCAGAAAACAAGGGCCGACACTCGGTTTGCTTCTACAGACGAGATCACATTAATGAGGTTGACGATTCCTGAGAAGATGAAGGACAAGGATTCGAATTCATTCATTCATTCCCGAGCATTAAATCAACGAGCGTTCCTGACTGCGGACTCGGTCGATGAGCGTTCTTGGCGTGAATATTGGATGCTTTGAAGAAGGAGCATCCGAGGATCCAAAGGTCCAGTCGCGCTCTGACAAGACAGGTATGTAGAAGTACCAATACACTCCAGGTATGGAGCAGTCGAGGATTGCTGTTCGGTGCGAGCACGATTCGTGAAGCCGATGGCCTGAAATTCCGCCTTGAAATGATGACTTGGACCAGTCTAGTCCTAAGACAGACAGATCTTGCGGATGGGATCCAACTCGGAGGTCTGTCGTATCTTGATGAGCGTGTCCGCTCAAGGGTCCTGTCGACGTCGCCGCCGTAGACGCTTGACGATATCGATCTCAGATGAGGTGAGCGGTTGATCCAAGGAGGTCGAGTCCATCGATAGGAACCAGGGTGGAACGAAGCTCGACGGCAGAGTCGGAGGAAAATTGAATGAAAGGCTGGAGGAGATATTGCAGAAAACGAAGGATAATGGACGGTGAAAATGAGAGGAGTCCGGAAATCGATGCGAGCCCTTGGATGGTCTCTTGATAAAGGACTCGTCTCAGGAATCTGGGCCATTTGATGTATGACGAGCGAGGGAATGATTAGGGTTGAGGCGTAGTCGAGTCTTGAGTCCTTGAAGCAGAGCAGATGTGAGATCCATAATGGATAAGGACGAGGGCTGTAAAGAAACAACCGAGCGATTCAGGAGGACTCAGGGAGACGAGATGGCATGTTCTGGCCGGAACCACCGAAGAATTTGGTGGAGGACATGAGAGCGTGAAGCAGAAACGATGTGGCTGTGGGACTGACATATCAAAACGCGGCCATGTGACCTGGTGGAATATCAAATGGCAATAATTTACGCGTCGTAGCACAGTTGCTTCATTGAAATTTACAGGCAAGATAATATTCGAGCTCGAGAATGACTGACAGTAACAGGCGAACCTCAAAACGCGTGGTCCATGATCGATGGTCTCAACATCACTTCCACCTCTCTAAACTACGGTTGACGAGGACAAAAATAAAAGACGGCGCTGCAGTTTGTGCGGGACAGACATGGTAGTCCGGTTACGTTCGTGGGATGGAAACGCTTGAAAACACGACCAGGTGATTTGAAGGTGTGCTTCGTCTGGGCCTAATCCATCGAGCATGCGGCAGAAATCAACGAGATGCAATGTCGTCACATTATTTATTTGAACCAATCCCGGGCATGATTTGGATTATCTCCACCTCTCTTTAACCAGATCTGCACCTATTACTTGTTAGAGTCTACTTTGTGAGTATGTGCCCGCATTACCTCTTTCGCCAACCACATAAGCGGCCGCCTGAGTGTGGGCACTCGTAAAAAAGGCTGACGTCCATGTAGTCAATCCGTCCACCAAAGAAAGCCTATTTTTGCTCACCAGAATGGAAGCATCAATGATACTGAGCCCACTCGCACCCTTCACAAGCAAGTCAGGATTTACCTGAACCACACGAAATATGGGTGAGATTGTCTGACCCATCTGTGTAATGTGTTACGACGCACCACTCCATACGAGGCATCCCTCGCCGACATCGCCGCAGTCGAAACAAGGTGCGCCGCACCGTCACCCAACAGCGGATCCGCGGGTGTATATCATTCCGTCTAGTCACATCCAATAATGAGCGAAAAAAAGGCAAGAAGATCTCACTGTGTGCGGTGCATACATGCTTGAGGGGAGAGTTAATGATTTTTCGCCTTCACAGGCTAAGATTAGCTACGGCTCTAACCTCTCGGATAAGGGTTGGTTCGATTATTCAGCCCGATCTGCGGCGTGGATGTAAAATTCCATTCATAGATATTGGGCCCGGGGAGAAAATTGTCGACAAAGAAGGGAACAATGGAGTCAATGACGCCTTCGTTTCTACAAGACTCGCAGATAAATGGAAAAGAGGAATGCCATTTTTTAACGACAACTCACGATACACCTGCTTCCAATACAAGCATAGAGAAGTTTGGGTTTTCGGTCAATCTATTGGCGACGATGAAGCTCATTAGCACTGATCACGGTGGAGGATTTAGTTCATGCCTCCAACGATTACGAAGTCATATTCAAGGCCAGGAACGGAGACATCCTCGTAGATCTTGGCAAAGCCATGGCCAGCGAGCCCCGTCAAGAGCAGCAGAGACCGAGTGAAGTGCATCTTCTGCGAGGTGCAAGTTTCTTGAGAAAGAGCCAAGAATATATGTGTGGTTTCGGAAGCGTTCCAGCCGACTGGAACGGTGTCATTGGTTGGCGATGAGAATAAGTATGCATATGGCGGCCCGGGACCGTCTTAGGTACATAATTACGGAACCTCGGGGAAAATTCTTCTCCCCATCAGCTGAACCCCCAGAAAGAGTGATAATAGAAGCCAAGGACATTCTAGAGTCTTAAGGAAAGGCGCGTATGCAGCAGAACCCTTGCAGAGAACCAGAGGAAGAGCCCAGATCCTGATTCTGGAAAGTAACCCCGGGAATTTGTTGGAGACCGGAAGCATCCTGATTCCTTGGCCTTTGAATTTCAATTCTTCGGCGGCGAACCAATGCGATGATCGCTGCTAGAGCGACTTCAACACTCAACCATAAATTCAACTTCAAGTTGCCGGCACTGCCCGGCCCGGCCGGACGAGTCGACCACAGACCTCAGCTAGCTGTTTACTCGAAGGCTTTGAAGGAAAGAGCGGTGAGAAATAAGCGATAGTGCTCTAGGACTTTATTCCACGATACAGTAGACTATTGTTCAGAACGCAGCCCCCATATTCCCGATGGAGAAGATCAGTCGGCGATCAGGGCGGCTAGACCCCGCCCAAATCGGACTTTCTATCCACCGCCAGCGCTTGGCCAGCGCTTCTCTTTACACAGGTGAAGCTCCAGCTCAAGCAGCATCCGCACGCGCACTTCGACGTAGACAGGTGTCGTCGCCAAGTCATCGCAGCATCGGGCGCCGCACTGCCCGCAGCATTCTGACACTCTTTAAAGAGTCGACAGTTGTTCGCCTTCTCGACTCTGCTCCCCCAGTTCGTATTTCACCTTTTTATCACCAGTTTTCTGAGTTAATATTGTAGAATAACAATTCACTCAATTTTCCTCCTGAGCTCCAGGATCTCGTTATAGACCTGCACGGTCAGAAACGCACCTTGGGCACCTGCGCTTTGACTTGAGAGCGTACACGTATATAATATGAAGGAAAGCAGAAACGATGTGGCTCAGTGTGAATCCAAGGCCTACCTCCCGCGATGCATAGGAAGCGCACTCCCCTTCGCGGACCCTCAGCGCGATCAAAAAGCCCACGACTGCATGTTCGTGGAAATTTAGCGTCCGTGTCTTGCTCCATCCATGAAATGGATTTATTTTCGATAGGCATAGGCAAATCCATCCATCCAGGCGAGACGGGGAAGGTGGCCGGAGTGATGGCAGGACAGCGAAGGAAAAGACACGGCAACGTCGGTGAATAAGGATCACTCGTGGGGAGGAAATGGCTGATACCGGGAGAACGAACATATGATGCGAGTCACAGACCCGTGAGACCAAAGAAGGAGAACATAGCGAAGCAGAGCTGGAATGTTCTGCCCTGTACAACGAAAGCGGCGATTCAGAACCTGCGGCGCCAGCGAGTGTCGGAAACACGGTTTTTTTGAGGTCTGCAAGCTACTTTTGGAAACTGAAACGAAAGTTTTCTGGCCCAGCCCATACAATGAAAATGGAGTTGAGGTCGGCAAAAGCCGTCCTGCCGAGATTTGTGCGGGGGATGAAATACGGCGAGATCTGCGATGAATTCAGGAGGAAGCCCAGGGAATACGGGCAGAGCACCGGTTATGAGGACAAAACGCAAGACGGTGATGTAAAAAAATGAGATAGAGTGCCGAGCGAAAAGACATCGGCTGAACGGAGACACAGTACTGTAACAACAATGAGGGGGTGCGATCTTCGGTGGGTCTAATGAAGGTATCAGGAAGATGACGAAGAATGTGACTTGCAGAGGAGAATGAGAGACAACGTGAGACTCACCTAGTCTTCCAGAGGCAGACGGAATTCACCGGCGCAAACCTTCGCAAGCTCAGGATACCGGTTCTGAGGAACAAAGGTTGAAGGAATTATCTACTCTGCCTCTGGGAGACTAGACTCACCACGAGAGCAGGAAAAAAACGATGGAATAAATACTTTCTGTCATCCATGCAGATAACAAAGTCATGAGTGCGGGTCTGGGAGCCGCTGCGACGGCCGTTTTCGCGGCAGCATCCATCTTTGCGACCACCCGCGTCTAGCTTTCCTTCGATGGCCCTGAGTCTTTCTTGGACAGCGCGGAGTTCTAACACAATGGTTAGTTGTCTGGCGGAAACACGATAACAAGACAAAAAGTCTACACACGTGAATCGACATCGTCCCCCGCGGCGACGGCAGTCGAGTCATCGGAAGGCGTCCTGCTATGTTCCGGGCTGGTACCGGCGGGCGGCGAAGAGTTTTTATCGATAATCATTTTGCGTCGGCGGTGTGTGGGTGTACGGCTTTGGAACAGGTGGGGGGCAATTCCGGGCAAAGCAGTGGCTTTTGACTTGCTGCAGGCGGGGCTGGCATTGGAAGGGGAGCGAAAGAGAAGCCTCGACGTCTGACCAGTGATATGATCCGATCCTCGATTGGGCAACTCCTGTGCCAAGTCACCCTATCGACATTGATGGTCCATGGAATTCATGATGTCCTATGGTTCTAGGTTCAGGGGCGAAATTCCATTTACGTGGTAAACTCTAAAGCAGATATTAATAACGACCGTAATTTGCAACCATGTGTCAAATTTGCTTAAAGGAACCACCCAAGCATTGTGCTCATCGCAAATGATTCAACACCGGCATTCGGGAGTGAAGAAACACATTCAACCGAATTCACTAGAGAATCTTACAGATACAAGTAATTTATTACTTGATCCGCGAATTCTGATTCCGAAGTTCGCTGCCTTCTTGATATAAAGTCGCGACCATCAAGTGTGGAGTGTTGTGTCCGCATCCGTCAATGAGAAGAGGGCCGGCCTTTGCCTACGCTAGACCCCCCTCCACCTACCCTATATTGACGCCCTGCGACACCGGCTCTCGAGGTTTCAGCCGCACAAACCTGCATGAATCATTGGAGATGCAAGCGTACAATTATTCTCCTTCTCCTGCCCTTTTTTGCGTCTTTTTTTTTTTTGGTCGTTTCTGTCTATCTTTTCTCTCTTTTGCGTCATTCTCCTGGTTTCTTTCGCTTTGTCGGTATTTTGCCGTGGATTTCACTCACGACTTCGTTTACGTTTAATTTTTGCTCAGGCGCCCGATCCTTCGTGGCTGCATACCTCGTGGTTGCGACCGGTGATAGTGTTTTCTCCCCATTCTGACAGGGCTTCTGACGTTTTTACCGAAGTACCTACCTGACAGGGCTTCTGGCATTTTACCTGGCTTTGACGTTTTGCTCGTGCTGTTTATAATCCGGTCCCTCGATTCGACGCTCTCGTGCTGTGTCATCACAACCGATGCCAGCGCTTCCAAACGGCCGCCTGTCTTCGGGATTCGAGATTCGACAATATTCTTTCCAGAATGGCATCTGATTTGTATATGCCTCCAAAGGCTCAGGTTGTAGGTGTTTTTTGTTGTCTTTCTTCTCCCAATTAGGGCTTGCACCCACCCGTGTTACGGCCACGGCCGTAAGAATTACGGCGTAATTTTCTTACGGTACGGTTTAGCCGTCCATAAGACCATTGCGCACGCCGCAGATGCTCGAACGGCACGGGTCCTGCCCGTGCCGCCCGTTACGATTCCTGAGAAGATGAAGGACAAGGATTCGAATTCATTCATTCATTCCGAGCATTAAATCAACGAGCGTTCCTGACTGCGGACTCGGTCGATGAGCGTTCTTGGCGTGAATATTGGATGCTTTGAAGAAGGAGCATCCGAGGATCCAAAGGTCCAGTCGCGCTCTGACAAGACAGGTATGTAGAAGTACCAATACACTCCAGGTATGGAGCAATCAAGGATTGTTGTTCCGTGCGAGCAGGATTCGTGAAGCCGATGGCCTGAAATTCCGCCTTGAAATGATGACTTGGACCGGTCCAGTCCTAAGACAGACAAATCTTGCGGATGGGATCCAACTCGGAGATCTGTCGTATCTTGATGAGCGAGTCCGCTCAAGGGTCCTGTCGACGTCGCCGCCGTAGACGCTTGACGGTATTGATCTCAGATGAGGTGAGCCGTTGATCCAAGGAGGTCGAGTCCATCGATAGAAACGAAGGTGGAACGAAGCTCGACGGCAGAGTCAGAGGAAAATTGAATGAAAGGCTGGAGGAAATATTGCAGAAAACAAACGGTGAAAATGAGAGGAGTCCGGAAATCGATGCGAGCCCTTGGATGGTCTCTTGATGAAGGAGTCGTCTTAGGAATATGGGCCACTTGATGTATGACGGGCGAGGAAATGATCAGGATTGAGGCGTAGTCGAGTCTTGAGTCCTTGAAGCAGAGCAGATGTGAGATCCATAATGGATAAGGACGAGGGCTGTAAAGAAACAACCGAGCGATTCAGGAGGACTCAGGGAGACGAGATGGCATGTTCTGGCCGGAACCACCGAAGAATTTGGTGGAGGACATGAGAGCGTGAAGCAGAAAACGATGTGGCTGTGGGACTGACATATCAAAACGCGGCCATGTGACCTGGTGGAATATCAAATGGCAATAATTTACGCGTCGTAGCACAGTTGCTTCATTGAAATTTACAGGCAAGATAAAATTCGAGCTAGAGAATGACTGACAGTAACAGGTGAACCTCAAACGCGTGGTCCATGATCGAAATCACTCCCACCTCTCTGCCTAAACTATGGTTGACGAGGACAAAAATAAAAGACGGCGCTGCAGTTTGTAGTGCAGGACAGGCATGCTAATCCGGTGATTTTCGTAGCATGGAAACGCTTGAAAACATGACCAGGTGATTTGGAGGTGTCGCTTCGTCTAGGCCCAATCCATCGAGCATTCAAGAACGGCGGCAGAAATCAACGCGCAGGAGATGAAAAGTCGTCACATTTTTTATTTGAACCATTCCCGGGCATGATTTGGATTATCTCCACCTCTCTTTAACCAAATCTGCACCTATTACTTGTTAGAGCCTACTGTACGAATATGTGCTCGCGTTACCTCTTTCGCCAACCACATAAGCGGCCGCCTGAGTGTGGGAACTAGTAACAAAGGCTGACGTCCATGTAGTCAATGCGTCCGCCAAAGAAAGTATATTTTTTGCTCACCAGAATGGAAGCATCGATGATGCTGAGCCCACTCGCACCCTTCACAAGCAAGTCAGGATTTACCTGAACCACACGAAATTTGGGGTGAGATTGTCTGACCCATCTGTGTAATGTACTACGACGCACCACTCCATACGAGGCATCCCTCGCTGACATCGCTGCAGTCGAAACAAGGTGCGCCGCACCGTCACTATTGTTTCGTATAAATTCATCCAGCGCCTCCGTAGACAGATTGGATAAGTCGATAGTCGGCGCGATAATGTAGTCTTTCCAGACTGGCGCTTGAAAGAATCGATAGGCCCGCTTGATCACCTCTCGGGCGGTAAAAATGTCAAATTCCGTCTTCAAGAGTCCCAAATCAAGTAAAGGAGGGTCGAACGGATTGTTACTGCGAAGGGTAACAGAGCCACCTGCGACATTGTTTCAATGGGTGAAGATTCGGTAGTTATTCAGAACTTACGACTGGTCGGAGTGAGCACTATCATATGAGAGTTTATGAAATTTCCGACTGCGGCAGATCCACCGGTCTAAAAGATATGTAAGACGACAAGGAAGGCAGCCGAAAGGTATGTACTGACCGCGAGGCCTAACTCGATATGCGGTGTGTTGGGGCCAGCGGCAGGATCTGTGACATTCTCAAAAATAGGTGAATCTGCATCCAACCGCAACCACGCGATGTGCGTAATCGGAATTTCAACAAATGGCCCGGTGTGGGTCGTATTCCATTCTCTATACGCATCGTTAAAGAGTGTCGCATTCTGATTTATGGAATCAACTGTTTGGGTTGAGTTGACAGACCACCCGCCGGCGTGAATCGACGGCTGTTCAGTAGCGTTCTGGCCGACGCTAGGAAGATCCAAGACGGACGGGATGCCCAGGGATGTTAACGCCTTTCGGTCCCCGACTCCTGAGTGCATCAGTATATTCGGTGTTCCAACTGACCCCGCGGAGAGAATTATTTCCTTGGTGGCTTTGGCGGTAAACAAAGATTTGCCTTAAACCGTTTAGCATTGGCGACCCTCGTCGAAACAAAATATATATACCCTGCAAGAATTGTACCCCGCCAAAAGTAACGACACCTTTGCTCTTGTCCGGATCCACGAGTCTCGACACTTGTGCGTGTAGCAGCACGTGCAGATTATTTCGCTGTACAAATTTTGGTGCCAGATATGAGGTCGCTGATGTGCTTCGCCTTCCTTCCCCAATGGTAGATTGTAGCCATCCTGTGCAGCGTTGAGTTAACACCGAATAAAGGGCTCGAGAATTCAGTGAACGTACCAACACCCAGCATCTCACCGGAATTGAAATCCAAATTGAAAGGGAACTCGTCAGAGAACTCTCTCGTGGTTTGGAGTACGTGGTGTTCGAAGATGGGCCAACGGTATCCGCTGAGGCTGACCGAGTTGATTCCGTCTGTGCTGTGCACAGAACGGTTGAATTGGCCCCGTGTGTCATGGTGGTCCGCGGGTTCCGTCCATTTTTCGTTCTGAGAAGTGTTTGTTCGCGGTTACAACTTGAGCAGAAAAAATGCCTGAACTTTGAAGAAATACGGGAGGAGATTGTCCCAAGACCATCCAGGATCCCCGGTAACGGCCGCGTAACGGTTGAAGTCTTCAGCGGATCCGCGGGTGTATATCATTCCGTCTAGTCACATCCAATAATGAACGAAAAAAGGCGAGCAAGATCTCACTGTGTGCGGTGCAGCCGCCTAGGATACGTGCTTGAGGGGAAACTAATGATTTTTATCTTCACAGAGTAGCTACGACTCTCACCTCTCGGGTAAGGGATAATTCGATTATTCAACCCGATCTGCGGCGTGGTGGTAAAATTCCATTCGTAGATGTTTGGCCCGGGGAGCAAATTTTCGACGAAGAAGGGAACAATGGAGTCTGTGACGCCTTCATTGCTACAAGACTCGCAGATAAATGGAACAGAAGAATGCCATTTTTCAACTCACGATACACCTGCTTCCAATACAAGCACAGAGAAGTTTGGGTTTTCGGTCAATCTATTGGCGACGACGTTGCCCGAAGCCCCTCCTGTTTGGAAACTCCTTAGCACTGATCACGGTGGAGGATTTAGTTCATGCCTCCAACGATTACGAAGTCGTATTCAAGGCCAGGAAGATCGGAGACGTCCTCGTAAATCTTGGCGAAGCCATGGCCAGCGAGCCCCGTCAAGAGCAGCAGAGAACAAGTGAGGTGCATCTTCTGCGAGGTGCAAGTTTCTCGAGAAAGAGCCAAGAATATATGTGTGGTTTTGGAAGCGTTCCAGCCGACTGCAACGGATGGTGGCGATGAGAATACTATTACGACCGAGTGTTCACGCCATGTCACCCGTCACCTACAGTGTTCATTTTTCTAGGTGCTCATTCCTCAGCAATCACGCGAAATTTACCATTTTATGGTAATCTGGTGGATGCCAGACCAGAAATTGTTGCATTTTTCAGCCTATTTAGGCCGCACAATCTCAGCGTCACCGTCACCAGCATCCAAAGTGTTCAGTTCAGAGGCCGGCGTCACCCGTCACCTGAACACTCGGTCGTAATACCACAGTAGCATATGGCGGCCCGGAACAGGCTTCGGTGCATAATTACGGAACCTCGGGGAAAATTCTTCTGTCCATCAGCCGCTGAACCCCAGAAAGAGTGATCATAGAAGCCAAGGACATTCTGGAGTCTTAAGGAATGGAGCTTATGCAGCAGAACCCTTGCAGAGAACCAGAGGAAGAGCCCAGATCCTGATTCTGGAAAGTAACCCCGGGAATTCGTTAGAGACCGGACGCACCCTGATTCCTTGGCCTTTGAATTCCAATTCTCCGGGGACGAACCAATGCGATGATCGCTAGAGCGACTTCAACACTCAACCATAAATTCAACTTCAAGTTGCCGGCACTGCCCCCGGCCGGACGAGTCGACCACAGACCTCAGCTAGCAGTTTACTCGAAGGCTTTGAAGGAAAGAGCGGTGAGAAATAGGCGATAGTTCCCTGGGGCTTGATTCCACGGTGCAGTAGTGTTGTTCAGAACGCAGCCCCTATTCCCGATGGAGAAGATCAGTTGGCGATCAGGGCGGCTAGACCCCGCCCAAATCGGACTTTCTATCCACCGCCAGCGCTTCTCTTTACACAGGTCACACCCGCAGTTGCCGAATACATGACGGCCCGATGTTGATGTTCCAAGTCAACTCAAAAGTGTGAATATTGAGCTAGACTTCAAGTTAACTGAAACCAAAGCCTGAAATTACTGGAGTCACCTTCCAGGTAGACTGAATCAAAATCTGAGCTGAAAGCAGCGGATTCTGTTTTGGTATCAGTTCAACTGAATACCGATTCAATATTTGAGTGACGGGATCAACATTAGATGGACATAAAGTTGAGAATCTTGGGTATGTGCAGTCACCAGGCAGCCATTTGCCTCTTGACAGAGGGACCTGGGAGATATTGCCGAATATTGGACTGTCCGACGTTGATGTGGACAGGCCAAGTCCCAATTGGCATTTCGGGTTGCCAGAAACCTAAAACCGAAACTAGTAAAAATCAGCCTCGATTTCAGAGGGAGCTGATATCACAGCTTCAATCTTTGGAATCAGCGTGGATTCAGTGCAATGTAATACTAATTTGATTAGCTTCCGAGTAATGTCTCGAAATCAACGTCGGATCACCCAATATTCGGCAATCACCGGTGTGGGTGAAGCTCTAGCTGTGCCGCAGCAAACAGCATCCGCGCACTTCGACGGAGACAGGTGTCGTCCGAAGTCATCGCAGCATCGGGCACCACACTGCCTGCAGCGTTCTGACACTCTTCAAAGAGTCAACAGTTGTTCCAATCTGGCAGCCTTCTCGGCCCCGCTCCCCTAGTTCGTATTTCACCTTTTCTCACCAGTTTGCTGAGCGAATATTGTACACCGCCAATGGTCCGTCATGTAGGCATCAGCTGGAGCGATCATGTGCACCATGTGCGAGGACTGGCTGGTACCTATCCTCCTGTCGGCTGGATATCGGCTGAAGGAGTAAATGGATCCACGATGGACCCAGCTTTCCTGGAGACCAGCTGAAAAGTCAGGCTGGGTGCGTGCCGCAAGCCAACATGGGGATTATCGGACAGTTCATGTACTCACTTGAATAATTAACAGCACGAAAAATTAATATATGGACGGTAAAAATTATGCTAGTCCTCATCAGGGTCCCCCATTTCCGTAGTGGCGGCAGGGATGGTGGCCGCTTTGTCAGCGGCAGCGGCACGGTGTCATCAACCTTGTGCTCAGCCTCACTGCCAGCCTCTGGACTTAATCAACGATGTCACTGGGGATGCCGTAGTTATCGACACCGTGGGTGGGTGGCGCTGTCAATCGACAATCAGTCGACATACTTGTTAAGCTTGCGAGCATTCCGCTGGCACGGTTGCGGATGTTGCAGAGGTCGGCATCGAATGGTTCCAAGGACATTGGATGAAGTGGTCTTGAAGCTTGAGTCAGAATTGAAACTTGAAGCGATGGACTTGGAGCTTGAGGCAACAGATTTGGACTTGAGACAACGGTCTTGAATCTTGATGCTTGAAACGGCTTGAGATAGACTTGAGATGACAGATGTGAACTAAGGGATAACCTCCTGGAAGACGAGGAAGTGCCGCATCAATGGAAGGACCGGAGATTGTGTAGGTAAGCCGGCTCTTGAAGCGGCAGTGACAGTGCAGGTGCAGTAGGCCGACCATGATCTTGAGATTCAGGAAACTAGAGCATCTGGGATAGAGGGACTAGAGCATCTGAGTTGCACAGATCTGCGACCACGGCCACGGCCGCAGACGCGGGAGAACAGAGGTGTTGCGGAGGCGTCAAAGAAGAAGTGCCATCAAAAGTCAACCCGCCAAACATGTGATGACACACGGACCTTCCGCAGGGTTTTCAGCACCATCACTTGTGCTCGTCGTCGCAGTACGTACTCAAGCTGGTTATTATATCTACATAGGACAAATCTTATTCGCAGATGGCATGAATTTGAAAGATGGTCACAAAGACCAAGACATGGCTCTGCATGACAAAGACACTGTAAGATGCTCAGTCAAAGACGAAAGACCTGTTCCGAAAAACAAAGACAGGGAAAGACGGAAGACACGAAGGCCCAACCTGATGTTTTACTGATGCAGTAGTTTAATTTTTTTTACTTTCACTGCACCGGTCACCCCACACCTGGGAGAGAAGCTCAACTTCCAGCTGATTTTCCGTGTTTATCGCCAGCTGGGAATTCGGCCTGGACCATCCAGCTGGATTCCATCTCCCTTACAGCTGGTAACAGCTGATGTGTTTTCTGGGATCCAGCTGATGATCCCACCTGAAGACGGCCTGACAGCACTTTGACTCAATTTTCCTCCTGAGCTTCAGGATCTCGTTATAGACCACATGCACGGTCAGAAACGCACTTTGGGTGCGGTTTGACACGAGAGCGTGAAGCAGAAATCGATGTGGCTGTGGGACTGATATATCAAAACGCGGTCATGTGACCTTGTAGAATATCAAATGGTAATAATTTACGTGTCGTAGCACAATTGCTTCACTGAAGTTACAGGCAAGATAATATTTGAGCTCGAGAATCATTGACAGTAACAGGTAAATCTCAAAACGCATGGTCCACGATCGGTGGTCTCGAAATCACTTCCACCTCTCTTTCTAAGCTATGGTTGACGAAGGCAAAAATAAAAGACGGCGCTGCAATTTGTGCAGGACAGACATGATAGTCCGGTTACGTTCGTGGCATGAAAACGCTTGAAAAGATGAACAGGTGATTTGGAGGTGTCGCTTCGTCTAGGCCCAATCCATCGAGCATTCAAGAACGGCGGCAGAAATCAACGCGCAGGAGATGCAAAGTCGTCACATTTTTCTTATTGAAACCATTCCCGGGCATAACTTGGATTATCTCCACCTCTCTTTAACCAATCTGCACCTATTACTTGTTAGAGCCGACTTTATGAATATGTGCTCGCGTTACCTCTTTCGCCAACCACATAAGCGGCCGCCTGAGTGTGGGCACTAGTAACAAAAGGCTGACGTCCATGTAGTCAATCCGTCCACCAAAGAAAGCCTACTTTTTGCTCACCAGAATGGAAGCATCAATGATGCTGAGCCCACTCGCACCCTTCACAAGCAAGTCAGGATTTACCTGAACCACACGAAATATGGGTGAGATTGTCTGACCCATCTGTGTAATGTACTACGACACACCACTCCATACGAGGCATCCCTCGCCGACATCGCCGCAGTCGAAACAAGGTGCGCCGCACCGTCACCACTGTTTCGTATAAATTCATCCAGCGCCTCCGTAGACAGATTGGACAGGTCGATAGTCGGCGCGATAATGTAGTCTTTCCAGACTGGCGCCTGAAAGAATCGATAGGCCCGTTTGATCACCTCTCGAGCAGCAAAAATGTCAAATTCTGTCTTCAAGAGTCCCAAATCAAGTAAAGGAGGGTCGAACGGATTATTACAGCGAAGGGTAACAGAGCCACCTGCGACATTGTTTCATTGGGTGAAGATTAGGTAGTTATTCAGAACTTACGACTGGTCGGAGTGAGCACTATCATACCAGAGCTTATGAAATTTCCGACTGGGGCAGATCCATGACCGGTCTAAAAGATATTTTAGACGACAAGGAAGGCAGCCGAAAGGTATGTACTGACCGCGAAGCCTATCTCGATATGCGGTGTATTGGGGCCAGCTGCAGGATCTGTGACATTCTCAAAAATAGGTGAATCTGCATCCAACCGCAACCACGCGATGTGCGTAATCGAAATTTCGACAAAGGGCCCGGTGTGGGTCGTATTCCATTCTCTATACGCATCGTTAAAGAGTGTCGCATTCTGATGTATGGAATCGACGGTTTGGGTTGAGTTGACAGACCACCCGGCTTGAATCAACGGCTGTTCAGTAGCATTCTGGCCGACGCTAGGGAGATCCAAGACAGACGGGATACCCAGAGCTGTTAACGCCTTTCGGTCCCCGACTCCTGAGTGCATCAGTATATTCGGTGTTCCAACTGACCCCGCGGAGAGAATTATTTCCTTGGTGGCTTTGGCGGTAAACAAAGATTTGCCTTAAACCGTTTAGCATTGGCGACCCTCGTCGAAACAAAATATACCCTGCAAGAATTGTACCCCGCCAAAAGTAACGACACCTTTGCTCTTGTCTGGATCCACGAGTCTCGACACCTGTGCATGTAGCAGCACGTGCAGATTATTTCGCTGTATAAATTTTGGTGCCAGATATGAGGTCGCTGATGTGCTTCGCTTTCCTTCCCCGATGGTAGATTGTAGCCATCCTGTGCAGCGTTGAGTTAACACCGAATAAAGGGCTCGAGAACTCAGTGAACGTACCAACACCCAGCATCTCACCGGAATTGAAATCCAAATTGAAGGGGAACTCGTCAGAGAACTCTCTCGTGGTTTGGAGTACGTGGTGCTCGAAGATGGGCCAACGGTATCCGCTGAGGCTGACCGAGTTGATTCCGTCTGTGCTGTGCACAGAACGGTTGAATTGGCCCCGTGTGTCATGGTGGTCCGCGGGTTCCGTCCATTTTTCGTTCTGAGAAGTGTTTGTTTCGCGGTTACAACTTGAGAGGAAAAAATGCCTGAACTTTGAAGAAATACGGGAGGAGATTGTCCCAAGACCATCCAGGATCCCCGGTAACGGCCGCGTAACGATTGAAGTCTTCAGCGGATCCGCGGGTGTATATCATTCCGTCTAGTCACATCCAATAATGAACGAAAAAAGGCGAGCAAGATCTCACTGTGTGCGGTGCAGCCGCCTAGGATACGTGCTTGAGAGGAGAGTTAATGATTTTTTGCCTTCACAGAGTAGCTACGACTCTTACCTCTCGGATAAGGGATGGTTCGATTATTCAGCCCGATCTGCGGCGTGGTGGTAAAATTCCATTCGTAGATGTTGGGCCCGGGGAGCAAATTTTCGACGAAGAAGGGAACAATGGAGTCTATGACGCCTTCGTTGCTACAAGACTCACAGATAACGGAACGGAAGAATGCCATTTTTCAACGACCACTCACGATACACCTGCTTCCAATACAAGCACAGAGAAGTTTGGGTTTTCCGTCAATCTGTTGGCGACGACGTTGCCCGAAGCCCCTCCTGTTTGGAAGCTCCTTAGCACTGATCACGGTGGAGGATTTAGTTCATGCCTCCAACGATTACGAAGTCGTATTCAAGACCAGGAAGATCGGAGACGTCCTTATAGATCTTGGAGAAGCCATGGCCAGCGAGCCCCGTCAAGAGCAGCAGAGACCGAGTGAGGTGCATCTTCTGCGAGGTGCAAGTTTCTCGAGAAAGAGCCAAAAATATATGTGTGGTTTTGGAAGCGTTCCAGCCGACTGCAACGGATGGTTGGCGATGAGAATACTATTACGACCGAGTGTTCACATCATGTCACCCATCATCTACAGTGTTCATTTTTCTAGGTGTTCATTCCTCAGCAATCACGCGAAATTTACCATTCATGCCGATGCCAGACCAGAATTCTTTTGCATTTTTCAGCCTATTTAGACCGCACAATCTTAGCGTCACCGTCAAAGTGTTCAGTTCAAAGGCCGGCGTCACTCGTCACCTGAACACTCGGTCGTAATACTGCAGTAAGCATATGGGGCGGCCCGGGACCTTCTTCGGTGCATAATTACGGAACCTCGGGGAAAATTCTTCTGTCCATCAGCCGCTGAACCCCAGAAAGAGTGATCATAGAAGCCAAGGACATTCTGGAGTCTTAAGGAATGGAGCTTATGCAGCAGAACCCTTGCAGAGAACCAGAGGAAGAGCCCAGATCCTGATTCTGGAAAGTAACCCCGGGAATTCGTTAGAGACCGGACGCACCCTGATTCCTTGGCCTTTGAATTCCAATTCTCCGGGGACGAACCAATGCGATGATCGCTAGAGCGACTTCAACACTCAACCATAAATTCAACTTCAAGTTGCCGGCACTGCCCCGGCCGGACGAGTCGACCACAGACCTCAGCTAGCAGTTTACTCGAAGGCTTTGAAGGAAAGAGCGGTGAGAAATAGGCGATAGTCCTTTGGGGCTTGATTCCATGATACAGTAGACTGTTGTTCAGAACGCAGCCCCCCATTCCCGATGGAGAAGATCAGTCGGCGATCAGGGCGGCTAGACCCTGCCCAAATCAGACTAAGTATCCACCGCCAGCGCTTGGCCAGCGCTTCTCTTTACACAGGTGAAGCTCCAGCTTTGCCGCAGCAAGCAGCATCCGCACGCGCACTTTGACGTAGACAGGTGTTGTCGCCAAGTCATGATCATCGCAGCATCGGGCGCCGCACTGCCTCCAACCCGTGCCCGTCGCCGGGCCGACGGACGGGAACAGACGGGTTTTTTCGACGGGACGGGAACGGACGGGTCAACCCGTAAACGGGGTACCCGTACCCGTCCGTTCAACGGGTACGGGCGGGTTCCGGTTTACGAATGGATTTTTACGCCTGATTCGCTGTATTTTGACCTAGTTTTGAACCATGCAAGCAGGAGAGCTTTGGCTCCGAGCCTAAACCCACCTTACAAAAGCAAATATACACCCGAAATCATTGTTGGTTGGAGTCCTCGGCAAAGCCCGGGAAGTACCGAACTCTCCCGTGTGTCGAGTTCGAGTCCACTATCGTCTCTGTAAAAGAGTAGAGCCTCCCAAAAGGGTAGCAGGGTGAGTGTGAGATTATATTTACAAAGTTTAGTGCCTCACTGAATTATAAACTGCCTGTTATTTCACTGTCCATCCAGTGAACCCGTCAACTTGCCGTCAACCCGTCGGACCCCTCGAAACGGGCGGGACGGGTGGTACCCGTCCGTTTGCCCGCCAGCGGAAATGGGTAACGGCCGTTTTTTTCGAAGGCCGTCCCGTTTAACGGCGGGTTGGATTCCTCCCGCATCGTCCTGACACTCTTTAAAGAGTCGACAGTTGTTCGCCTTCTCGACCCCGCTCCCCCAGTTCGTATTTCACCTTTTCTCACCAGTTTGCTGAGCGAATATTGTAGAATGACAACTTCACTCAATTTTCCTCCTGAGCTTCAGGATCTCTTTATAGACCACATGCACGGTCAGAAACGCACCTTGGGCACCTGCGGTTGACATGAGAGCGTGAAGCAGAAATCGATGTGGCTGTGGGACTGACATATCAAAACGCGGCCATGTGGCCTGGTGGAATATCAAATGGCAATAATTTACGCGTCGTAGCACAGTTGCTTCATTGAAGTTTACAGGCAAGATAATATTCGAGCTCGAGAATGACTGACAGTAACAGGTGAACCTCAAAACGCGTGGTCCATGATCGGTGGTCTCGAAATCACTTCCACCTCTCTTTCTAAGCTATGATTGACGAGGACAAAAATAACAGACGGCGCTGCGGTTTGTAGTGCAGGACAGGCATGCTAATCCGGTTATGTTCGTGGCATGGAAACACTTGAAAATATGACCAGGTGATTTGGAGGTGTCGCTTCGTCTAGGCCTAATTCATCGAGCATTCAAGAACGGCGGCAGAAATCAACGCGCAGTAGATGAAAAGTCGTCACAATTTTCATTTGAACCATTCCCGGGCATGATTTGGATTACCTCCACCTCTCTTTAACCAAATCTGCACCTATTACTTGTTAGAGCCTACTTTATGAATATGTGCTCGCGTTACCCTCTTTCGCCAACCACATAAGCGGCCGCCTGAGTGTGGGCACTAGTAATAAAAGGCTGATGTCTATGTAGTCAATCCGTCCGCCAAAGAAAGCCTATTTTTTGCTCACCAGAATGGAAGCATCGATGATGCTGAGCCCACTCGCACCCTTCAACCAGCAAGTCAGGATTTACCTGAACCCCACGAATTATGGGTGAGATTGTCTGACCCATCTGTGTAATGTACTACGACGCACCACTCCATACGAGGCATCCCTCGCCGACATCGCCGCAGTCGAAACAAGGTGCGCTGCACCGTCACCACTGTTTCGTATAAATTCATCCAGCGCCTCCGTAGACAGATTAGACAAGTCGATAATCGGCGCGATAATATAGTCTTTCCAGACTGGCGCTTGAAAGAATCGATAGGCCCGCTTGATCACTTCTCGGGCGGCAAAAATGTCAAATTCCGTCTTGAAGAGTCCCAAATCAAGTAAAGGAGGGTCGAACGGATTATTACTGCGAAGGGTAACAGAGCCACCTGCGACATTGTTTCAGTGGGTGAAGATTCGGTAGTTATTTAGACCTTACGACTGGTCGGAGTGAGCACTATCATGCCAGAGCTTATGAAATTTCCGACTGGGGCAGATCCACCGGTCTAAAAGATATGTTAGACGACAAGGAAGGCAGCCGAAAGGTATGTACTGACCGCGAAGCCTATCTCGATATGCGGTGTATTGGGGCCAGCTGCAGGATCTGTGACATTCTCAAAAATAGGTGAATCTGCATCCAACCGCAACCACGCAATGTGCGTAATCGGAATTTCGACAAAGGGCCCGGTGTGGGTCGTATTCCATTCTCTATACGCATCGTTAAAGAGTGTCGCATTCTGATGTACAGTCACGGCAAAAATGTAGTCCCCAACCAAATAAGGAAATTCCCATCAATCCTGCTCCTTTTGCCTGCTTTTCGGCTCAGACACTGGATATGTAATTGAAAAAATAGTCTAAATGATTCTTAGTAGTCAGTACTCTGTCCGGAAGAGATATGAACAAAATCTGAACAACGGATTTCCTCTGGAGCCTGGTCATTTCCACTCATTGAATTCACTGTAAACCGGCTTTCTTTTGGGGGAGCAATATTATTAAAAACAGGATACCTATACTTATAACATTTAAAATACATTTTCCAAGCTGAATACCACGTATCTGAGCTGAAAAGCAGGCAAAAGGAGCAGGATAGATGGGAATTTCCTCATTTGGTTGGGGACTACATTTTTGCCGTGACTGTATGGAATCGACGGTTTGGGTTGAGTTGACAGACCACCCGGCGTGAATCAACGGCTGTTCAGTAGCATTCTGGCCTACGCTAGGAAGATCCAAGATGGACGGAATACCCAGGGCTGTTAACGCCTTTCGGTCTCCGACTCCTGAGTGCATCAGTATATTCGGTGTTCCAACCGACCCCGCGGAGAGAATTATTTCCTTGGTGGCTTTGGCGGTAAACAAAGATTTACCTTAAACCGTTTAGCATTGGTGACCCTCGTCGAAACAAAATATATACCCTGCAAGAATTCTACCCCGCCAAAAGTAACGACACCTTTGCTCTTGTCCGGATCCACGAGTCTCGACACTTGTGCGTGTAGCAGCACATGCAGATTATTTCGTTGTACAAATTTTGGTGCCAGATATGAGGTTGCTGATGTGCTTCGCTTTCCTTCCCCAATGGTAGACTGTAGCCATCCTGTGCAGCGTTGAGTTAACACCGAAAGGGCTCGAGAACTCAGTGAACGTACCAACACCCAGCATCTCACCGGAATTGAAATCCAAATTGAAGGGGAACTCGTCAGAGAACTCTCTCGTGGTTTGGAGTACGTGGTGTTCGAAGATGGGCCAACGGTATCCGTTGAGGCTGACCGAGTTGATTCCGTCCGTGCTGTGCACAGAACGGTTGAATTGGCCCCGTGTGTCATGGTGGTCCGCGGGTTCCGTCCATTTTTCGTTCTGAGAAGCGTTTGTTCGCGGTTACAATTTGAGCGGAAAAAATGCCTGAACTTTGAAGAAATATGGGAGGAGATTGTCCCAAGACCATCCAGGATCCCCGGTAACGGCCGCGTAACGATTGAAGTCCTCAGCGGATCCGCGGGTGTATACCATTCTGTCTAGTCACATCCAATAATGAACGAAGAAAGAAGAGCGAGCAAGGTCTCACTGTGTGCGGTGCAGCCGCCTAGGATACGTGCTTGAGGGGAGAGTTAATGATTTTTTGCCTTCACAGAGTAGCTACGACTCTCACCTCTCGGATAAGGGATGGCTCGATTATTCAGCCCGATCTGCGGCGTGGTGGTAAAATTCCATTCGTAGATGTTGGGCCCGGGGAGCAAATTGTCGACAAAGAAAGGAACAATGGAGTCTATGACGCCTTCGTTGCTACAAGACTCGCAAAAGATGAATGCCATTTTTTAACGACAACTCACGATACACCTGCTTCCAATACAAGCACAGAGAAATTTGGGGTTTTCGGTCAATCTATTGGCGACGACGTTGCCCGAAGCCCCTCCTATTTGGAAGCTCCTTAGCACTGATCATCGTGGAAGATTTAGTTCATGCCTCCAACGATTACGAAGTCGTATTCAAGGCCAGGAAGGTCGGAGACGTCCTCGTAGATCTTGGCGAAGCCATGGCCAGCGAGCCCCGTCAAGAGCAGCAGAGACCGAGTGAGGTGCATCTTCTGCGAGGTGCGAGTTTCTCAAGAAAGAGCCAAGAATATATGTGTGGTTTTGGAAGCGTTCCAGCCGACTGCAACGGATGGTTGGCGATGAGAATACTATTACGACCGAGTGTTCACACCATGTCACCCATCACCTACAGTGTTCATTTTTCTAGGTGTTCATTCAGCAATCACGCGAAATTTACCATTCATGCGGATGCCAGACGAGATTTTTTTGCATTTTTCAGCCTATTTAGACCGCACAATCTTAGCGTCAACCGTCACCAGCATCCAACGTGTTCAGTTCAAAGGCCGGCGTCACTCGTCACCTGAACACTCGGTCGTAATACTGCAGTAAGCATATGGGGCGGCCCGGGACCATCTTCAGTGCATAATTACGGAACCTGGGGGAAAATTCTTCCCTTCCGAGTCTCCATCAGCCGCTGAGCCCCAGAAAGAGTGATCACGGAAGCGAAGGACATTCTGGAGTCTTGAGGAACGGAGCTTATGCAGCAGAACCCAATAATAATTGCAGAGAGCCAGAGGAAGAGCCCACATCCTGATTCTGGAAGGTAATCCCGGGAATTCGTTAGTGAGGCCTGATTCCTGGCTCATGGGCTATAAACCAACATGTTACATAAACCATCTCACACGCTGATCGGACCCAACTGCTTTTGACGCGAACACTTGCCAGGGACGCGGTAGAGCATCGTGTTGGCATAAGTTGGATCCCTTACACGCCGAGATGGGGGTTGAGGCAGAAACACGTAGGAGTAAACGTTGAAAGAAGATAACATACAAGTGTACAAAAGTATGTACTATTGCTGGACAGTGGACACGCTGCTGGATTTGCGTCAGAATTACAGCGTGCAGAAAAATGTAAGCAGTCCGCGCACCTGTTGATGTTCGTATGAGATGGGGCTGCGGCCGCGTGATGCAGCATGTGCACACTGCGCTCGCACAGTGCGATGCACTATAAAAACCGGGACGCCCACCGCGTAGCAAATTCTAGGGCGTACACGGCGACATGTGCCATGTGGGACATGCGGGGCAATGCAGCAGACGCGAGGGACGCGGGCAGCGACGAGGACGAAGCCGGAGCCATGCACGACGACGCTGGGGAGGTGCACAGCAACGTGCCTGGGGGCATGGGCGAAGCGGGAGTTGTACACGCCCTTGTGCACGATGTGGGGGACATGCTCCGCGCCGTGCACGCCACGGGGAAGGCAGGTCGCGGAGGACATGTGCGGGGGTGTATACAAGTTGGAGGGCGCGCACGGCGACGTGCACGATAAAGGGACATGCGCGGCGACGTGGACGGTGCAGAGGGGGTGCGCCGCGCCACACACAATGTGGAGGGGCAGCGATGTGCGCGACGGGGGCATACACGGCGACGTGAGCGGCGCCGAGGACATGCCCAGCGGCGTGCCCTCTGTGTGCGGCACCGTACACATTGTGAAGGAGGTAGGCGGCGACGTGCGGGACGCACAAGACGTGTACCGGGGGGGATACGGCTTGGAGGGCGCGCGTGGCGAGGTCTGCGACGAGGGGGCATGTATGGCGATGTTAACCGTGCTGAGGACGTGCGCGGCAGCGTGCCCCATGTGTGCGGCACCGTATACATTGTGAAGGAGGTGGGCGGCGATGTGCGGGACGTGGAGGACGTGTACTGGGGCGTATACGACCTGGAGGGGCGCGTGCGGCGAAGTCTACACCAAGGGGACATGCGCGGCGACGTGGACGGCGCAGAGGACGTCCACGGCGCCGCGCACAATGTCAAGGGCTCGCGGGGCGATGTGCGCGACGAGGGAAGATGCGTGGCAACGTGGACGGCCCCGAGGATGTACGCGGCGCCGCGCACAATGCGGGGGAGGTTCGGGGCAACGTGGGGGACTAAGGAGATGTCCGCGGCGACGTGGACAGTGGACGGCGAGCCTACAGCATTTGGCCGTGCTGCGAGGGTACAGCGCGAGGATTAGAAAGAAAACTCACCTTGTGGAGCCAGGGTCCAGAAAGCCGAGAATGCTGGTGGTTTCCTTCGACGATTTGAGATCTCTGCGAGTGGTCTTCAGGTTGAATGTTGAGAGGTCTTGGACGCGATGAGCAGCTGCTGCAGAACAAAGAATGTGAGAAATTGCCCCAGTCCGATGGCATCATCGGCCTTTCGGAGCTTGGGCGTGCGCGGAACCAGCGCGGAACAGCAGATCTTGAAAAACTATTGGCTGCCATTCGACATAACTTGAAAACGCCCAAAACAGCAAGAACATTATTTTGACCACATTTCAGGTCGACTTTCCGGAGGACACTACCATCGACTACTGATGCTGGAATTTGGCACACAGGCGAGGGTGTACTTCATGAAGCTCCCTTTGTTTTCTCTAATCTCTCAGATTCTCTCTTTGTCCGCAACTTGAAAAAACTTGATTTTGATCTACTAACAACAGACATAATCCATAAGCCTGATTCCTTGACCTTTAAATTTCAATTCTCCGGCGGCGAACGAAAACACTCAACCATAAATTCAATGCAACTTCAAGTTGCCGGCACTGCCCGGCCGGCAGGACGAACTGACCACAGACCCCAGTTCGCTGTTTACTCGAAGGCTTTGAAAGAAATCGGTGATAGTTATCTGCTTGATTCCACGATACAGTAGACTGTTGTTCAGAAAGCAGCCCCCTATTCCCGATGGAGAAGATCAGTCGGCGATCAGGGCGGCTCCGGCCCAAATCGGACTTTCTATCCACCGCCAGCGCTTGGCCAGCGCTTCTCTTTACACAGGTGAAGCTCTACATAGCTGTGCCGCAGCAAGCAGCATCCGCACGCGCACTTCGACGTGGACAGGTGTCGTCACCAAGTCATCGCAGCATCGGGCGCCGCACTGCCCGCAGCGTTCTGACACTCTTTAAAGAGTCGACAGTTGTTCCAATCTGGCAGCCTTCTCGACCCCGCTCCCCCAGTTCGTATTTACCCTTTTTCTCACCAGTTTGCTGAGCGAATATTTTAGAATGACAACTTCACTCAATTTTCCTCCTGAGCTCCAGGATCTCGTTATAGACCACATGCACGGTCAGAAAACGCACCTTAGGCACCTGCGGTTTGGTCAATAAATCCTGGCTGCTTTCAAGCCGCCATTATCTCTTGGATCCGTTACTGTGCGCATTCACAACTGGAAAGACTTTGTCCAGCTTCTGGAGTCGCCTCTCGCCACTTTCGCCCAATCCGTTAATGCTGTAACGATCTCACTTGTCGAGGATATGGGATTTTTCAACGAGCTGGTATCTCTACTGCGTGGACTCCCCGCTCTTGGATGTCTTCGCTTGGAGTATGGGTATTGGCCGGCCGACACCATCATGCCAATACTTCCCGGTCTCCGGGAACTTGATCTCCATAAAGTACTTTTGATTCTCCGCTGCACATGGCCGCGCTTTTCTCGCATTTCCACGACTCCAGAAAGCATCCTTATGCCCAATCTTCCGAGAACGGTCCGCGGTCCCGATATCGCATTTCCCGAGGTTCCGCGCACCCTCGAGTGTCTACGCCTGCACTTGAGCGATTCTCCTCCTCCATTTGATCAAGTAGCCCTTTGGCTTTGCGCCCAAGAGACGCCCCCAGCTATCCGGGTCCTCGAACTCGGCTTCCTGGACGCCCGAAGTCTTCCCTCCGTCGGGAACCTCCTTCGCGCGCTTGGTCCCGGCCTGAATGACCTTGATTTAAAGCTGATGTACCATGTCAACTTCGGTACGTTTACTTTACCTATCCTCTTCGTGCGTTCTTCACGAGTTGCTCAACATTTTCAGACGACATCAAGGCGCACATCGACCTCTCGCGGAACACCCATCTGCGCAACATCACCATCTACCTGAGCCTCCGCCGCTTCCAACGCCCCTCCTCGTTCCACGCGCCGTGGGCCCTCCTCGGCTTGCCGCACTCCCTCATCAGTACCCTCACTCTCGTCCTCTCCATCGACACGCTGGACCTCGTCGACAACCTCGACTGGGCGTTCCTGAACACCGCACTGGGCTACCCACAGTTCGCCGCGCTGGGGCGGCTGTGCTTCATCGTGCACTGCTTCTCGTCTGTAATAGACTACTAATACGATGGAAGAGGCGATCCGGGCGCGTGTGCAGACGCACGTCGGGATCGTAGAGGTTAGCTTGGTGCATACGTCGAGGGTGTTTACGCACGGTGAGTGAGGACTGAATCTGCCGTACATCACATGGTGCTGACGCTTTGTTTGCAAAGGCACTTGGCAAGCCAGTTAACTAGAGCGATGGTATGAGTATAGGTAATTCAACCGAACCGTATAGTGGATGTGTCAGCTTGCTGTAGTCATAAAGATTATCCTACCTCACTCGAAAATCGTGACGCTAGCCCAAAATCTAGGTGGAGCCAACACAGGCCCAAAACGTTTCCGGAACGCAGTTCGATACGATAAGATTGTGCGGCGATTGCAGACTCTCCTTTTCTCTACTACAATCTAAGCTGGACACATCTCACTCTGGCTCTTGTCTGTCTCCTGCCTCTTCAGTGCTACTTGATGCTACTTTTCCAATCGACTCAAAAAAAAAAGGGGATCTGGGCCACCCGGTTCGTCTGGCCACCTTGGATTTTTTCCCCCCTCATCCTCATGCGAATCCATGGTGTAGCGGTCATCGCGTCATGTTCACCCAGCATCCCACCGACAATGTAGAACGTAAGTTGCACATTCTTTGCAATCTTGCTCTATTGTTTACTTTTAGACAGACTTCGAACTGAGTGCATTATCTGTGCTTCTCAGCAGCGCGCGTGGCTCCTACGTCTGAGACGTCCCCGACGCCGGCCAAAACTACAAGGTTCTAGTTCCCCGTTTTCTGTCCTTGAAGTTCTGGCTGGCTCACCCAGATATGCAGCAGAGTCAAAGCCCACGAGCCATCTGGACGTTTCCACCCGATCGAGTGCATAAGGAGAAAAGAGAAGCAAGCCTGTCTGCGGACTTTGAATTCCATAACAGACAGTGATTTCCGCTTGAATGGACCGTCCTGGAAGCCAAGAACTCCGACGCGGTATACAAGGCCCGCCCATGCCCTTCTGTCCCCTGTTCGTCTTGCCGGCGGCCATCACCCCTTTCTGCGTACTTTCTTGGTCCACCTCTAATTCTTTCTTGTTATTCACCATGGTCCTAATGTCCAAACCCCGGCTCAAAGGAGCAGATCGCGTGAATCAGATGCGCGCCGATAACCCTTCTGGATGCCATGTTTCGGGAGGGATTGAAAAATACCTATCACTTCAAGGCTCTGGAGGCACCTGCCCTCGAGGCGGCATTGCACGCGCGCTCGGCAAATGGCGCGACTTTGTTGGTTACCAGACAAAGTACCCCGATCTATTGAGCGAGATCGAAGTCGGAATTCAGGAGATCCCTCAAGGTTTGTGGTGAATATTCTGGTGGCAATGTTTCTCATTCACTGGCATGTCAGAAGCCATGAAGATGTTCATGCTGTATCCGATGGCGTCCGTGCTCGATGACAATTCCACCGGCGGCACTCTCCTGAGTCTCCCCAACTATCTGAATGTCTTCATTGCGTGGCTAGTCCGACATGTGAACAATTCCGTCCCCACATCGGTCACCAAGGAGCTCCGTGCTTTCGTCTACTTTAAAGACATCGCCGCCGTCGCACCTTGGTCCACTAAGCAGCGAGCGAAGGTGGTCCCGGATGACCCACCCCAACCCATGGCGTCTTCTAGTGCCAAACGTGCACGTAGCCACTCCGTGCATGACACGACCCATCTTGGTGCGCTATACGCATTAACTTATGCTCCAGATCCCAAAGGATGGCTCCGACGAAGAAGAAGGTGCGGCAGGATCATCCAGCGGCGCAGTGAATGGGCATACATAGGTTGTGCGGATCCATGGTGTAGCGGTCATCACGTTTGCTTTACAGAATTCTTGGCTGTGCGCAAAAGGTCGTGAGTTCAATCCTCGCTGGGTTCAATTTTTGTCGCCCTGACCTTGCTTGAATGGTCCCCTACAAACCAGAAGACCGTCCGTCCGCCGAGTCTGTCCTGCCCAATACCCTCTCGCAATCAGTAGCGCCTGTACTGGAGCCTCGTGAGTGTCTGCGCTTATCTCTATTGTATACTCCGATCTTTCAGGGTCCAGGAACCTGAACGATACTGACTCTACGGCACAGATCAGTAACCACCAAGGTACGCGACTTGCCAAGAGACTTTGAATCCGGAGACTATAACTTCCGGAATGCAGTTCTGTTTGCCATCTCTCAAAAGGCAGATTTAAATGTGTCCGATGAAGTACGGAAACAGTCAGGTATGTACTAGTCAAGGTGCGCGAACTTGACGCAAGCCTCGGGGCCTCGAAATTCCGGAACGC
The DNA here is from genome assembly GCA_029378375.1 of Mycena olivaceomarginata. Classification (NCBI taxonomy): domain Eukaryota; kingdom Fungi; phylum Basidiomycota; class Agaricomycetes; order Agaricales; family Mycenaceae; genus Mycena; species Mycena olivaceomarginata. Next base: position 98,276 of record JARKIC010001060.1, read on the forward strand.
AGTGCATATTCAATGTGATTCCGGCGTTCGTAATGGAAATAGGGGGGTATAAAACACCTTGGGACTGACCACTTTAAATTGTACTTCAATCTCTTCTCCTTCAATTTGCAAACCTACTGAAACGATGATACGCAAACCTCTCTTGCTCACGGCAGCGGTGGCTTTCTATGCGACCACGGATACTGAACGAGTCCAAAATCATTCAGTCGTCCGAGAGATTGAGGATAATGGAAGTTTCTGTCGACGGAGTCTGCAAGGTGCGTAGCTCAAACGCACATACATCCAATCAGTGGCACTGGTCGCCGAGACCGGTGTGGAGACATAATCGGTACTCGAGGACGGGTCAACAGGTGTATCATTGAGCTGAGGGCTGCCTTAGCGCTTTGTCCCTCCGGTTTCGGCAGGGGTGCGAAAAACGAATTCAGTGAAGGAATCATGGATGCGGTTGTTGAATGGTCCGAAAAAATTAACCTGGGCTCAGGGAGGCGGATTTGGCTAAATACATATGTATCATTCAAGCAAGTTGTGTATATTGGGTGGCAGAGCAGTGGCGGGGACTGTCTGGATGAAAGTGAAAGGTTCAGTTCGGGGGAAAACGAAATCGAGGATGGTGAACGTACTGTAAATACGGCAGCAACAGCGAAATTCAGTTCCATGATGTTTTGTAGTCCCAACGATCAATTTCATCAGTCACCTCCATTCCCTCCAGCAACAGAAGATCCAACCCCTCCTCACGCAGTGCATGTAGGCCAGAAATTGTTGCCGATTCTGGTTTGGGTCCATCTGCTACGAGTAACGCAGCACTCTTGAGAGTGCAGTTCTCGGCAGTGCGCCGGGATTTCAACATCTTGAGATAGGCCATGTAATCGAGATGATTCTCGTCTTCACATCCGAAGAATATGAGAAGTAAATGTGGAGCGATCGATGCACCAGTAAGGGCCAAGATCAAGGCGTCGATCTCGTCCCTTCGTCCGGTGTCATCATGGACTATTAAGAGCTCGGTTATGGAGGGGCAGCATTGTAAGAGTTTGGTAGTTGTATGAGCCGCAGGAGATACGAGGCATATCCGTCGAAGAAAACACGAAGAGTGGTTGAGGAAAGATTGGAAAGGCGGAAGAATATCTTCGCTGTCTGAGCCTTCCACAAGTGCCAACCCGTCTAGGGCAGGGGCCTTGAAGTACTTCAAGGCTACCGGATTTGAGATGTATAGGCGTCAAAGACGCAACAAATCAACGGTTTCGAGAGAATCTGGCCAGTGATGTTCCTCGAAATCAATGCTGATACGGGCTTCAACAAGGTTGGGAGTCTGCTTTAATATGCGCATATGTTCGTCCAGCGGGCAGTCCAGTTCGTAGCGGGTGAGGGTGAGCTGGTGGACCGGAAGCAGGGTCAGTACGAAGCGAAATTCGTTAAAGATACCGATGTCAACCAGTGAACACACCATCTGGAAGCAGTCGATGGACGCCACTCCTTGATCTGGGGGATGGTTCCACTGAATCCATGATCTGCGTAGAGATGGAAGTCGATCGTGAAGTGCCCCCAAAGCCGGTACCAGTTCGGAAGTTAATCCAAGACTGAGTTCCTCCCAGCGTAAGGAGTACTGTGAAAGGAGTTTAAACATATCAACGGCGCGAGGATCTATTCCCTGACTAGCATAAAAATGAATCTTCAGTTGTTGAGAGTAGCCGAGTTGTGCCTTGATCAAGGACAGAGAATATGGACTGTGGTTTTGGGAATAGTCGATGATAATCCGCGACCATAAGGAAGGGGTAGAGAGAGCGATCGCTCTCCAACGACTGCTGACCTGCGTCAACAGCCATGGGGTCTGCCCCATGTCCAATTTGTCCACGTCTTTGATTGGGGGCGACATCCACGAAAATATTTTGCGAAGCAGGTTCTGGTGGCATCCTCCGAAGCGCAGAGAGGATAGTATTATTCCGGGTCCGATAGCTGAACAACGACATTCGTTCTTCCTCCAACTGTGCCAGCTTCTCCCGTAGGTTCGCGATCTCATCGTCGAGAGATGCCAAGGATGACTCGATCTTCAAGACGACAGACCGAAAGAAAGACAGCTCTGACTCATCGGGTGGCTCGTTGCTGTTCAGGAGCACGCGTGCCGTGTCCCAGGTGCGGCGGGCATGTCAAATGACCCAAATCCTTTTAACGCCCCGCATTCCGAGCACCGACTGGGAGACGCGAGCTTCTGAGATTGGGAATGAGCATCATATGGGCATACACATAGCAAGGAGCTCACCGACTCGATGTCAGAATTCATCTGATATTTAGAAAACGAGGATCGCGTTGGGAGAAAGGAGCAAATTAAGGCCGGTCACAGGCCTGGTCACGCTTTGCGTGTTCGGCGATCACCGGCCGAGTTCAAACTTGAGTTCACGTTTTAGAAAACCCCAGAACCTGAGCTTGCTGGTCTCTGATCTGATGTCTTTCTTTTAAGAAACCGTATACTTGCCCAGTTCTCTCTGCGAATATTACAGCCCTTGGCAGTGTTTGTGACCCTAAAGACCATAATCCGTACCATAACCATTATCAGTGTTATACTGGTCACTGATGCTCATGCGCCGAGTTATTATACTGGTAGGGGGAATCCCTAACCTCCCCCGTTTTGGCCTGCTTTGGTAAAGAGTTCGAACCTCATGGGTCATATTCCAACTACCGATGTACAAAAAAATTGAACATCAAGAATATTGAATGAATCCGAGTCGCCGTGCAGTGCATGAAAAAGATATGCTGAAGCCTCTATGGGGTGTCGTTACCCGAGTCTTTATCAGTCTCCTAGTCTTTGGATTTCTCTGACTCGCGAAATATCAGTTCCCAAGCTATCAATGGCCAAGAAAAAAAATCACGTACGAAGACAATCACCAGCAAGAACCGGGGCCCCAATCTTCGCTGCCAGGCCTGGGAGACCCGCCATATGGGCAGTGTACCACACATCATAAGCCGCAACGGGATTGTCGGAACACGTGTAGGTGAGGGCGTCGATGTACGTCGCCGTCCCGCCGCAAATGCTCTTGAACTGCAGCGTCTCCACGTAGTGCCCGAACTTCAGGGGGGGCCCTGCAGTGGGCACGATCGTGAGGGGCTGGCCGTAGTACGAGAGTGTCAGGGTATCCGCGTGCTTGCTGTACATGGTCAGCGTCTCGTTGTAGATGGCGCCGGCGAATGGGCCAGTGCGGGTTGCGCCGGGGACGTTGTACGTGCCAGTGGTGTTGGTTACGATGGAGTTGTCCTGTCGGTGGGTATTAATCGGCGACGGTGCGTGAGACGATGAAGCTGAAATACTCACATACCACGGACTGGTCGAAAACGACTCAGTGAGGTTGGTGAACTGGGCCAAAGGGGCGGCATAGGTGTAGCTGTTGTGGACGAAGCTGATGCGCAGATCTGCGGGGCAGTGGATATCGTTGGATACGTAGGGCGCGGAGCCTTGGGCACGCAAGCCGAGGAGGGCGATGGCGAAGAGAGCAGAGAGCATTGTAGGGTTGCAAGGTGGGTGGGGGGGTCACAAAGATCGTCGCCCGTGGTCGCGTATTTATGAACACTGGGGCCGCAGCCGATGACACTCATCCGGTGGATTTAGTGCGTCCATCGGCCCTCTGGCGGAAAGCTGAGATTCAGAGCCGAACAGCAATTGAGTATACATAGCACAAGGAATGGAGAGCCGTGTCAATCATGGAACGTTGGAAGCGAGTATCTGACCGAGATTAACGCAAGGAGAGGATAGAGCGGGGCACAAGACAGGCGAAATGAGAGAGAGGAGAACATTGAAGGAGGGATGCAGAGTTGCGGTCCTACTATCGCCGCGCACCCAAAAGCTATTAGTGGTACAGAGATCCAAATCGAGAGCGATGTGGGTAAAGAATAAGCTCAAGGGCCCAGGCAGCCGACAGACAGTCTTCGACTAGTTCAATCCACTGTGCAGCGAGATTTGGAAAAGATAGATACTCATACAGTAAGCTTAGGAAGTCCGGGCTACGAGTCCGAAGTCGGCACTGGAAGATAAGAGACTGCGGCTCAAATTTGAGCTTGGCCGAGACGCAAGTTACCAGCAAGAGGCCAAGAGTCCCAGGACTGAGCGGAAAGAGAGAGAACTATGGGACAGCGTCTGAGCGGCGGTTGACTTCAGAAAGGCGGCCAAAGATGAAAGACAAAGACAGAGAGCGGCAACACCATTGATCGGTGATTGATGATCTCTCGCCAATCAGTGGCAACTTCGTCTTTCTTCTCTCAACCACCATGTTGCCACTTCCCGCGACACCTACTGTAAATGCAACTGCGGCTTCCCTCGACGTGTAAGCCTATCCACTTCACTCATATTCGATCCCTGATCCATGCCTCCCATTCTTTCCCTTGATACTGTGCCGGCGAGTTCATGATCTTTACGAGGCGCTGGTCTGCTGGAGAGCCATCTGCACCGTCGACGATTTGGAACACCGACGACAACGATCCAGTTGCTCTGTATTCCTATCTCTGCTATTGTTAGGCGTGCTCCAGGTACCTCCATGCTATGCCACCAGGGTTTTGCGCATTGGCTGCCACTTGGTACGTGCAAGCTCCCATATTCACTATTTCCTGTATAACTGTCACTGTCAGAAATTTCTTCTATACACCTCTACCTCGTGTCTCTTCACCGATCTTATCCCTCAGGACACACCTGGCACTCTTGGTGTTTCAACGCCTGCTTAAGCGTCTACGGCCGTGGGCTGCTTAACTGTAGAGAGGCTTAAACTGCTTAATCATAGAAGGGCTTAAGCTGCTTAAGCGACCATTTGCTTAATCACTTGACGTATTTGGCTTTAATTCATTTCCCTCGGTTCCTTCCATGCAGCTTGAGCAGCTTCTTAGGCAGCCCAGCTTGCTTAGACTAGCTCGGCCATTTAGTAGCAGAAATAGAGGCTTTGCAGTAGCCACCAGATGAAACTGGTGGCTTTCACCACGGACAAATGCGGGGACGGCTTCTTCTCACCTAGCCACTATTTATGGTCTCCCTCAGAGCTACAAATAGTGGCTGCCTTGGTCCGACAGAATTGCCCACTGTCCAGGAAAATTAGCCACCAGTCCGATCTGGTGGCTACCGCAAAGCCTCTAATATATGCTTTCAAGAGTGATTTGACAATATTGCACCTGCTTAAGCAGTTTAAGCAAGCCGGCACATCTCAACGCAGTTTGCTTAAGCAAACGAGAGCAGGTGACAGTGACACAAGAAATTAGGAAGAGGCTTCCCAACGAGTAATATGCTCGCAACTAGGAAGTCCACTGGCGGCCGCCGGTGGCCACCGATGGTTACCGGCGGCCATTGGCGGATACTGGTGGACGTTGTTTAGCAATGTATACCATCAGACCCACCAAACTCCGTCAATCACCACCGGAAATCAGCGGCTCCTTCCTTCTTGTCCGCCAACAAATTCCACTGGCTTTCTCTGTATACCGCTGGAGAACTCTGGGCAATCTGGAGAGGCGTTTCAAGTCCATATGAAGTTGTATTTGCCGATATCCGCCAATCACTAGCGGAAAGCGCCGGACCTCCATTAACTCAACTGACACCGAATTCCACCAAATTCCGACGTTTCTTGCTGGAGCTCGCTGGGGACTGCTGGTGAGCCGAAGTGGTCGTTTCATGTCCACATGCAGGCGCAATGATTGCACAATAATTACGGAAGGAGCTTATCATGGCCCTGCCTTTTTAAAGGCACCACCCCAAATTCTTTCTGCCCCTCAAAATTCTGTCTTCTATGGCGACACCTACGCCGGCTCTTCAGCTCTCTGACCGTCTCCTTGATAAAAAGCTCTTGGCCAAGCTCAAGAGCATTGCCAACGCGATGGGGCTGGAGCCTGGTGACCTCAAAAAACTCAAAATCTTGGCCTTGATTCGGGCGCACATCAAGAGTGTCCCTGAAATCGCAGACAACCCGCGCTTCCTTCCTTTATTTTCCCACCGCACTGCCCCCGGTGTCGGGGGTAAAATGAGCGCTGGGAAAGCGGCCGAGGAAGCGGTGGAGTCAGCTAAGCCCAAGCAAGTGGCGACTGGGTAAGCTTTTCAATGTCAAACAGGTTTGTTCTTGATTCTCTTTCAGTGCGAACAAGGCCCTGCTCTCCAGTGGCGTGAAGACCGACCCGCCGCCACAGTACAAGATGCTTTCCTCGGGCGCCAGAAATGAGAAGCAGGCCACTGCTGATGCGTCTGACCGTGAGTTGGTTCGTTTAGTATTTGCATTCCTCCCATCTGAATCCATCACAGTTTCGGACACTACTGGTGATGAAAGTCGTCCACCTACTCCGAGTCCCGCGCCAAAGCCCGAGTCCAACGCTGAGTTCATCGAGCAAAAGGTCGAGCACAAGCATGGGATGTCGGGTGAGCTTACTCTCCGCACAACCTTGGGGAACCACTGAATGAATATTTCATGTTCAGGTGTCATCAAGGTCAATTTCTTTGATCAATCTAACCATTCGGCTGCCCCGCGCCAAGTTCTGGTCGACAACTTTCCCATCGATGTCGCTGTTTCTGGAGACAGCACCAAGAAGTTTATCACACTTCTTTCGGACCTGGGGAGAGGACCTCATCCCTGCGGCGATCCAGAATGACTCGCCCATCAAAGGTATGTCGTCCGTAACGGATAGATGTATTCTAATTATTTTTTCTTAGAGCGCGGTGGACGTCTATATCGACCCAATGTCCGTGATGAGGTGTCCCACCACCATATCGGCAAAATCGACGCAGTCCTGTCTGGTACCGCCAAGCCCTTGTTCACGCGGTTGCTTGATGAGTACGTCCTCCGTCCCGCAGATGATGGCGGGTTTGTTTGCGACGTGTTCTGGGATATGTCGGGAGCAAGTGTGACGCCTCAACCTGGGGTGTTGGGCAACGAAGTAGTAGGGATGGAGCTAACTCAGGTGTGTGATGTTGTATTATACCTGTCCCTACCACATTCTAACTCATGCCTCAGCCCGAGAATGGAGACGCGAGATCAACTCAGGTGCGTGTACGCTCTGTCCTATTCTTCCCTCTCAAATTCTTGAGTCTCATTCCCCTCGTTTTCAGCCCATGATCGAGCGGTTGGATTTCACTGGCGCCGGTTCAGATGTTCCCTTGGACATCGCGAACAACCACGCGATGCGGAACCCCTTCCACCCGAACGCCCCCTCGGGGCTCCGTGAGCACTTCGCTACGTTCTTGCACCAGCAGATCAAGGAGGCCGTGGACGGTATTCCTGATTACAAGTTGGAATGGGCTCGCTGCAGCTTTGCGGGCCAAATGCGCGAGCGGTACATGTTGCAACGGGCTGTTTTTGAGTGGGTGGGGACGTACTGGCAGCGGCTTCACAGTTCCCAAAGGTGGCTTCTCAGTTTCTTGTTCATCTGTCCATCACTCAGTATTATTTAGGCTACAAGGAGTTCGATGGGGTCTCGTTCAAGAAGGACTTTGTCTACGAGGTCCTGAATATCAAGAGCTCGAGCGCATCCGATACCGACAAATGGTTCTCGCCCAACATGCTGGAGAATGCCCCGGCTGCCAAGGAGTGGGTGGGCTACAGGAGGGGGAACTCACGACGACAGATTCAACAAGATGAAGTCGGCGCGCTTCAAGGAGTATCTGCGCGAAGATCATCGTGACGAGCACGAGCATCCGCGATCTCCTAGTTGCGGCATTCCAGCCAGAGGATGCTGAGTTTTCGATCTGGGCATCTGGGCTCGACCGCAGCAGGGAATATGCTGATTATATTTCCGATGACTTGGGTGGTCTGCATAGAATGCTCAGCCTTAATCCGGATGACCTCACAGCACCCTCTCCCCCATCTCCGTTTCCTGCTCCTCGTATCATCCTCTGCACAACACACATATCTTGTATCTTCTGCCCCCCAGGCGATTCAAACATAATCCCAACATTGCGACGACAGGAAAAGCCCCAGTCTGTGTGGCTTCTCGATAACGCCTGTCGGTGGGTTGAGGCAGACCTTCTTTTAGCCCATTGCATCTCATGCCATGCTAATTATTACCCCAACTGCGTCACATACCGAGACGGGGCAAACAAACGGAGGCAACGGCTGGACATGGCACCCCAGTACTTGCAAATTTCGAGGCACGGAATCTCAGTGTTCGCCCTAAGGGCCTTAAATGCACCTCAGAGACTCTCTAAGGGTTAGTAAGGGCTAAGGCTTAGGCTAAGGCCGCGAATTAAGGCCTTAGAGATCATTTTCTCACGCAGTCCCGCTTAATTTGGCGGTGGGACGCTGTTCGGGAATGCGCAGAGGATATAATATTGTCAAGTAACTACCCGACATATTCATCTTCCGAGGCAATCTCCACCGCACCGTCATCCAAGCGTGCATCCTCTTCAGCCTCTGCAAGAGCTTCCGCCTCGGCCAAAGCCTCCATCAATACTGTACAATTTCGTTCAAATCCACAGGGGGTGTGACGCGTGACCCATTTTACCTATTCGACATTTCGGCAGCTGCCGATTTTTTGCGTGACACCTCGAAAATTTCGGCATTTGAACCGGAAATTTTGCCTTTTTTGCCTTTTTTTTTAGGCAATTTGGGGCCTGTGTAACCACTTGGAGGTTCAACAGAGGCCCGAGTGACGCGTGACATCGACCAAAGTTCGTGATCGACAGGGGGGTGCGTGACGCGTGACTGCCGATTTGAACGAAATTGTACAGTATTCCCTCGGCGTCGATTTCCTCCTGCGAAAGTTTATTGTATGGCCGCTGTTTGACTTCTCCTCCGAAGAGCACCGCAAGTGTTTTCTTCTCCCACTTCGGATCCAAAGCTTCGTCTTCGGACTCCGAATCATCGGAAGTCTCCGGATTCTCGATCTCGTCGTCGTCTGCAGCTTGGGAGTCGGCAATCCACCGATTCATCACCTCCCTCCAGCCAGCCACTGTTGACACAGTTGCGCGGCCGCGGGGTGCATCGCCCTCATCAGCATCAGCTTCAACTTGGATCAAGTCACGATACCGTGGAACCGTGAGCAGCGCCTCGGTGGACTTGTGAACCTTGCGCGCTCGAATTTTGACGAGGCCACGTTGCTGATGGTCCAACTTGATATCAGCACCGATCTAGGGCCAACAGCGTAAGAATAAAAATAGGGGAGAACAGACAGCACTAGCGTGCCTTGGTCATTTTTTCCAGCTTCTCTATTTTGAGCCGATTTCGGCGTTGCGTTTGCTTGACCTTCAAGTCGGAAAATACCCGTTCGCATCCAGCTTGATTAACAACAATCTTGAGAAGCGCGGAAAAATCGGCCCGGCGCTGGCCTAAGGCTCTAAGGTATGCACAAATTCTCCAGCAGATCCTAAGGCTTACTCTAAGGCCTTATTAAGGCTTAGAGCCGTTAAGGCCTTAGCCCTTAGGGCGAACACTGCGGAATCTGGGCAGATAGGCGGATTGCAACGCTTCAAGAGAATGTGTTAAACCGATTCCACGGTGGCTGGTCGAATTTTGCGGATTGGATCAACGATTCAACGGGGGCGAAGCGAAATTTGACCCATCGACAGTCCCAACGTCTATTTATGGAGCACTTTTCTCGACGTCTCCTCCTCTTCCACGAGAAAGATACCAACTTCTCGTGTGGCGCTCATCCCAACACTCGTTCGCTCTCGGAGGCAGTCCGGGCTGCAATTGGAGTCAACGGGGGCGTACTTGGAGCTGCGATGTCACACGGATGTGTTGACTGTACCCATCTCAAGCGATATCATTCCGATCTCATCGCAGACGGGGTTGTGCTTGGAGACGAGCTAAACGTCGCCGGAGTACCTGCCAAGGCGAATGCAAACGAGGTGAGTGAATCCGATTGAAATCGCATTTTCACACTCTAATTTAGCCATCCAGCTTCCTGATATCCCAGCCGACCCCGCGGCAGACCAATTACCTCCTCCGCAACAGCAGCAAGCGCCCGCGGAAGGGATGCCCCGAGGCTATACTCGCCTTGCTGTGATGGATGGCAAGACAATCTCGCATCGGGTGCGTCGCTTGTTCATACTTGAATCTTGTTAGTTAATATTTTTGGATAGAAATGCGCGTTGGATATTTGCGAGGGGCTGTTGGTGAATTATAAGGACGGTCGATTTTGCGACGGACATAGCAATCTTCGCGATGTATGCGGCATCATTCCCTGCGGTCGACCTGTTCACCAACCTGGAGCGTTGACGTGCGACGATCTTCTGCACATCGACTGGCAGCGGAAATACGACAACAGATTCTCGCGGATGTCATTCCCAGGCGTCCAGCGTGTTATACGCCGACAGCAAGCAGATGGAGAGAGCGGTGGAGAGATGGGACCGGCACTTCGTATTGAGCTTGGCGCACTCGGAGAAACCCCCGGGAACCAGGTTGTCCACTCATTCAAGGCAAAGACAACTTACTGCTTGCAGACAGTCCAGTGGGCTTGTGGTTACCCAATTGGTTGGGGAAAATGCTATCGTTCTGAGAGTTCGCCCCAGGTCCTGGCCATTTTGGACAGAATCTGGGCTGAATATCCGGAGTCGAAACCAAGTTTCATTGCCTATGATGACGCATGCAGCCTCCTTTGTCATATTGTTACTCAAGATTCGGACAGTACCTGGCTTTTGACCACGAAATTCATTGTGGATGCCTGGCACTATATCGGCCATCGTGCGACCGACATCCTGTGTTGACTCTGGTGCAATCCTGCTCCCACAAACGGTTCTCAACCCGACTTGATTCTTGTCGCCCAGGATGAGAATGGATCCACCCATCAAACACGTGCGTTCAACACCGAAACCGCCGAGCAACTGAACTCGTGGCTTAGTGGCTTCGAGCCACAGTTGCACCAGATGTCGGATGTCAATTATGACTTCTTTGTCCATGTTGTGATGATGATTTATGCAGAACGTGTTCAGAAGCAGGTGGAAAAGAAGGATTTGGGACTTTCGGAGGAGTTTTGGGCAGAGGCCACTGGAGTATGAGTTGATTCTGATTGTAACAAGAACCATTTCGATAAAACACCTCTAAGAATATAATGACTTCCCAGAGTCTGATCAAATGAGCCGTATGTCTTCTACCCAGAACAGATACACCTTGCTGATCAAGCTTGCTGTTGTGTGAAAGCCCAGGCGAATGTTGTTCACCAAGATTTATCTTGGGCTCAGAACATTTCTATCGACCCATAGATGAAAGTTTGGGCAGCACCACTTGAATATTTGGAGCAAAATACCTGTGTAATCGGGAGAATAAGCCTAATCGGGAATGTTGAAACTTGGGGCAGCGACGGGTGCGAACCGCACTTCTCTAGATTAATCTTGAGCATAAAACATAGGTATTTAGGACTTAATGACACTTTTGAGCATGTTGGAACAATATTCAGAGTCACCTAACCCTTGCAATCAGCACAAATTGAACCGGCAAGTGTTTTCGAAATTGAATTTCCTATACAAAATACAACCAAAGACAAGGAGATTTAGTCAGGAGGTCCATCGTAAACCACTGTTAACCACTGGAAATTGATTCGGCTGAAACCAGTGGAGGCCATCCAAATGCAACGGCATCCAGTGGAATCCGATGGATTTGTTGGAATAGAGCATCCATTGTAATGCAGTGAAAGCCAGTGGAATTCAATGGAAACCGACCTACACATGAGATTCTCAAGCCACTGGACTCCAGTGGAAGCCAGCCAGGAGTGAGGATGACACACTGGATTCCAGTGTAATGACATTGCTCGGCAATGTCAGCCGCCATCAGCCACTGCCCCAATGCCGATCAGCCGGTTGCTAGCTCCGCGTATATTACTGGTTGGGAACAGAAAGGTTTGCCGAGTGATGCCATCATCGCGGCATCCCCCCTCCGAGTGTATCCGGGCTCTCCCTCAAGTCTCGCTCTCTTGCCTCTCTATTGACTCTTCGCCTTGTTTCTCGCTCATGTTCGCGTCAATTACCTCTGCGGCTCCTCAGGACACACCCAGGCCATTTATTGGCTGTTTCCTGCCCTATACTCGAGCTACTTATACTTCAAGTTGTCTGCTGTTCGGCTCTCAAAGATTCAACCTCCTTCCAGAGGCCAATGATTGGTTTGAATGCATCAGAAAAGGGTTTAATCGGCGAAAACCCCAATGAAAATGCTCATAAATACGTATACGTACGAGATGACCGTTGCTTCCCACCCAGCTTTCCAACCCATTATATTCTCTGCCCTGCGCTCTAAAGTGCTTGTCGTTGCCCTCTTGGGCTTTCTCCTTCCCAGCCACACCCACGGCTCCATGCACCACACGCCCAACGACATCCATTACCCTGCAGATCTGCATATCAGCTTCGTCTACACAGCCACACTTGCTACACCCCTTTGGGCCAGTTCACAAACTTCACGGACTGGTTTTTCGACCAGTCATAGTATGTAAGTATCGTGTCGCTGTCTTTCATCGGTCTCGTCAATGCACTGTTTCTGACCAACACCCATTGACAGAAGCACCCTCACAACCAACACCACCGGCACGGACAACGTCCCCGGCGCAACCCGCTCTAGCGAGACGCTGACGGTGTACAGCAAGCAATCGGACACCTTGGCGCTCTCGTACCACAGGAAAACCTTCAAGCTCACCTCCGCGAAAATGCCTGCCCTACTGTTCGGTCTATACACGGAGGCGATCCGCTTCGAGAGCAACTGTAGAGTAAGTACATCGGCGTCCTCACGGACACCTGCTCCGACAATCCCGTTTAGGTTTATGTGCTGGATGAAAGTAAAGACGTCAGGCCACCGGGCAGATTTCTGACCAAATATAGGCGGAACTATCCCTCTCGGGCCGCATGTTAAAGCCGTTATTTTTACAGCACGGGCGGCGTAGATACAGAACTAACCTGGCTTGTAAAATGCTTCCGTCGGAGGCAGGACAAGGTCAACTTGCGTCGGAGCCCGCGGAACATCCGGAGATTTTGGACTTCCATTTACGAAGGCGCGGACAGAGGTGGTCCCATCAACATCCGAAGACTCGTATGTCCCGGTTTCCGTTACCTGATCGGAAAGTCTACCACTGGGGTCTCCACGTTCCATGCCATTCGCCGTTTGCCCGTCATTTAGCATCTGAGGCCTGCCGCGCCATGTCAATGATCCGATGCGCTCCTTGCGAGCGTAGATCTCGTTCCCAGATCAAGTTCACCCATATGCATGTAAGTCTTTTGCCTTTTCTGCCAACTTGAAAATAGTCAAGGTAAAGCAGTCTCGAATGAAGTCCACCCGTATGCATGTAAGTTTTTTGCCTTTTCTGCCAACTTGAAACAGTGAAAGTATAGCCGTTTCGGTGAATAACACTCCTCTTAATGGCCTGCCGTCCCAGAGGCCGAACAAATGCCCTTTATCTATGAATTAATAGTGAAGTGAAAGATGGATAACAAAGATAAGCTTAAGGGGTGTTGGGCAGGCGGGAGCAAGCGACATTTTATATATTGAAAGCATTTTTTGCCTGTGTCGGCATGATGCCCTACTTGGATAAGACTCAGGATGGTTCTCGTTTGTTGGTCTAGGTTTTTCAGTGTCACGCGGTCTCGAGTTTGAGTCTTGCTGTTTACATTATATTTTGTTCTCCTTCTCTTCCTTTTAGCGCGCCTAACAGCCGAAATGATCATCAAAAGCCCGTCGAAATCCAAAGGAGCCTGCCCATTGGAATCCGAAGATTCGCCAAATCATCGGTAACCGCTAGCGGCCTATTGGAATCCGACGGTCATCACCCGTCGAATCCCGAAGACTTCCGGGATAGCCGTGTAAAATTGACCATCTTATTATTTTCTTACGCTGGCATTCAACCTTTTCGCTCGGAGTTGGAATTGGTGGAAACTTGAACATAGGCTAATCGCGGACCACCTTCTGCAGTTGCGTTATATTATGTACACATACAATGGATAATGGTTGTCTTACATCATAATTCCGGAGCGAAGCGGAGGTCCGTCCGTCTTGTGTTCGGTCATAAGATAGAGCGGAGTCTGCTGATGTTTACTAAACATAAGCAAATTCCGCTCTATCTTATAACCGTCCCGGAGGCGGAGCATGATCTAACTATCTTTCTCTTCAACTCAACAATCTTCACTCTTCGTCACCAACATGAGCTCAACTAAAGACCTCCTCCTCTTTGACCACCCTGTCTCCTCCTACGCACAGAAAATCCGCATCGCCCTGCGCGAAAAGAACCTCCCCTTCCGCAGCGAAATCCCAGTAGGCGGCGGCATCAAACCCTCCCTGGAATTCGTCGAGACCAATCCCAGGCGTGAGGTCCCCGTACTCATTAATGGCTCGGATGCCATCTTCGACTCAACCATCATCCTCGAATACCTCGAGGACTTGCACCCTTCGCCCCCCTTACTCCCGCCAGCGTCCGACCCCGGAGCCCGAGCGCGAGTCCGCATGATCGAGGACGTCGCCGACACCATCTATGAGGCCGTGAACTGGGTCTGGGGCGAAGTCCTCTGGAGCGCGCGCGCCGGCGACGACGAAGAAGGGAACCTTCTGCGCAAGCACATTGCGACGCAAGTTCGTGACCAGACCGAGCAGCTCTACGCCTGGTTCGAGGACAAGCTGGGGGAGCACGATTTCTTTGGCGGTTCGCATGGCTTCGGGTATGCGGATCTGGCGCTCATCGCGCTTGTGCACCGGTCGATTTATTATGGGTTTCCACCTGCGAATGGATCGAAATTGATGGCGTGGTATGATCGGTGCGCGGCGCGGGAGAGTGTGAGGGTGACGCTGAGGGAGGTTGATGAGAATGTGGCGGAGCTATTTAAGTTGAAGGGATTTTACAGGGATGGGAGCGGGTTCAGGAGGCAGTACAGAGATCATAGGATGGAGGCGATGGTGAAGCTGGGTGGGTGGGAGATTTTGAGGGATGGGATTCGGGATGAGAATGTGAAGTTTTCGTGGCCTGGACAGTTGGGGAAGCAATTAGGGAAGCTTTGAAATTCACCAGACCTTCTGTGAGGAAGCACGGATACACGCAGGAGTTGGCAAGAGTGTCGCAGAGATGCAGCCGTGGGGGACGAACCCAACCGAAGCTGCTATCGATAGTACTATACCTTCCACTTCATCACATGATAAGGTGTCGTATTCAAGATGACTTTCATCCCTTCTTCCCGGAGGGCTTCGCGTACTGCAGGATCTCCGGCCAATTGAAGCACAGTTTGGTATCACCCAGAGAAATTGACAGACCACAGACGGTCCAGGCCTACCGTAAGGTTGGAGTTCGGCGCTGGCGGGACGGCACGGATGTGGTATGAGCCTGGGACGTGGCGGCCGGGCGGCTGGAAGCTTGTGTGAACCTAGAAATGAGTGAGGTTAGCATATGCACACAAAAGAGAAGGTCGCGACGCACCAGTACTTGGCGAGCTCGTGGCGAAGTCTCTCAAGGGTCGCAGTCTTCGGTACTTTGGTAGAAAGCTTGCTGCATGCCTCAGAAAGAGGCGCCTTGCGCGTTACAAGCGTTCTATAAAAGGAACTGGAAAGCGAGGCAGCGTGGAGGTAAAGTGAAAATACGTACAGTCGCTGCTCGTAATCAGCCCGCGATTCGTTTGCATCGCGTCGAGGCGCGTAGCTAGAGGCTAGCCATGTGTCTATGTTCGCCTTGCTGAACGTCCGAGGTCGTGGAGCTGGTGGTGGACGCGGCGAGGTAGCGGTACTTGAAGAGGCAATAGCTCCATTCGTCGTGGGGATTGTCCTCGTGCGTGATTTCTGTTTCCTGGGAAAGGAAAGCTTTGGTGCTGGTTTCGCGCGCCAGAGAAATTTCAAATCCCATTGCTACAGAGAGTAGCATGGTGAAAAAAACCCTTGCTGGTGGCAGCCTGCACTTCCGGCGTATTCCCGTGATTCGCGGCGATCCATCGAATTTCCCGACGTTCAAATGTTGTACAACCGTAGTTCGAATGTAACCGATGAGGTTCTTTGCCAAGCAGGCCGCTGAATATCTCAGTAAACTTAAAAAAACTTTTGGAGAAGGCGCTCTCGGCCCGTGGGCAAGCATAACCACGGACTAAATGGCAACAAGAAAGGCGAAAAGATTTCAACCTGATGCACAGCCACAGTTTGAACCAAGTTCCAAACCGATAATTTGAAGCAGAGGCAGATGGCGCTCTCGGTCCATGGGCAAGCATAACCACGGACTAAATGGCAACAAGAAAGGCGAAAAGATTTCAACCTGATGCACAGCCACAGTTTGAACCAAGTTCCAAACCGATAATTTGAAGGTGCAGAGGCAAGAACTAGCACATTCGGTTATGCAGTAGGTGTGAAACTGGAAGTAGACTGGCGAGATGGGTGCATTATATTCGCAGGCACGAAATGGCACTGCCGTCTTACCCCGCCGACCACTGGCGAGTCGACCCAAGCTACAACCGTGTAAGTGTGGGATTGAATGAATAAATCTAGCCCCACATGATCAGATATAGGTTCTCCGTAGGTACTCCAATTGACCGTCGTAAAGAACCTGTTAGTTACGCAAGCAAATACTACCAGGGTTGTTCCGCCAAGACCTCTGAAACCTTCACAACCAGCTTGTCCTTGCTCTCGAGCTCTGCTGCAAAATAAGCTTTTGTACCTCCGACTCCCTTTGTGCCTCCGACCCCCTTCGTCCGCACAACCCGCGAAATACGATCGTAGTCGGCGGGGGCATCGAATCGGCGGATCGTGCATGCGAAATCTCTCTTCTTGGTGTACAGAAAGAGCGGGCCGGTGATGTTGATGTCGGGGTTCTCTGTGCGCGGGACCTGCACTTTGAGGACCAACGTTTTCGATTCACGATCAAGATTCTTCGGTTTATGTGCCCCGCGCGTTTGACGACTCGACCAGAGCGACGGCTGAGCCGGATAGCCCAAACATTGTCTCGTCAACTCGGCAGTCGGTACTGTATATTCGATGTCCTCGTAGTACGGTTTGAGAGTTACCGTGTTCGATGAAGAGAACGGTTGACACGTCTTTTTATGGGATGGCCACGCTTGCACTGTGTGATAGATACACGAAATGAATAAATCAATAACAATACTGCAATGCTGAGGGTTGCACTTACCCTGACATTCACTCGAACAATATCGTGCTATTCGACACCGACCGCAATTCTTGAGCGAACAGCCGTTCTTCCCGCACGTATCGCAGCATTTTTCGCCACGAGGAGCCTCTTCTCCCGTCCGTTTTCGGATCCATTTTGTCATGGTGGCCGTTACTTGTGGTCCGCAAGCGACGAAATGCCTTCTTGACGTCCACCCGTCGGCATCAGGGATGTCGATATCTGCGCCGTATTCCATCAGAATATCGATAGCAGGTATCAGGTTGATCTGCATAGTCCCAAGAAGAGATATCTAGGGGTGTTTAGGTCAAGACTGGAGGTTTTAGGCAAAAAATGAAAGATCATCTACCTCCCCGTAACGATTTCGATGATTAACGTTGGCTCCGTGTTCCAGAAGACAGCGAATGAGCTCATCTTTTGTCGGCACTTGGGAAGTTGTAGCATGATGAAGCGCAGTGAGACCCACAATATCCTCGACATCCACAGGGACCCTTTTGGAAAATAGATACCGGAGGGTTTCCAGATATCGCATACTTCCGGGTGGGCCCAGATAGATTCGCTGCGACCCGAGGATGGCAAGGGAAGCGTATCCAAGTTTGAAAGGTGTTTCGGTGCCCATCAAATCCGGAGCTGTGCCTCTCTCTACCGCCTGCAATGACGGTAAGCGATAGGCAAATCGGAAACAGCTTTCAAAGATCCACCTCCTTCACCGTGTCCAATTCACCGGTGAAAACAGCACGCGCGAATGGTGGAAGACTACGCCACTTGAGGTTTACACTCTCTGTCAGAGAAACTCAGCCTGAAACTTGACCGCGAGGCGACTGAATTCAATACCTTTCCTGTACAAGTCTCGCAGCTTTTGCCCCGGACCAAAGTTTGCTGAGACAATATACCCGGGCTGGGCGAGGATTTCTTTCATTTCTGGTGAGACAGAGAGGCCTCCGTCGTACATCTTCGAGGACGATTCTCAAAAAAAAAAGTGAAGCAGAAGAAGAGAAGGACTTGAAGAAGCAGTTGATTCCGGATCAAGGCTGTTGAACCGGCCGGCCGATGAGCACTGTTCGACCACAACCGGGGTTTATAGCAAATTCTCTCTGCTTTCGTAAAAAGAACTCGCACGTATTTACTAGTTGTTTTGGTACAAGGTTGCGGTGCTTTGAAGAACGAGTTTTATTTTAATTTGAATGATGGCTTTCCAGCTAACGCCAAAACCGTAAACCGTAGAGCGCTTTCACAAAAAGTTCTGAGGTGATTTGTGATGTCAAATTACCTTTTCTAGTGCTTTGCTCCACACTGCTACACCGCTGGGCCATCGAAACGGAGTCAGCGATGCCAAAAGCACCAAGTGAACTTTTTTGGAAAGTGCTCTAGGGTTTTGGCGTTAGCTGTCAAAGTCTCTAATCTCGATCCGAAACACGTTGCCGATGGAGAGGAGCGGTGCTGAACGGTCCCTAGTCCCTCTGTGTATGCCGTCCTTCGTCATATCTCACTCCATCATCGCCTGGTGAACCAAGTGACAAAGGAATTCTTCGGGATACAGACTGACGGCGGTAGTCGGGCACCGCACACCAGGCCGAGTCCAGGCTGCTTGTGGACGTAGTCTATGCACCGGCAGTTCAAACTGTTTCCCCTTCCATTTACTTAGTTTCCATCAGCGTTCACGGTTCGAATGATTGAGATCTAAATTGCTGAAAAAAAAAGTTCAATTACTGAGTTCGGAGATCCGCCAGGCTCACTGTATGAATTCTTCGAGTCATTCGAACACGAGGATGTATGCATACCCCACAGCCGAACTGAGACCAAGCCTGTTGAGAGCCGCTCCAGCGCTTTGCCTCTCCGGATGCAGTAAAACGAAGTCAGTGGGGTGTGATTACTGAAATCGTCCCAAGGAAAATAACTGGAATCAGGGAGGCGGATTCGACACATTTATGAAATACGTATGCTATGTATCGGTCGAGCAAGACTGTATCTGGGCCGGCGAAGCAGTGACGACGTCACGAGGACCATCTGGATTAAAGAGAGATTGAGTCCAGGAAGCCGAATCGACGACAGTGAATGTACCGTGAAAGGCGCGCAAGAGTCGGGATTCAGGGCCATGATGATCTGTAGTCCCAACGAATCATTTCATCACTCGCCCTGTCTCCCCCCAATACCAAAAGATCCAGGCCTTCCTGACGAAGTGTATCGAGGCCACTCATCGTTGACGATTCCGGGTCGGGTCCATCTGCTAAGAGGAGCGCGGCGCTCCTGAGAGCGCAGTTTGCGGCTGCGCGCCGGGATTTCAACATCTCGAGATATGCAATGGCGGCGGAGTAACTTTCGGATTCACATCCGAAGAATATGAGACACAACTGGGGAGCAAGTATTGTGCTCCCGGGGAGACTGGATACAGTGAGGGTTGCCATCAAGGCATCGACCTCCTCGCCGCTACTGCTACTGATGATTATGAGCTCGGTGATGGAGGAGCAGGATTGCATGATTTTGGTGGCTGTACGCGTTGTAGGGTTCCGGAGGCCGAGCCGCCGGAGGGAGCATGAGGACCTGTCGAGGAGAGGGTAGATAAGGGGGAGAAGATCTGCACCGTCATCCCCCAGTGCGAGTTCCTCCAGGGCAGGAGCCTTGAAGTACTTTAAAGCTCCCGATTCCGTGACCCACAGGCGCCGGAGGTGCAACAATCCAACCGATTCAATCAAATCTGGCCACGGTTGTTCTTCGAAATCGATGTCGAGACGGGCTTCAACAAGATTCGGGGTCTGCTTTAATATGCGCAGATGCTCCTCCAGCGGGCAGTCCATTTCGTAGCGGGTGAGCTGATGAACTGGGAGCAGCATTGGCACAACGCTAAATTCGTTGAAGACACCAATGTCGACCAGGGAAGAAGCCGTTTGGAAACAATCGATGGGCCGCATTAGCATTTGGTCTTCCGGACTGTTCCACTGAATCCATAATCTCCGTACAGAGGGAATCTGATCGCGAAGAGCCGCTAAAGTCGAAGCCAGTTCGAAAGTTAATCCAACACTGAGCTCCTCCCAGCGTGAGGAGTACTGTGACAGGAGTTTGAACATGTCGATTTGAGGGCGAGCATCCATTTCCTGACTCGCATAAAAATGAATCTTCAATCCCTGGGAGTAGCCAAGGTGGGCCTTCATCAAG
Organism: Mycena olivaceomarginata; assembly: GCA_029378375.1. Lineage (NCBI taxonomy): Eukaryota > Fungi > Basidiomycota > Agaricomycetes > Agaricales > Mycenaceae > Mycena > Mycena olivaceomarginata. The sequence continues at coordinate 118,430 of JARKIC010001060.1, forward strand.
GACGGAGAGTATGTCGATGACGTTTGGCGGCTTCGGGGATAATCGATGGCAATCCGCGACCATAACGAAGGGAGTAGATAGAGAAATCGCTCTCCAACGACTGCTGACCTGGGTTAACAGCCATGGAGTCTGCCCCATGTCGAATTTGCCCGCGTCCAAAGCTTCTCTCGTTCGAGGGCAATGTCCACGAAAAGATTTCGCGAAGCAGTTCTGGTGGCATCCTCCGAAGCGGAGAGAGAATAGCGTTATTCCGCCGCCAGTAGCTGAACAATGACGCCCGTTCTTCCTCCAACCGCTTCAGATTCTCCCGTAGGTTTGCGATCTCATCGTCGAGATATGTCAAGGCTGCCTCCGTCTTCGACGCGACCGACCAAACGAAGGGCGACTCTGACTCATCAGGGTGGCTCGTTGCTGTTCAGGAGCGCGTGGTGCCGTGTCCCAGGTGCGGCGGACATGTCAAATGACCCAAATGCTTTCAAACGCTCCGCATTCCGAGCACCGACTGGGAGACGCGAGCTTCTGAGATTGAGAATGAGAATTATATGGGCATACATATAGCAAGGAGCTCACCGACTCGATGTCAGAATTCATCCGGTATTTAGAGACGAGGAATTGGGAGAAAGGAGCAAATTAAAGCGGGTCACGGGCCTGGTCACACTTTGCGTGTTCGGCGATCACCGGCCGAGTTCAAACTTGAGTTCAACGTTTTAGAAAACCCCAGAACCTGAGCTTGCTGATCTCTGGTCTGATCTCTTTCTTTAAGACACCGTTTCATGTTTTCCCAGTTCTCTCTGCGAATATTATAGCCCTTGGCAGTGTTTGTGAGCCTAAAGACCATAATCCGGGTTCCGTACCATAACCATCATCAGTGTTGTAATGGTCACTGATGCTCATGGGCCGAGTTATTATGCTGGCAGGGGAAATCCCTAACCTCCCCCGTTTTGGCCTGCCTTGGTATAGAGTTCAAACCTCATCAGTCATATTACAACTATCGATGTACAAAATTTGAACGCCAAGAATATTGAATGAATCCGAGTCGCCGTGCGGTGCATGACAAAGATACGCTGAAGCTCCTACGGGCTGTCGTTACCCGAGTATTTATCACTATCCTAGTGTCTGGATTTCTCTGACTCGCAAAATATCAGTTCCCAAGCTGTCGATACTCAAGAAAAAAATCACGCACGAAGACAATCGCCAGCAAGAACCGGGGCCCCAACCACCGCCGACAGGTTTGCGAAAGCCGCCATATGGACAGTGTACCACAAATCATAAACCGCAACGGGATTGTCGGAACACGAGTACGTGAGGGCGTCGATGTACGTCGCCGTCCCGCCGCAGATGCTCTCGAACCGCAGCCGCTCGAGGTAGTGCCCGAACTTCAGGGGGGGGTGCACGATCGTGAGGGGCTGGCCGGAGTACGACATTATCATGGCATCCGCGTGCTTGCTGTACGCGGTCAGCGTCTCGTTGTAGGTGGCGCCGGCGAACGGGCCGGTGCGGGTTGCGCCGGGGACGTTGTACTTGCCAGTGGTGTGGGTTATGACGGTGCCGAACTGTCGGTGGGTGTTAATCGGCGGACGGTGCGCGAGACGATGGAGCTGAAATACTCACATACCACGACTGCTCGAAAAACGAGTCAATGAGGTTGATGAAGTGGGTCAAGGGGGCGCCATAGGTGTAGCTGTTGTGGACAAAGCTGATTTGCAGATCTGGGGGGCAGTGGATATCGTTGGATACGTGAGACGCGGAGCCTTGGGCACGCAAGCCGAGGAGGGCGATGGCGAAGAGAGCAGAGAGCATTGTAGACTTGAAAGGTGGGTAGGGTCACAAAGGTCATCGTGTGTCGTCGCGTATTTATGGGCACTGGGGCCGTAACCGATTGCACTCATCCGGTGGATTAAGTGCGTCCATCGCCACACCGCAAATAGTTATATTTCATGTAGGTCTGAAAATGCAACGGAAAGTGTGAGTTTTGGAACAAAAGGAGATGTTACCTGAATTATGCACTTTCAGCAACTTTGAAAATGAAACTGAAAGAACTGCTTTCAGGAGTGATTTCCTAGCCGGCTGAAAGGTAGACTTTCCGCTGCCCTTTCAAAGTGAGCGGAAACAGGCCATTTCAGATCAAGACCAATCGGCGGAATGTTCCGCGAAATCATGTGCCCTGTGTATTGTTACGCACAATAGAGCTACCTCAATTGTTCTGTTATTTCCGTCGATCACCCTGAAAAGTCAACGGAAACGGCTGATTGCAGCTGGTTACAAAACAGCTGAATGTGCACTTTTCAGCTGATTGTGAAATGGCAGCGGAAAGCGGCGTTTCGGCATCCCTCTCTCTGTGCCCGAAATGGGGATGAGAAATGCACTGAAACTGCGCATGCCAGATCCAGTTACAGTTTCAGAACAATAGAAAATATAACTCTTCGCGGTGTGTCGGCCTTCTGGCGGAAAACTGAGATTCAGAGCCGAACAACACCCAAGGAAGGGCCAATAAAAGGAGCTGAGGAGCCGTGTCAATCAAACTTTGGAAGCGAGTATCTGACCGAGATCAGGGCGAGGAGAGGATACAGAGGGCACAAGACAGGCGAAACGAGAGAGAGAGCCTCTCAGAGAGGAGAACGTTGAAGGAGGTTGCGGTCCTATGATCGCCGTGCACCCAAAAGCCATTAGTGGTACAGAGATCGAAAGCGAGAGCGATGTGAGTAAAGAATAAGCTCAAGGGCCCAGGCAGCCGACAGACAGTCTCCGACTAGTTCAATCCACTGTGCAGCGCAAGCTTGCCAAAGTGCAGCGAGGACAGATATTCGGGTGAGTCATGCTGACTAATTGATTGTAACTCTTCCCCTCTCCACGATGACAGACGCGGCGCAAATCAAAAGCGAAATCGCAAGACTCACAGGTCAGTGAGCGGATATTGACTGCAAGGGTATTGCTGAATGTCTTGCAGCGTCGATCAGCCAGCACAAGTCCACAACATCCGCGCCCCGCCCACCGACATCCACCACAGCTTGGCCGCCCCGGAGCAGCACTTACATCAACCCAAACTACAAGCCCCCGTCCAACAAGTACATCCGCCCCGCCCAACAACCAAGACCCCAGATTACCCGCCCGCCGAGCACAAGCGCCACCCCCAACACCACCAAAGAAGTCGTCCTCAATGGCGTCGCTTTCGAGTCGTCCACTCGTTCCCTAGTCCGCAAAGATCGTTAGTATATCGTCTCTTATCCACCTAGACATGCCTGACCCCGCCCAGTCCCCAAACCCGCCGCCCCCAAGTCCAAGCCTGTCTCGACCTCCAGCACACCGGCCGCGCCATCCCGCCACGCCCACACCCCGCACTTCCGCCCCCCACCGCAGCGCATCTACAAGCCCAAGACCTCCCGCGGCCGTGGCCGCGGTCGCGCGCGCGGCGGCCCCGTCAACATGACCCTCACCAACTCCCGCCGGCCATACACCTCGTCCGCCCTGCCGCCTCTTGCGTCTGTACCTGCTCCTACTGACACTGACGTAGATCGCGCCCGAAGCGCCCCAAATCGGACAAGCCGTGCCCGAGGTTCTCGACGACAGGTGCGTGGTGTGTTTTTTTGAAGTGGGGTTTGTGGTTGATCGTTTTTTCTTTACTCTCCTCCCCCTCTATGTATCCCTCCCGTCCGTTGCCTCCCTACACCCTCCCTCCTCATCTCCCCGTCCATACCCTCCTCCTCCTCCCCTATACCCTCTGTCCTCGCGTCCCTTGTTTCGTGTCTTATCTCCTCCCTCCCTTTCCCTCTTCCCTCTCCCTCCTTCCCTCTCCCTGCTCCTTCCATTCCCTCTTTCCACCCCCTCTTCCCTCCTCCCTTCTCTTTCTCCTCCCTCCCCCTCCTTTCATTCACAGGCACCTGCACCCGCGGCCTCACCTGCCCATACACGCACGACCCCGCCACCACCGCCATCTGCTGGCCCTTCCTCTCCGGCACGTGTCCCCTCCCCGCCGCGCAGTGCGCGCTCTCGCACGACCCGACGCCGGAACGGACACCGTTGTGCACGCATTTTCTGGGGGGTGCGTTTCGTTTGCTCTGCTTCCTCACCCCTTCGCCTCTTCTCTACTCTCTTATATTCTCTTTGCTGTGTGAACCTGATGCTAACTAACATCCTTACTTGGCGACACCACAGGCCTCTGCACCCGCCCCGCCTGCCCCTTCCCACACGTCAACGTCGGCCCCCGCTCGGGCGTCTGCCGCGCCTTTGCGGTCCTCGGGTACTGCCCGCTCGGGCTCGAATGCGACAAGGCGCATGTAAGGGAGTGTCCGGATTTCGCCGAAACTGGAAGCTGTCCGCGGAGTGAAGCAGCTCTGGGCAAGGGAGGGAAGGGGGGGTGTAAGCTGCCGCATGTGATACGGGCGGCGGGGGCGCGGAAGTTGGGGCCTGGTGGGGGCGCGGGGGCGAGGGGGGTTGCCGCGATGAAGGGGAAGGGGGCGGTCGCCGCGGTCGCCGGAGATGGGGACGCGGGGAAAGCGAGCGAGAGGGAGAAAGAGAAGGAGGAGGAGGCAGCGAAGAGCGCCACCGCGGCGGCGGAGATGGGCGACGAGTTTATTTCACTGACGTTTAATGAGAGTAGCGAGGATGAGGGCTCTGACTCGGAGGAGGAGGACGAGTCTGAATCCGGGGAGGAGGGCGCCGAGAAGGAGGGAGAGGACGGGGACGGGGAGGGAGAGGGCGAGGACGGGGAGGGCGAGGACGACGACGAGCCCGCCTCTAAGTCCGAGGACGGGGATGACGAGCAGATGGACGGCGGGGGCGGTGGAGCCGCCGCTTGAGTATCTTTTTTTCTTTGACTTTTTCAGTTTCTTTATTTCGTTTCGTTCCGTTCCGTTCCGCGATGGTGCCTTGCGCTTCTTGATTTTGTCGTTTTGTATACAGCGTTTGTATGATTTAAAAAATGAAAGCGTTTGAAATGTTTTTTGGGGTGGATTTACTGCAAGAGACGAAAGAGAGAATTGAATGAGCACCGTCAAGAGGTGGGCGCTATAAGAATTTTTGAAATGGCTTCTTGGTGAGATTTTGGGCTCTCATGAAATGGTCCTCCCAAAAAGGGAATTGTCTGCTCAATTCTCAACCTTTTCCCCTGGAAATTGCCTAGGATGGTAGGGGACAATGAGGTGGTCATTTTGCGCCACAGACGCGTAAACCGGACCATCGGACCGGTTCCAGAGGTGTGGTCGGCTCATCGGCTTTGTCGGCCGTCCACCTCTTGAGCACCGCCACATCGACGTTCTTTCTGACCAATCTCTCGGTTTTAACCTTCTGCTGCTGCCACTGCTTCTCGAGCTGCAATTAGAATCCACAGCTCTCCCAACTCAATCCTCTTCAAGTAAACACTGGATGAATTCTAGCGTTGAGTCGGTGAGCTCTTTGTTGTGTGCGCATATAATTTGCATATAATGCTCATTCTTGATTTCAGAAGTTCGCGGCTCCCAGTCGATGCTCGGAATGCGGAGCGTCCTTTGGCACTAAAGGATTTGAGACCTTTGACATGTCCGTCGAACCTGGGACACGGCACCACGCACTGCTGAATTCCAACGAACCCCCCAACGACTCTGATTCGGTCTTCATCCAGTCGGTCATATCGAAAACCGATGCACCGTTGGCATACCTCGACAAGGAGATACTCAAAGTCCAGGAGAAGCTGAGACAGATGGAGGACGAACGCGCAGCGCTGTCTAGCTATTGGCGGCGGAATCGTGGTATCCTCTCCCCGCTTCGGAGGATGCCGCCCGAACTGCTTCGCGAGATCTTTTTGTGGGCGTTGCCCTCGAACGCGGAAGCTTTGGACGTGGGTAGATTCGACATCGGGCAGGCTCCGTGGCTTTTGACTCAGATCAGTAGTCGCTGGAGAGCGATTGCGCTCTCTACCCCTTCGTTGTGGTCGCGGATCGCAATCGACTATTCTCGAAGCCAGGGTATTTCTCCATGGCCTCTGTCCCCGATCAAGGCCCAGCTCGATTATTCCCGGAAACTGAAGATCCATTTCTATGCGAGTCGGGAAGTGGATTCTCGCCCCCAAATCGACATGTTCAAACTCCTCTCGGAGCACTCCGCACGCTGGGAGAAACTCAGCGTTGAATTAACTGCCGAAATGGTTCCCACTTTGGTCGCTCTTCGCGATCGGGTTCCGTCTCTACGGAGATTATGGATTGCGTGGAATAGTGCGGATGCCCAAGTCGGAGTGCGGTCCGTTGATTGCTTCCAAACGGCATCTTCCCTGGTCGACATCGGTTGTCTTCAACCAATTTGGCTCCGTACCAATCCTGCTTTCGGGCCATCAGCTCACCCGCTATGAAATAGACTGCCCGCTGGAGGAGCACATGGGGATGTTGAAGCAGACTCCGAACCTTGTCGAGGCCCGAATCAGCATTGATTTCCACGAACAAGTTTGGCCAGATTTGTCGGACACCGTCGATTTGTTGCGTCTTCGACGCATGTACATTTCAGACCCGGCAGCTTTGAAGTACTTCAAGGCCCCTGCCCTAGAGGAACTCGCACTGGAGGATGGCCCAGACAATGCACATTTTCTTGCTCCTTTCCACGCTTTCATCGACCACTCCTCGTGTTCCCTCCGACGCCTATGCCTCGTATCTCCTACGGTTCATACAACGACCAGAATTCTGCAAAGCTCCCCTTCCCTCACCGAGCTCTTAATTATCCACGACGACGATAATAGCGACGAGACAAACACCTTGATCGCCGCCCTGACTGCAGCCAATCCTTCAGCAATCCCTCTGATCGCTCCACGCCTACGGCTCATATTCTTTGGATGTGAAGGCGAGAGTCACCTCGATTACACGGCGTATCTCGAGATGTTGAAATCCCGGCGCACAGCCGAGAACTGCGCTCTCAAGAGCGCCGCGTTAGTCGTAGTAGATGGACCCAAGCCAGAAGCGGAGACGGTTCGTGGCCTGCACACACTCCGTCGAGAAGGGTTGGATCTTTTGCTTCTAGAAGGAGTGGAGGCGACGGATGAAATGGATAGTTGGGACTACAAAACACCATGGAACTGAATTTCGCTGTCGCTACCGTATTTACGGTATATTCGCTATCCCCGATTTCGTTTGCCCCGAACTGAACTTTAGTTCGCTTTCGCTTTCATCCAGACGGCCCTCATCGCCGCTTCGCCACCCAAGATACGGCAACTTGCTTGAATGATACACTGCTGATACACTTGCAGCATACCTTCCCCGCATCGGACGCGACGTCCTGACGTCCTTGTACGTCCTCTCTCTCGCTCTGACTTTCACTGTTGCTAACGACCTCGCGCCACCAGTCACCTTCAAGCATACAACATGATCCGCGGTATAACCGGCTATGGCACAGGTAACGGTCCCTTCATTTCCATTCACAACGGCTTCCAAAGCACCGCGTCCTTGACGGGCTTCATCCCCGGGTCCGACCGCCTCGATCCGTTTCCTCCCTGCCAACGCGCCACTTCGGAATATAAGCATCCTCTGAATTGGGTCATCCCGTATCTCCCGGTTTTCTTGAATCATTCCTAATAACACTCCTTGAGCCGTGCCCTGCTCAACAGGTCCCGAAATCTTCGACAGTTCAAACAGTTTATTCAAGCACTCCACGCTATCGGCTAGCACTCCACCTCCTTTCGAACCAGCTCATGGCGTCTCGTTTCCTCCGCTCTAGCTGGACCTTCGCGACGTCCACAAATGCAAATTCTGGAATAAGGTGCTGGATGAACTCCTCGCAGTTTTCACAGCACACTCGGAGTGCTTTAGCCTTCGCCAATAGAGTCCAGAACTGGCCCTCGTTTTCGATGTCGTGCAAGTCCTCGAAGTAGGAGCGCTCGGCCTCGGGGTTTGTTTGTGCTAAAAATTGTACCGAGATCGAGAGTGAATGGATCTTGATCCCGAACGCTTCCCGCCGCGAGTAATAGCCACCGGACGCGAACCCTGTTCAGCAGGTCAGAAAAGGAAGAGAAAGGAATTGCGAATCTACAAGGGCTTACGCGATCCAAGCCACATCTTCCGCACAATGCGCATGAAGCTGACCTCTCCATACTCCGCGACCCCGTATCCGCATGGGCTCCGGGAATTGGCCGTCGAAGTCGGGCCATGCCCGGATTGAGTCCTGAAGACGGACTAGGCGTGTTCGATCTTTGAGGAGTCCTGGCCCTCCAGCAATGGTCGAGCCAAACGCAAGACCGCCACGGGCTAATCCAGTGGCGCGGGTGACGTTCACGATATATGGGGGAGTGGCCTGAAGCGCGTTGTGGATGATTTCTACTACGTTTCCGTAGCAGACGAGGCGATAAGCTGCTTCGCCGTCTGGACTCCACCCGCGAGCCAAAGACGCGGCTCCCCACCGACCCTCGGCTCTGGCGAACAAATGCCCCAAGTTGCCTTAAGCTCGATGCAAGGTTCTCTTTGGACGCACTCACCGAGAGTGCTACTCAGATCCACGGCCGATGTGATCGGCGAGTTCGAGTAGAGTTGAAAAGGATGTGGGGCTGATGGCCAAAGAACCTGCCTTGAACCGCTGGGTCTATATGAGCGCGGTAGGTGGGGAATGTTCCAAAGACTCACATCGCTTGGGAAATGACCTTGACCAGCTCTTGTTCGCTCGATGTTGCGGCCAGGAATCCTGATGGCTTGTAATCATCAACGAAAACGGGCAGGTATTCCAAGAACTGCCAAGAATTGTATGGGCCAAGCACCTCAAGATCTAATTTAGGAGACATACTTTGTTTATGACTGCTTCCCTTAGCTCCGGAGACCAGTGCGAAGGATTTGGAAGTCGCGTCAATCGAAACTCCCTGCACACATTCACGGTGATTGCGGAGAGGAAGGACGGGCTGGGGGGTAACATTTTTAAGTGGAGATAAAGGGAAAAGACGGACTACTCCTGAGCCAGAATATGTTTGCGGAAGTATTCTGCAGTGAGACATGGTTCAGTTGCACACATTCCGCATCTGCCCCTTTACCTTTTTGGGACGAGCACCGCCATCTTGATCCCGGCGCGGAGCGGCAGACAACATCTGTGCCGCTATTGCCGCTCAGCGCAACGCTTAGAGCGGGAGGCAGAGGCTGGCGTGGAGGTGGAAAAAGAGAGCACGGTGTGCACTTGTTTGTGTCAGACCTTGCCATCTTTCAGCTTCAAGTCGAAGTGCCGTGCTGCCGAAAGAGTGGAGGGTAAAGGGGTGGATGTTATTGAATCACATGGTTCAGGCTGTTTCTCCCAATGCGGGAAAAGCCGATATCGTCATCCGATCCCAATTTGGACCAATTCCAAGTTCTAACTAGATACATGACTTGTTTGTCTGATTTTCAGCCACATACCCTCCCCAGAGCATTTGAGAATCAGAAATAACATGTGAAATGGTATGATCGGTGGGATTTGTCAGCATTCTGGCCAACAACATTCTGAATCCCCTCCAGCCCTACCATATCCAGCGACTCTCAACCTGATGTTGTTCAAGTTCTACTCATTTTAAATCCTTGATTTGGTCAAGTGCATAATTTTTCTGGATCACTGTCTCGCCGAGAAAAAGAAATTGTTTTCTCAATAATTCTGCTATTTATGTTCCTCATTGGGTGACTTCCCGCAGGGCTTAACAATTCCGGCGGAGTTTCCGAGCCTTTTTTGAGGGTGCCAGTGATAGGATCAATGTGAAAGATATTCACGCCGTTTTGGGTTTCTCGCAACAAAATAGTGCATTTATTCCTTGATGTACTCTAAGACCAAGCCATATATACACCAGCTCATCCTAAATCGTCCCTGCACCATGTCGGCACATTTGCGAGGAGCCAAAGAAAACCAGACAACTAAAAATGGTGTGCGGCATCAATCCATTAGTTTGCGGGAGAACTGCTCTAAAACAGCGGTGCTGGGGCAGTAATCGATGCAGGAAGGTTGGAACTTTGACAAATGGCCGGTTACGTGAGTCCAGTCCTTGTAAATGAAGGGTAGAGCGGGTTTGAGTACTTGTGACGAAGATGACATGGGCCGACAATCAATGATTTGTGCCCAAAACAGTCATTCACGATATCTTAAGTCTATTGGGGGGGTAGGTACCCCTCAAATAGATTCGACTGATGCGAGAAAAAATCGCTACCGTTTCTGGGTTGCTGCATTGATGGGGTCCTGACAGTTTCCATCGGCATCACGGCGGAAAGTGTAAAAGATATTCTGGAAATATTTTTAAGTCCTGCGGGAAGTCACCCATTACTGAAATGGAGATTAGGAAATGTTATTATACATGTATCCTTAGAGTTTCAGCGCGTTCACGAAATGGGAAATTGGATGTGATCGGCATCCCACGGCAATCAGAATGGATTGCACAGATATAAAAGGCAGTGATCTGTGATGTCTGCGATGCAGATTCCCATGTTTCGCCTTGGCCGTCTGATCTCGGTCCCCAGCAGAGTCGCTCGCAATTTTGGCCCCAGGTTTAGCTCGTTCCCCGGTATACACAACCAGGTGAACGAACGCACGTCTGTGGTAATCATCCTCGTTTGACCCTTTTTCAGCCCCCACTTACTATTCTATCCTCCAGTCCGAAGGCGGCTACGCTCCGGGATATTTCTCCCATGATCACGCTCTTCGTTACGACGACCCCCTGGCAGATTGCGACCCCCCATTCCTGGCGCAATACTACGCCGTCTACAAAAATTGGCACCGCATACGCGTGGCTGTCCCAGCCGTATGGTCCTGCGACTGGCGGCGCTGGGAGAACGGGCCGCTCCTTCCCTATTTGGAGAAACAGGTGGCCTGGCTATATGGTGTGTCCATGCCGGTGGAACCGATGGCCTTCTTCGCCGGCCAATGCGAACCAATGTTTCTATTCTTCGCGGGCGGGGAGTATTACTACTACAATATGGGTACCCTAACGCGCTTTGAAGAGCATTTCACGTCCCACGAAGACTTCTTGCGTCGCTTCGGGAAGTATTTGGACAGCGGTGCACCGGTGCCCAATGTGTGGCACCAGTAACAGTCTCGAATCACCCGGGATAAAAATGCGACCACCCACATGTTTCCGCTATTTGCTGTCTCGTTCCCAACGTTTTAGGGCGTGCTCAGACAGAGCAGCCGCAGTAATTCTATACGGAGATATTAATGTCGGTTTGTTGAAATGATATCGAGGCAGAATTTGATGGGGAAAAGAGCAACAAGGCGTGCGATCGACTCCGGCCCGACTTCGCCAAGCGCCAGGGTGACTTTATCGCGTTGCGTCAGCGTCTTCCTGCCCCCGCTGTTTCGCCCGTCGTGCTTCTTTGTTCCACCCCCTGCTTCCATCTTCTCATCATGCCGCCTGTCATGTCCCGTCTCGATGGACATCGCCGCGCAGCCGTCAAAGCCTCGGAGATTCTGCAGAAGGCACGCGTCCAAGTCGCGTGGCTACCAAACTGCTCCCACCCGCGCCAAACTCCGCACCGAATTCGTCCAGCGCAACGACGGGATGGTTCCGACTGGCAGATCGATATGGCCGAAGCACTGCCCTTGGGGCTGGATTGCTCGCTGATAGTGTCGCTGCTTCGCCACCCAAGATACGGCAATTGCTTGAATGATACATGGGTTCGTCGAATCTGCCTCCCTGAGCCCAGGTTAATTTCTTCGGACCATTCAACAACCACATCCATGATTCCTTCGCTGAATTCGTTTTTCCCCTGCTGGGACCGGAGAGTCAATGTGCCGGGGATTAGAGGATGGAAGGAGACGAAGGGCTGCGCTGCACCACCACATTGACGTTCTTTCTTGCACGCGAGTCGACCAGATTATGAACCTTCTGAAAGTTCAGGCTATGGCTAGGTCTGCTGCTGCTGCCCCAAGTTTTGGAGGAGAATACTTTTTATCTCGGTCCGACCAGTTCTCAAATCAACGTAATGTGCTTTTCGATTTCAAGTTTTCCCGGCGTCGCGATCGGATAGAAGGAGAGAAAGCCAAATCCACTCTCAGCAAGAACACTCTGGGTGCACAGTGCACGACATCTTGCTCGAAATCTGGTTCCGGGACATGCGGCGGACTTGGGCAACATTTATTTCAATCACCTCCCTGAGCGGGATTGTCTGGTGTTTGATTGCGCTTCTGTGCACACACCCAAATCCCTTCAATCATCTCCAGCAGGAGGCCCCACCCACATCCCTTGGCGCCTATTATCGCCCGGGTTCCATGGGATCTGAGCACCACTCACCTATTATTGAATGCTCATAGAACTAGCCGGTTTCTCTGCACAAGGCCCGTCAATCACCTTCAGCGAGATCCCACATCCTTCGGCGCTTGTTGATAGTTGGTCGCTTCCAAGAATAATCCGGATTGTTTGCTTCACCTAGTGCTCCGCATCATCTCGACTCCTCCTCGAATATTATTGTCTCCTGCAGCCGATTTTTATCGACAAAACGAGCGGGATGCTGGGAGCAAACCCCCACATTCAATTGCAGCTTCCGTTGGCGCTCGTATCAACTGGCCGGCGCCTCTGGCCAAAGCCCTCCAATCACCTCTGGATCCCATATCTTTGGCGCGGGTTGATTATCAGCCAGTTCGATAGACTCGAAGCTCCGGCACCGCGTACGATATATCAAGACCTCCAGCTAACCATCTCAACTTCCCCTCAAACATAATGAGATCTCTCCTCCTGTTGGGGATTGTGTTCCCTGCATCTCTGGCGTCGAGTCCATTCGAAGTCAAGACAGACTTTCGGGGCTTGCGCTGAGTTGACTGTGTACTGCGCCTCCTTTCCCTGGGCCTCCACCGCTTAATCGGGAGGGTCGATCTACTGAACCTGAAGCCTATACCATCCGTGCATGGGTGCGGGCAGAAGATCTCTCTCCCTACCACGTCTCTCGTGGTAAGTCACGCGCTGTGTCTACAGATTATCCTCGGTAGCGATACTAATGTTATGAAGGCGAGCTCCAACCTCGAAGTCTTGCTTCATCGCAAGATCACCTTTACTGCTCGAACATCGTACAAGCCTGATCGGTTCAACCACCGCAACGGGAAACAAATGTCACACGTGCCGACTGGTCTTTCGTGCTTGCGGCCTTTCTCTTCACATGAACCATTTCGGGAAGGAAAAGTGGCTAGCTAGTCTTGACTATCACCAGGTTAAGCCGCCTGGGCTCATTTTGAATTGGTACTCCTCGCCGCCTTTTTCTTTATAGATCTTCCCGGGAAGGGATAGCGCCCCGCTCGTTGGTGATCTTCTAGGTGGGCCCATGGGAACTAATATATCACACCCCCATTATCCAAAACTAGATCTCTTCAGCAGCTAAATTTGGCCCTGGATCGAAGTCTTTCCGGATAGTTTACGGAAGGAAAGAGGCAAGCTCTATGGCTCGGCGCGGCGTTCAACGAAAATGATTTTATCGAATGGTTGCAACCTACTGCAAACTCCTACCATCCAAATTATTCATCTCTGTAGCCATCACCACAACTCAAGTTGATTGCATTCGCTAGTACTGGCAAGTCACCCAGAGGATCCCTTCAGATTTGGGTCAAAAAATATCCCGGTTTAGGCAATTTCTGGATTATTCATTTCCTCTTCTTTCCAATGCAAAAAAACGAAACCACACCTCCGTATTTCAGTAACGTCCCGCATCTTCAGAAAATCTGGATCCACTGGCATATACGGACCTGAACAATATTCAATGGCACCTCTGCTGATTCCTGGCGTTCCACGTTACTTCAATCTTTGTCGACTCTATTTTCAACTTTTCGGTCCGTATCGTGACTTCTGCTACTCCAGTAGGATTGAGTATTGGCTTGCGCCTTTCTTCACTGCTTCTGCGACGGCCCAAACAAGCGAAACACGTTTTTGTATGCGTACAGATGCACATCTCGGAACCCGAACGGTGCAAAACCCTGTTGGCGAAAACGTCCCGCGTCTAAGGCGCGCTCAAATGTGTGACCTTTCTTTAAGTCATTCAGGTGAGTGATGCATTCCCGCAACTCAAAAGGAAAAATAATCTGGCACCTATCGGTGCGACGATCAGTAGCCGCTGACGGGGATATTCAATCGTCATTGGATGCTCCCGATTCCGAGTCATCTTCAAGCGGCGTTTCAATCTCAACCCGCATATTTCATAGGCTTGCGTGTCCAGGCAGGTACGCAAGGGGCAACCACTAAATTATCAATGACTTCGGATGGTCCTATCGTCTCCTGTTTGGTTTTTGATTGATGGATCGGCAATCTGACAGCAGCCATCAATTCCGGCGCCCCAGGCGTAGGCGCGTTCAACTCGCGACACATTGAAGAAATAAGATTGAGATTGAGTGTACTAGTATATAAGTAGCTAACTACATGGTCTACCTACCGATTTCTTCTCAGGTATGAATTTTCTGGCCGCTGTCAGCCATGAGAGATTGCCGATCCATCAATCAAAAACCAAACAGGAGACGATAGGACCACCCGAAGTCATTGATAATTTTAGTGGTTGCCCCTTGCAGGTTGTAGAAAAATGGGAGGGAAAAACAGTATATTCCACTCAACTACAGTACCGTATTTATACTGTTCAGAGAACAATGGGTATGTTGAAACAGGTAAATACTAGAATAAATAACAGGGCTATACATTGCTCAAAGTCAGCAACAGCCTCTGGGTCGGCTAGACAGCGAGTAACCCGACGAGAACCCCAACCAGGATAAACCCGATAGACGCTAGTAGCTCGTGTGTTCCCCGAGCAGTAGGACCAGTTGTACGGCGTCCTCCCTAGGAGGCCGTATGGCGTAGGTCGGGATGCGAGGCGGAACCCAGAACGAGTCGAAGAGGGTGTGATATCCACTCAGGTATACAACCCGGGGTGTGGATATAACCCGTAGTATGGTGCGAGGGAAGCGGGGCAGGGTGGAGACAATGCCTATGTCAAGCCAAGGTAGAAGCCTGAGATTAGACGAGGTAGAATCTACTGTACATGGAGATTCTACCGTGCTTATATAGGCTTCTAATAAATTAAAGCGATTGCGGTCCGTCGCGATCAGTCCCTGTACCGTAGCATTAAGGAGCATTAATGCTGATGCTCCTGGACTCCTCTGTGTTGGTTTCCGTGGTGTCGGTGGACCTAGGAGACCCGACGTTCGGGTTTCCTAGCCCTAAGTGTCATCGTATCCAGTGGTTCAAACCCCGATCGGGTTTGCAACCACTCCTGTACTTCGTGTACTCTTCTATGTCAGCCCTTGGTGCGTCCGGGGACTAGAGTCCGTCTGTACGGGTTCCTAGTCCCTAACGTCTTCTGTATCCCATGGCGCAGACTCCCCGAGTCTGCGGCTTTAGAATCCGAGGCCGGGTTTTCAACCGTGAGAAGGTCACGTGGTGGCGTCATGAGAGTCCCTTGCTGCTAAGACACGTTGTGCGAAAAAGTAGAACCCGGGCGATTCATGACACTCAACCAGACGCGTTTCGACACGTATCAATACACTGATACATGTTTCATAGAGGCCAGCTCTATGGCAACATGCCTCGAGGTGTTTCAACCTCATGTCCTCCACATACGCTCCTACGTGGTCTTGCCGGGGCTGACACGATCACGTGTCAAATCCCAACACTCCCCCTCAGACTGGCAAGAGCCCCAATGCGCGCGTGAATTTCTCATGCTTGGGTCTGGCCAGAGGCTTGGTGAAAACATCGGCGAGTTGGTCCTCCGTGGTGCAATACACAGGGTTGATAGTGCTGTTTTCGATCTTCTCGCAAATAAAGTGATTCTGCACGTCAAAGTGTTTCGATCGCGCATGGAATTGAGGGTCGCGTGCGAGCGCCAGCGCTGCTTGATTATCCTCGTGAATCACTGTCGGTTCCTCCTGCGTGTAGCCTATCTCGTCCAAGAGATATCTGCTCCAGACAGTGAACCGAGTTGCATGGGCAAGTGCGGTGTACTCCGCCTCTGTAGATGAAGTAGCGACGGTGGTCTGCTTCTTCGAGTTCCATGCATACACAGCTCCTCCAAGCATAAATGTGTATCCCGAGATGGATTTCCTATCATCGGGGTTGGCGGCATAATCTGCATCGCTGTAGCCTGCAGACACAGTGTTGTTGTTGTTGGTGTTGCTGTACACTAGCCCGTAGTTCGTGTACCGGAGAGATAGCGTAGAACGCGCTTGACTGCGCTCCAATGCTCAGGTCCTGGATTGGATGAATACTGGCTGAGTGTTGTCACAGTGTAGGCAATGTCGGGTGTGTACAGATCGCGGCATACATGAGTCCGCCAATCATCGATTGATACTGCCCACGCAGTTAAGCTGGTGCGTCCGGCGCGTCGGCTGGTACTTTGCATAGTGTAACATTCGGGTCCATTGGCGTTGCGAGCGGCTTGGCATCAGCAAGACCATACTTTGCCAGCAACGACTTGATGTAGTGGCATTGAGAAAGGGTGATGGTGCCAGCTCTACGATCCCGTGCAATTTCGATGCCGATGATCTTGCGCGGCTCCCCGAGATCCTTTGTCTCGAATAATCCCTTGATCTCTGCCTTCGTCTTCTCAGCTTCCCGCTTCGAAAACAACAAAATGAGCGAATCATCCACCCAAGTTTGCTCGCTGTTGCATTCACGGACATAAACACAGTGATCGATGGCTGTCTTGATGAGTTGAATAGTGGTGAGTTTGCGGTCGAACTCGCGCTTCCATTCACGGCCAGACTGTTTCAACCCGTAGATCGTTTTCAACAATCTCCAAACACATCCCGTTCCATCTTCAAAGCCTGGTGGCTGCCGCATGTAAATTTCCTCCTTGAGCTCTCCACTGAGGTATGCGCCTCAAATATCCATTTGAATGATCTCTAGATCTTCGATGGCAGCAATGGCAAGTGCAGTGCGGACCGATTCGAGATGGACAACAGGAGCGAATGTCTCTGTAAAATCTATCCCAGGGATCTGCGAGCATCCGAGAGCAACAAGTCTGGCTTTATGTCTTGACACTTGGCCCTGCTCATTGACCTTCTTGACATAGGTCCATTTGCTCCCAATGGCCTCGTGATTCCGAGGTAGTTCCACTATCTCGTAGGTTCCCTTCTCCTTCAACATCTCTATCTCCTCCCTCATCGCTTCTTTCCATTTCAGCTGCTCGCTCGACTTCAACACTTCATTGTATGTGCGCGGTGCGCCGGCGGCGTCAAGCGCAGACTCTCCCAAGAATGCGTACTCTGCCCTTTCCCTTGCTTCCTCCTCTAAAACCTGCCGATCTTGGGGTAGGATTCGACTACTCTGCAGTCACGCATCGGGGTTGTTGAGCTTGCGATAGTCGGTGTCCTTGGTTGGGTGTGATGAACGTCTTGGCTGGCCTGTTTCTGCTTGTGCTGGTGGAGCTGCTGATGGAGAGGTTGGCAGTGGAGGTGTGCTCGTTGGCTGCGACTGTGTCTGCATTCGCTGCTGCGACTGTGTCCGCGTGTGTGGATATGACTCTATCTGCACCGGTGGCTCCCCCTCACTTGCGCTGCCTTCTGGTTCGTCATAGAAATGGGTTGTGCATGTGTTTCTGTGGGAGATTGCTGGCTCAGCGGTCCCAACTCCCTCTCGAGCTGCAAATCGACAAGGGGTTGGGTGCTCGGCTCTGCCCATACAATGTTTCTTGACTCGCAGATGCTGCGGTTCTTGCCGTCATAGAACTTGACGATGTCTGTATGGTCTCTGAATCCCACGAAGGTAAATTTCTCCGCCTTCTCATGATCTCCGCCTAGCTTAGACAGCTTCTGCGCAGGCTCGCGTTTAACCCATACCTCGCACCCGAACTCCCGAAAGTGCAATACATTAGGCTTTTTGCCTGTCCATGCTTCCAACAGTGTTTTCCCTTGTAGCGTGCGTGTCAGTGAGTGATTTCGGATGTACACCGCGTACTCGACTGCTAACTCCCAAAGGAAAGCTGGCAAATTTCGCGCTATCAACATTGCGCAGGCAAGCTCAACGACTGTTCTATTGAATCGCTCGGCTACTCTGTTTGACGCGTGCACATATGGTGCGGGGTTCTGGAGCGTGATCCCACGGCTCTTCAATCATGCTTTCACTGCCCCACTCGTGAGTTCCTTGGAATTGTCCACTCAGAGGATTTTAGGTGTGTATCCGAACTGACATTCAACCCATACAATGTATTCCTTGATTTTTTCGAAGGCCTGATCCCGGCTCTTCAAAAATTGAGGTGTACAGTGCCGTGTTGCGTCGTCGGTAAACAGGATGGTGTACTTCGATTTTGTCAACGATTCAACTCGGGCGGGACCCCAGATATCACTGTGGGTCAACTCCCCCGGATCCTCGCATCGTTCCTTCGCCTCCTGTGGATATGGCTTCGTCGTCATTTTTGCTTTGACACAAGCCTCACACTGGCTGAGCGGTGGCGAATCCTCGTCCACGGTGAGTCCTTCAACAAGGTCCTCCCTTGCGAGCTTCCCCAATCCACTTTTAGCCAAATGACCCATCCGGTGGTGCCAGGCATCCCACGTCTCGTTGCTCGCCTCTGTGGCGGTGTGCGCGCCCTCACATGCCTCCTGTTGCATTTGCTTCCGGACTCGCGCTGCTAACGGGTACAGACATCTAGTCTTGTTCCCTGTAGCCATTACTCAGCCATCAGTGCGTCGCACGAATTCCACCTTGCCGTGACTAAACTTGGCTTCCAAACCAGCATTGTCAAGTTGGCTAATTGATAGTAGATTGTGTGCGCAAGTTGGCGCAAATAGGACATCAAGTAACCTGTGTGTAACAACCTTCCCACTGACTTCACAATCTAGCAGGACGGTTCCGCATCCCAGAGCCTGCAGTGGCTTATTTCCAACGCCCTCAACGTGCACATCTGCCGCCCGCAGCTCAATGAACACGCTGTGGTCGTTGCATATGTGGGAGGTGGTGCCCGAGTCCACCAATTGCTGGTCAAAAGGTGGTGGGATGGAAGGGAAGGGCCCGAGCTGGAAGAAAAGAAAGGAAGAGAGGGCGCACCAAGTAGAAGACGTAGGAACCAATTTTATTGAAACCGCGTACGCTGCCAAATCGATTTCGTCTTCCCTTTACTCTTGGCTTGCCCATTCTTGTGGCAGTTGTAACACTCCACTCCGATCTTTCCTCTTCCTCCTCCTCCGTCACCTTGCTTCACTCGTCCGTACATCGCCACGCTTCCATCCCCATTTTTTTTCCAGTCTACGACGGTTTCTCCTCCAGGACCAGGGAGATGAACTCGTGTGAAGAGATGGTTGGAGTGTTGCTTGATGCGCCGAGGTACGCAGATGTGAAATTGTCCCAGGACTCCGGGAGCGAGCTGACAATCAACAGCAAGAAATCTTCGTCCAAGATCAAACTGCCGAGTATCGCGAGCTCCTCCTGAACCCTGCACAATTCCGTTACGTGTTCTACGATATCTGTCGCGTCGTCGGCAATTTTACGGTACAAACGGCGTCGGTGCGATAAAATCCCCAATTTCCCGCCCCTCTCCTTGACCTGTTTAAGCTGCTTCCACATTTCTGCCGCTGTCTTGGCGCCCGCAATGTGTACCATTTGCGAATCGCTCAAGGTGAGCTTGATCTGTGTTTGCGCTTTTCCGTCTAACTCGTCCCAGCGCTCCCTCTGTTTCTTCTCATCTGTCGTTGGCAGCGACGGGCTTCAGCGTGGTGCCCTCGATGATCTTCAAGAGCGCGCGCTCGCGGAATATAGCGGTAACACGGCGCTTCCATGGAACCCAATTCGGCTCGTTAAGCTGTCCGATCTGAAACAACAACGATGGCGTAGCTTCGGCAGTGGTGGTAGTGGACATGGTAGTTTGTAATTCAAGTTGTGAGAGTAAGGTGTAGATTTGGGTTAGGTTAGTTAAGGGTGAGGCCCATAACCTGTAGAAAAATGGGAGGGGAAAAACGGTATATTCCACTCAACTACAGTACCGTATTTATACTGTTCAGAGAACAATAGGGGGTTTCAAAGTTAAAATTCGAGGTCCAACTTCTGCCTCAACTTCTGCCTCAACTCTGCCTCAACTTGAGCAAAGTTGGGGCAAAAGTTGGGGCTCTAACTGTGAACGACCCGGCAGCTGCTTCGGCCTTAACTTCCAAGTTGAGGCAAGTTGAGGCCTCGCGTATCAGAAAAAGATCTGTTACACGCCCGAAGCCCCAAATTAGCCGAAGTTGAGGCATCAAGTTGGGGCAGAAGTTGGGGCAGAAGTTGGACGTCAAGTCGGGCTCTTGTGCCCGATTTCACGTCCGACCCCAATTTTGTGCCCCAACTTCTGCCCCGACTTTTCGAAAGTTGAGGCACGAGTTGAGGCAGAAGTTGGGCCCCAGATTCTAACTTTGAAACCCCTAATGGGTATGTTGAAACAGGTAAATACTAGAATAAATAACAGGGCATATGCGTTGCTCACCAGACGCATTTCGACACGTATCAATACACTGATACATGTTTCATAGAGGCCAGCTCTATGGCAACATGCCTCGAGGTGTTTCAACCTTGTGTCCTCCACATACGCTCCTACGTGGTCTTGCCGGGGCTGACGCGATCACGTGTCAAATCCCAACACAGGTACGTAAGTAGGAGACCTATATGAGACACGAATGGTCCATACTGACAAGTGTGGAAGGTTCCTTCGCAGCAACAATGCTCAAAGCGATGCTTGCGCATCTCGTCATCAACTATGATTTGCGTGGGGGAAGTGGACGGTGTGTGCGCCCGCCGGACAATGTCTTCGGGGCTGTGGCCATGCCGAACCGGAAGGCAAAGGTATGGGTCTGGAAGCGGGCAGTAGCAGCTACGACTTAGGTGTGTCCCTCATGCCTCCGAGCGTGGTGGAGTAATTACAAGCATTCAAGCTATATATATTCGTCTCTGAGAAATATTTCAGTCCTCTAGCTCTGTTTTGCAGAGACATGCATACCAGACTGCATTATATATTGTGGCTTCTTTTTTTGGGGCATCTGCAGACTCTTGCGACCATCCGAGCCCGATCCGAGCGTGAATCAGCAGGTTTGAAATGCTCAATATGGCTGGAAATCCGCCGTGGCGATGAATTCTACGTGCGAGCCAGCGAGAAGTGTTGCGGCGCTAATAATGAGCCAAATTCTAGATGTCGGTTCGATGAAATTATATTTGAAGCAGGTAAACTTGACTGTACGTTTGCAAAGCTGCACTTTCCACGAGTATCGCAAGGAAAAACTATTTTAGTTTCATCAACATGATTTCGGTGGAGGCATGAAGGTGGATGTACCATCAAGCCAGAATCCGATGTTGTTTTCCAGTTAAATTTCAATATGCGCCACCCAATGAAACCTATTGAAGATGTAGAAGCAAGCCAAGACTGGTAAACGGGGACATTTACTTGTGCTGTACAGGCTGCTCCTACATGGAATCATCAGTTAGGGAAAATCAGGGATTCAATGAACTGACAGTAGGGAAAGCATAGAACCGATTGCGACCCAAGGTTTTAACTCTTGCTTGTCTAGGAAGGGGATTTCACGATCGGTTGACTTTGACCCTACGAACTCGTAGACGATAGCGATGCATGCAACTTTCACCGGCAACAATTAAGTGGTGGCAATGCTTGAATAGGAGTGAGGACTGAACAACAACGCCGGTGAAACAGCTGAGGGGGAAAATGACGATTCCACGATTCCGTGCCCATACTATCCATAACCGATAAATCTACGATAGAGCAATCAAAAAAATACTGAATTTTGAACTGTCTGGGAACCCACCACCAGAAAATCGGCAAGCAGGATTGCAACAAGCAACGAGGCGGCTCCGACAATAGGGAGGTTGTGCAAAAGCCGCACAAGCCGCATGCGGCTTTTGGGCATTGTGCAAAGCTGCAGGGAGGGCTTCAATATTTTGAACTCATAAACCCACTAGAAATGACTCGCATGAATACCATTTTCAATCTTCTGTCCATGCGGCTATCGAATCAGATCCGGTGAATACAAGCATTTGTGCTTGAGTTTTCCGCACTGATTCCTCAGCACCTACAAATTGAATGACAAATCAGACAATCAACCCTTAAGTCTAAAATACTCTCCTCCGCTCAGCGGGTTCACTGAAAGCCCGACCCTTCCTAGGCGAACTCGGCAATCCCTGCGGCTTTGCACAATGCCCAAAAGCCGCATGCGGCTTGTGTGGCTTTTGCACAACCTCCCTAATGTTGCCTCCCTTGATCGGATTTGCAATGAAGGCTTGTTCGGTGACAGCACCACCGTCGGGAGGAAATATGAGGAATGTTTGGTAGATCCCGGTGATCCAGTGCTTCAGTGCCTGGATGAGCTTTGCACAGCAGCGTTTAAGTAAATCATCCCAAACTAACCGCAGTTGTGCTCAAGAAGAGTCCAGACAACCCAAAGAACACCAATGAAGTAAAGTGATGCCTTGTCGATTGCCTATCACTTGCCAAGGTTGCGCCGCGTCGCCATGAAGTAAACGGTAGAGACGAAGAGAATTAGCAGAATTCCGTAGAGACAGCTTTCGAGAACGAGTTGCGCTAAACCGGCTTGGAGGGGAGTAATTCCGGGTATCGAGGTGGAGAGTTTCAACTTTCATATCGATCACGACGAGGGACATGTTATATAACATGTGGGAAGATGAATGACAGGAATAATCACTTTGGAGCAGGAATAGTATTAATTTATCATCACAATTAGATATATAGTCAGCGATGTTTGAAATCGAGGTGCGCGCCAGGCAACCGTCAAGACGCGTGATTCTACGAAGTGCACTTTAGAGCTTATTGGCAACTGATGTGAAAAACAGTTTTTCTTGAACTGAATTGAAGTAAGGACGATTTTGTACTGCGGAACTACCCAAAAATATGAAGATATTCTCAGCCCAACCTGTACAAGGCAACAGCGGGCTTCCTCTCTTATACCGAACGCCACCACACGCCACTCGGACGCGGGGAGTCGAACCCCGAGCTCCCAGTTACGGATTTATAAACGTCGATATGACGAAAGCTGGATGTTTGCCACACACCCTGTCTAAATTATTGGTGTTGTATTCAGTCGATTAAAAGGGTGTTTCGGCTGAGGCATCAAACAGGACGAGAAATAAAGAGGGATGAATGTGAAGTCACGACGTACCTTACCATCTATAGGGGATTAATTTTTTCAAGAGCTCAATGCCTCAGAGCTTTGGGCGGATGGAACTCAATTGAGGGAAAGATCGACCAGACAACAGCGGAAATAAGTACCCAAACGAATCGAAAACAATGTAGGAAATCAGCAAAGACTAAAAGATCCAATGGAGCAGTTGATTACACCCAGAGTTCTGCCGGTGAGACTGGGACAGAACTAAGAACGATGACACGAGATTGAAAACTTTGAGGAAAACCTCAAACTTGACGACGGCCTGTCCCGGACTTCTACAGAGTCGCAAGTCTAAGCGAGTTGGTACTCGGAGCAAGGATGTCTTGGCGGCTGGATACCCGTGTTGACGACAAATGAGATGGCGGTTCCAAACAAAGACAGTTTTGTACAGTCTCATAACGGCGGCCCGGTGTTTCCGATTGCACCCGCAATCGGCTGCTCCCGACACTCACTCAGAGCCTTCTGTTCGAGCCTCAGTCTAACCTCTTGGCTCGTACGAATCACGCTCTGCTTTCACCATACCGCATGTGACTCTCAACTTCCGTTAAATTTTCAATTTGTGGACGTAGATTTGGCGTGGATTCTCAAGACCGCCATGCTTGCTGCCACGAATCGCCGTGCAATGTGTATATCCAAGTTCGCTCAGCAAACAAGCGAATGAAACGGTCATGCCCCAGGGAGGTTTGATATGTGGTGCGTGGAAAGATGGAAGGACGAGAAATACCGTGGCGATTTGAGGTGTGTTTTCATTTCACTCGTCTTTCCTTTCATTCGGGTCTGACTCGAACTACTTGCTCATTGGGGGGGGGGGACAGCAGCTCACCCGGCATTGAGCGCAATGGCGACTAGACTCTATGTGTGGCTTCCCTGAGCTCCAGCGCCCGATGCAGCATCGGTTGTCGTGATTGCTTTTCTAGGTGGCACTGAAAGGCGCGTTTTTTCCTCATTTTCTTTTATGTTGCCCGTTTCTATACATTTCCATTGCGCGAATTATCTACCTCTGTGGCCCTGACCGCGGCTCGATTTGATTTCAATCGCTAGTACTGGCACATCATCCAGAGGATCCCTCCGATTTGGGTCAAAGATTATCTCGGTCTAGGTGATTTCTGGATTAGTTATTTCCCCTTCTTTGGAACGAAATAAGATATCCATATTTCGGCAATGTTCCGGCGGGCTGCGGCATCTTCAGCATATCTGGATCCGCTGGCATACTGTATACGGACTTGAGAGCAATATATAATGACACTTCCAACTGATTGCTACTTCAATCTCGGTCGACTCTATTTTCGACTTTTCGACTCGCATGGCGACTGCCGCCAGTCCAGATTGGATATCAACCACTGTGTTCCGCCCACTGGTAGATGGCGGCGTTTCGAGATGCCTCGCTAGCGCCTAGCTGAAGGCCATGTCTAGCCGCATCTAGCCGGCTAGTCACATCCATTACGAGGCGTGATGAGGCGGCTAGACAAAGCTCCAAAAACCAAGACTCCAAGATGGAGGAGTCTCGCCATCGTCGAGGTCTGAGCAGTGTGTCGTCCGACTCAATTGTGTGCTGTGAAGTAGTTAATTCCAGATGTATCGGCTTGCATCGTTGATTTCGGCTCCGTTGTTACAGCACAATCAATGACAGCGTGCCTTGAGCATAACGGCATTGCATCAGTTCTCAGCCCGTCGAGTCCCGACCACTAAATAGTCCAACGGCGCACTCATCCAGCCCCGGAGCCCCGCCGTCTAGAGGGAGACATGTTGAGGTGTACGGAGCCACCTCAAGAATTGTCATCTATGTAGCCGCAAAGCTCCTTGGTGCGCCTCGCCAAGCCTGTGTCTATCTAAGCGAGAAACTGGTGTTCTAGATCCTCGATGCTGGCTAGACGGAGCTCGCGGCACCTCGCAACGGATCCATGGCACTTGGCATCTCACATTCTAGGCGAGGCGGGAATGCAGTGAACTGGCGTCTTTCTTCATTGCTTCTGTGCCGGTCGGAACAAGCGAAACACGTTCCTGTATGTGTGTTGATCCTGCACACACGGAATTAGAACCCAAAACTTTGTTGTGCAAAGCCGCAGTGGCGAAAACGCCCCTGCCAAAGCACTTAATCGTGTGATCCTGCCTCAAGTCGTCCAGGTGAGTGATGCACTCCCGCAACTCAAAAGGAATAATAATCTGGAATGTATCGGTTGCGACGATCAGTAGCCGCTCACGGGGACATTCAGTCGTTATTGGATGCTCCCGACTCCGAGTCATGAATCTTCGAGCGGCATTTCAATCTCAACCCGCATATTTCACAGGCTTGAGCGCTTGAGGGATCCCATTCAATATTGAATGCTACCTCTCTAACGAGTCCAATTTCTCTAGACAGACACTTTATCAATTCTATAGCTCGTACCTCACTTGATAAAAGTATCTCAATCCTTCCCAATGATACCACCATCTTCATGATTAATGCTGCGCTCGTGTATGCGGCATCTCCGCCCAAGGCCCCCAATCACCTTCAGCAGGATCCCATATCCTTTTGGCGCTTGTTGATTTGTGGCCACTTCCAGGAAGAATTCAAGTGCTCGGCCCTGCAAAGTTCATATCAAGACCTCTAAGACTCTTCCTCAAACGTTCAACGACCAAACTTTTCGACTCTGACTGCTCAAACTAAGACGGACATCTCAATCGCAGATCACCTTCTTTTAGTGCTCGTGTCAAACTGAGGTGATTGCAGGGCTTTGCCATTGGGCAGGGAACACTCTGGTCCGACATCTTTGGGGTTGTTGTCGGTTTCCAGGAAGAATCCAAGTTGTCTATTTCCTATGCTTCTCCTCGACCCCTCATCGAACATTGTTGTCTCCTGCAGGTGATCTTGATCGACCAACCTTTCGCAGGGTTTGACATCCCAAGGCTTTTGGGCCTCGCCAAAGCCCCACATCTCTGATGCGAGTGATGATCAGCCAATTCAATAGACTCGAAGTTCCGGCATTCCGTGTAGGGATATATAAAGATCTCCAGTCATCTCGACTCCGTCTCAAGCACCATGAGATTTCTCCTGGTTCCCCTGCTATTGGGAATCACATTCCCTGTATCTCTGGCATCGAATCCATCGGAAATCAAAACTACTGAACCTGAGGCCTGCAGCGTCCATGCATGGGTGCACGCAGAAGACCTGTCGCCCGACCATGTCTCTCGTGGTACGTTGCGCACTGTGTCTGCAGATTATCTTACTAATATTATGAAGGCGAGCTCCGAATCAAGGTTACCCGCGTAGAATGTGCGAACCAGATTACGTCTGTGGCCCTCCGCCTGTAGCTCGACGAGTTTGGCGAGGTTAAATACCTGAAAAACGGTGCCGTCCTCCCGGCGGTACAGCCCACGAACCAGAGTGCGCCGGATGGGTACACAGATTGGGTCAGGGGCGACATCGTGTATGACTATCAGGCGCACGACAATGGGCTGGGAGATCCCGAATTGTGGACCGTTAAAGCAGAGGAGAGACGAGCGTGGACAACCGAGGCCACTCTAGTTGATAATAATCCTGGTCCGCATCTTCACCCTCAGTAAAAATCTTGTTGCTGATGTTTCTATCTCAGATCTTTCCCAGCCCTTTGTCGTCCCCTTCACCGTCGCTGTTCCAGCTGTGAACTATCTGCCGGTCTTTAAGGCTTTCAGCAGTATACAGTCCTCGCGTCCTGTTTTTCGGCATTCTTCCAGCGATCTTGGTTACCGTTACATTGCGGTACGAGCCATTCGTCCGATGGTGTATTCTTCCTTGATGCAATGTTTTAGGTCGTGAGGTTCGTGGATGGACATACTCAGGATGTGTTGGCAGGCCATACTACTTTTGTCCCCTCTTCCCAGGGCGCTGTTCAGCAAGCGCCATTCACACGGCGCACAGCATTCGAAGATCCCGACTGCAAAAGGGACGACACTCCGGCGTCAAAGAAACGCGCCGAGGATCTTGAAAGATGCCTACCTGAATCACAATGTTCTGCCTTTATTGCCGAAATTCAGCTGGAAGAAGGGAACATTGTACACCAAGGTTAATACATCTCCGGTCCTTTTTGAACTCAACTGATCCCACATTATTCAGGCCAGCCGCTGAAGGGACGGGTGACTGTGCGCAATATTAAAGCTGGTTCAACTGTCATATCCGGCATTTCCGTCCGTGTACAAACTCTACGGAGTGACCACTGGGCGCAAGCACATGCTGATGCTGGCGGCGAAACCAATTTTTACAACACCACTTCTGGATTGTGCCGGAAAAATGGCCACTGAGCTCTCAACCCTGAGACCATGTCCGACCATATCTTCGCCGAAAACGTCGACGAGGATAGAGTTTACCGGTCTCCAAATCCACGATCAAGTGTGAATAAGCCCATCACTCCCGAACACCCATACTTTGACTTCGAGCTCCAGATTCCACTTGACACTTCTGTGGATTTTACCTCATACTACACCACCATCGAGAACCATCTCCACTTGGACCTCACTGTTCTGTACTCTCTGGACGTAGCCAAATGCATCAAACCAGACTCGAAACTGCCAGAGGAAGAGCCAACTATTGACGATGCCGCTAAGACTAAAGAGGGGTTGTGGGACTCGTACACACGAGTTGGGCAGCCCCTCCAGTCTACATCACACTGGCAGCGTAGCTTGACCCTCCAGGTGGAGGTGGCAATTACCGTTGTCGGCAGTGTCCCCCCCCGCGCACCCTGTCGAACACTACCTGTTGCCAGGAGCCCTGGTGCCCGTACTTCGGAGCGGGGCCCAGGTTCAAATCCCGGACGTGTTCCCTGTTGCCCAGCCAATATTTACCGAGGAGGCGCTCGCCAATACGTCTGTGCGGTTGATGCGGGCTGAGTCGACAGATCCCTTCCAACGGCGCCAACAGTTCATGAACATGACTCGGTTGCGATGGCAGGATCCTCACCCAGCCAGAGACTATCGTGGAGGAAACTATGCGGGCTTGCTTTGGAAAAAGAAGGTTGTTGCGGAGGAAAGAGGGATCTTACCCATTGCATCGGACGGAGGAAAACCAGGGGACAGTCAGCAACCATTTTCTGCTGTCCCTTGAGTTCGAAGTTGCAGAGGAGCTTCTTTGTATAATTAAATATGAGTACTGTTTGAAATCAGAGGTATAACAACTTGATGAATAGTCATGGGGCCGGCGGTGAAAATTTAATGGAAGCGACAATGGGCTCAGGGTTTCTCTTTATTACCATAACATCAATACTCTGACCCGTACCTGTAGGCAACCGAACGGACCACCCAGCCGTATGAGCTCTGCAGAAAAATCCTTCGGGTTACAGGATCAATAGGGCTTCCACTGCCTGTGACCATCACGACGGTTCGACGGGTGCTGTGCCCGCTCCATCGTCGATTTGACATTTGCTTCCAAAGTGGCAGTTTAGCAGATTATTCTGGCCTAAGATGCCTCCATCTTTGACAGCCTACCCATTGGATGTAACTGCTCACCTTACTTTAGTATTTCATGTTTGCCAGAACCAGACGGCAAATTTCTTGTGGACCACAAGAAACCACAAGTTGGTATGATGTTCGGTAAATACCGAGGATGATTGCCGAGTTCACAACCACAAGGTGGGCTGGTTGCTCTTGCGCAAGGACAAAGAACTCGGGCAGGGTAAGCATCAAATGAGTGAAATTCAAGGCAAAATACACTGGATGAAGTAAAATAGCAAAAAAAAAAAAAATTACCCCAACGTGTTGCCGTTGCGGCCGCCGCGGCCGTCCCGTCCCCCTAAAAAAAAACGGCCGTTGCCGTCGCGGATGCCATCAATGCATTCAGAGACGAACCAAGGATGACCTCCGAGCTGAGCGCTGAGGAGGTCTAAGGATAAGGACTGTGGGAACATATGCCCGCCTAGCTCAATCGGATAGAGCGTCAGACTTTTAAGCCTTGACAGTTGGCGGGAATGTGAATCTGAAGGCTGCGAGTTCGACCCTCGCGGTGGGCTAATCATCTTTTTGTTGCCCATAATAACCCAGCACTGTATGTGGGTTTAGCAAAACAACACGTCCACTATGCGTATGTTTTGGTCAACTGCCGGTCTTAGGTAAACAACATGCCAACAGTTCAACAGCGGGGTGCGTAGCCATCTCCATTCGAGGTGTGGGACATATATTGTGCATGTACGAAAATCCTTAAACAGTCCCAAGCGGCTACTTGTAAGCTGTCACAAAAAACCTTGCAAAATTTCAGTAATTTCTGAACAGTGTTATCACCCATACAGCGGTAGCTAACCGAATCGGTTACGCGCTCTTACTTCCTCACTCTGAAAACTGCAATGCATATGATCATGTCGAATGGATCAACGGAGTTGAACTTTTTTTTTTTGCTGTTCCTTTTTTCGATTAACTCATTTCAGAGCGGGGACAGCCAACTACATATACTGGCCCGGTCATCTTTAGAGTAAATTGTGGTTCCAATTTCCCGAGGTGCTGAAACGCGCCATGGCTTCTAGAAATCGCAAATCATCATAGCCCGCCTAGCTCAATCGGATAGAGCGTCAGACTCTTAGGACCTGACGAAGGTGGGATTATCTGAAGGCTGCGAGTTCGACCCCTCGCGGTGGGCTAGTCCATCTTTTGTTTTGGCTCCAAGAGTGCCTGACAAGGTAGCCAGGGAACCCCCAAAATGAACGAAACGCGTTTCAGGAGTCTTTTGATCCATCATCTTTTTTGGCGGTCCAGTGTTTTGTATTTTGCGGCCTTGTCTAGGTCGATGGGCGCGACGCGCCGGGCCATTTTATATCACGGCACAAGAATAATCCATGACACATTTATACATGAGGCTGAGCGAAGCCGCAGTCCCTGGAAATGTTTTGTCCTTCAGGCACAAGTGCTGGCTCAATGGAACAGTTCATCTTTGCACTGGCCAGTTTATTAGCATGAAGAGAGCCTCTGAGCAAGGCAAACCTGAACCAAGGAACCAACAGTGTGAGAATGGCGGAAGATGCCGTGCTTGGGACGAAATTCCGAGATTCCGAGCCTTCCATTTCGGGATTGATCTATACTCTATTTCCGCACCATCGACTGAGTACTTTGCAAGCGACGCCCTTTGCTCGATGTCGCGGTCATCTCGAATCAAAATCCTCCTTGCCATCGACGTCGTCTTCTTCTTCGTCGAGATCATCTCTGGTACCCCATAATACCAGTCTCAAGACTCTATTTCTGATGATTTTCCCGGACATTTTCAGGCTATGCGGTCGGCTCGCTCGCACTCGTCGCGGACAGCTTCCACATGCTCAAGTGCCCTTGTCCAATCCCCCACGAATGTCGGGCGCTCTAACGCAGTTTTGCTTTCCTTTGCAGTGATGTGATGAGCTTAATCGTGGCGCTCTATGCGATCAAGCTCACAAACCAGAGCGCGACCGATTCACGCTACTCGTACGGCTGGCACCGCGCGGAGATTCTCGCTGCCCTGATAAATGGCGTGTTCTTGGTGGCGCTGTGTTTCTCGATTGGGCTGGAGGCGATGGAGAGGTTCTTTAGCACACCAGGTGCGCAGTTGTCTTGAATCTAATGAAAGTGTGGGGTGGCTGACCTGCGGCACCACAGAAATCAGCAACCCCAAGCTGGTGATCATCGTCGGGAGCTTCGGGCTCGCGTCTAACCTCGTCGGTCTGTTTTTGTTCCATGGTGAGTTTCCCTCTTCTGCGCGGTTACTCTTGTTGCCATGCTGTTCCGCTCTGGACCGTATCCGCTAGCTCCACAGGAGAAGTGCAATGGGTGACGCAGGCCGCAGGCCTTCGGACTTAGCTGCTCCATTACTTCGGGTGGTCTGGACTGCAAGGCCATCGCGCCTATGCGGTCGCAGTCCCACCCCTCGGATCTTCCTTCCACTCTTCAAATCCCCATCCTCATGCTACCCCTGCTATTCTAACCTGCACCCTTAGAACACGGGCACTCCCACGGGCACTCCACTCCCACTCCCATTCGCTGTCTCACGAGGATTCTGGCTCCCATGCCCATGCCCATGACGCGGTCGGGCCCGCGATCAGGGCGCCTCAGCCGCAGCGGACGGGGAGGAGTCGACGTCAGGCTCGGACAGCGAGGAGGAGCAGATGTACTCGGCGGTGGGCCCGGGACACCCTGTTATGACGCGTGCGTCGATTGTAAGAGGTGCGTTTCCTTTCCCGTCCTTCCCCGCCTCTTCGGCTTGGCTTTATTCCCTGGCTTTGCATTTCGTTCCACTGCATCTCTATACCTCACGTATGATTGCTGATTCTGCACCGCGATGCAGTCGCACACAACATGGCGCGCACACAGTCCCCCGCCGCGCTGTCGCGCTCGTACGACGACCACGGGCACAGCCACAGCCACAGTTCCCACCTACAGACTGAGACGACGCCCCTCCTCGCGAACGCGGATCCGTCGTCGTCCTCTCTGACGTACGCGGGACATTCACATTCACCTGAGCAGGCGAACGGGCACACCCATTCTCATTCCCCCACAACCTCCAAGCCCTCTCCTTCTCCCTCTCCCTCCCATGGCCACGCACACAGTCACGGCGGGCACTCGCACGCCGGCTCGATGAACATGCGCGCGCTGGTCCTGCACGTCCTCGGCGATGCCCTGGGCAACGTCGGCGTCATCGCCACGGGCTGCATCATCCTCCTCGCGCCCGCGTCGTGGGGCGGGCGCGAGGTGTACTTCGACCCGGCGATTAGCTTGGTTATTGCGTTTATCATATTGGGGAGCGCGGTACCGTTGGGTGGGTGGAATTTTTCTTTTTTTTTGGTGGTTCTTGTCCGGACGGATTCAAGCCTAAAGACACTTGGGCTTGGGTTAAGCCTGAGGAGGAGAAACGGCGGAGCTTGGACCCGGGCCCCTCCTCCGGCTGTCGACTCGTAACAAAGCCTGAGCTTGCCTCACGTCTCCTCGCGCGCATGTCTTCCTCCCGCACCGTGCAACGCGTCCCCATCCTAATACTGACCACGTCTCTCCACACAGTGCGCTCCGCGTCCTTCGTCCTCCTGCAGGGTGTGCCGTCGACGATCTCGCTCGAGCAGGTGCGTGCGGCGATCCTCGCGGTGGAGGGCGTGCAGAGCCTGCATGAGCTGCATATCTGGCAGGTGTGTGTCATTCCTTCCCCCTTTCTTCGTCATTTCAGGTCTTCAATTTGGGTTCCTCCCCGTCTTTCGCTCCTCCCCCCCTTCTTTCCTGCGCTTTGTTCTATTCAATTTGGGGGGTGTACTGACGCTACCCGCGGACACAGCTCTCCGAGTCGAAGAACATCGCGTCGGTGCACGTTCTCGCGTCGCGCGAGCTCGACTTTATGCCGATTGCGGCGAAGATACGAAAGGTGCGTCTCTTCGGGCTTCCGATGATTCCCCAAATGAGGGACATAGACGCTAATGCTAACGTATCTCACAGGCCCTCCACGACCACGGCATCCACTCGTGCACGATCCAGCCTGAGTACTACGGCTCGCGGTGGTCGGAGCGGGCGGTCGAGGCGAGTCGTTCATTTTCTTTGACTTGACTGTCAAGGATGTTGATTGGTTTTGCCCGAAAACAGGGGGGAAGCAGCCCCGAAACGGCGTGCCTCGTGCTCTGCCCGCCGGAGAGTGCAACCCGCAGGAGGACGCGTGTTGTCGTGCGTGTCTTTTCCTCCCCCCTCCTCTCCTTGTCTTCTATTTCTCCTTTGTGCTGACGATGCTGCTGGTAGCCGCCGCCGCCTGTGGATGTCTGAGCGATGTCCTGTCTTCGCTTCGTCGCTTAGGAACTCACGTAGGGTTCGGAGGAGTCTGTGTCGGGAAGGGCACGGACGGTGACATGAATGGAAGGAAGAAGGGACAGACATGCACGCTACTAGAATCTGAATATTGATGTAACTATAGCTCTACTTACTAGCTAGTAGTAGGACACGCGCGGAGGTAATTAAGGCTATTTAATGGACTCGGAGTCGAGGAAGGGTGGAGGGAAGCAGAGGCAAGCTTGACGAAGCTGCCAGCATTGTCAGCAATGATCGGCGACTTGAGATTGATAAGCGTGCTGTGTCGCAGTTTTTTTCTTTCTTTGTGAACAGTGAAGAGCTCTTTCATACCCTCTTTCATACCCTCCACTTCAGAGCCCATCCACTTCGTTCTGTAGGCCACTCTTCGTTATATGTGCACCTGGTACTGAGTGGAGGTGCCAGATGCCACCGTTTACTGCCAGTGGCCCGCCCGAAAAAACAAGCATTCAAGTTGGATGAGTGGCACGCTCCTAACCAACAATGAGCCACTGGATGAATCTGGATCAGCGTTCACCGAGTCGGCACATAACAATGCACACTTGGGCGTATCCTCGACTGTAAACTGCGAGAAAAACTGAAGGCGTTGGAAGAAGAACGCCCATCATTCCTCCGCCCACGACCAAACGCGGAATAGAGCCGTCCTCAGACTCTCCTCCGCTTCGCAGGATGCTACCATAACTGCTTCGCGAAATATTTTAGTGGATACTACACTCGACTTTTGACGCGCTGCGCACGGACAACATTCGACGGAGCCCGTGGCTTTTGGCCCAAATCAGCAGCCGTTGGGGGCGGATGCGTTCTTGAAACCAGTGTTGTGGTCGCAGATCGTTGTCGATTATACCCAACCCTCGACAAGTTCGCTGGCCGTCGTCAATGCACAACTTCAGATGAACCCGGCCTCTCGGAAATGCAGGATTCGCTTCCGCGGACGTATCATCGATAGCCTCCCTCAAATGCAGATGTTCCAGTTCTTGTTAGAGCACTCTACGCACTGGGAAAATCTGCTTCCTTTCTGTCGGCTCACTTGCTACCAATTGGACTGCCCAAGTTTGAGGAGCATAGGCACATACTGAAGCAGACCCGGAACCTTGTCCGAAGCACATATTACCATGCATCATGGCTATCCGACCCTCCTGACGCAGACGAAGTCATTGACTTGCGACACCTCCGACGTCCGCACGTCTCGAATCCGCGATTCTTGACGTATCACCACCTTTCCTGCTCTCGGGGAACTCGCGCTCGTGAGGACATCGATA
Source organism: Mycena olivaceomarginata (assembly GCA_029378375.1). Classification (NCBI taxonomy): domain Eukaryota; kingdom Fungi; phylum Basidiomycota; class Agaricomycetes; order Agaricales; family Mycenaceae; genus Mycena; species Mycena olivaceomarginata. Next base: position 152,428 of record JARKIC010001060.1, read on the forward strand.
CTTCAGACAATCTGACCTCCTTCAACTCTCTCCTCCACTGCTCCTCGTATTCCCTCCAACGCTTCTGCCTCACGTCCCCTACACAGCTCAATCACTGACCTCTTGGTTGTCAACCGCCCCGAAAGCAAACAGCACGACGATGACTACGAAGACTACCACCAGATCAGCCACCTCCTCGCGGACCTCGCTACGCGCAATAGCACCACGGATCCCGCTAATAGCCCCGCATTTGTCGCTCATGTTTCTCGGCTGTGAACGGGCACAGACCGACTACGCGGCGTATCTGAGGATGCTTAAATCCCAGCGTGCAGCAAGAATTGTGTATTGAGTCCGCCGCACTGCTTATAGTAGATGGATCCGACCCAGATGCAGCAACGATCTGTGGCCTGCATACACCGTGAGGGTGGCTTGAATCTTTTGTTGTTTAGAGGGGGAGGACTCGAAGTGTAACGACCGAAATGGCTGGTTAGGAGTACTCGAAATCATTAGATAGCTTTTGGCCATGCCCCTCACATGCATAAATTTTCTGTCCATGCAATGACCTCTCAGATCGCATGACTCGATGAACGACGGATGTTCAGATTTCGCAGCGGCTCGTTTTTTTTTTTTTCCATTTTTTTCAGTAGATAAAGAACCTGGCGTGTTCAATGCTCGTCGGGTAATTCATGATCCGTAACTCCAAGTCTTTGACGGCCCATGAAGTGAGCGAGTGAAGTGCCAGAATTCGGGTATAGAATTATTGTAATGGAGTATACGCTCGCACTCAAGGCTTGGCGATATTCTCAACATCTGAAGAGATACCCGCGCCCAACGTCCACATCTCGTCCCACACTTTGTCTTGGACCCGGAATCCATCGTCGCTCGACTCCACGGGGTAGTTCTGGGATAACGTCAATAATGAAGCAAACGTCGCGGAGCCGTCTTACTTTCGGACCTCACAAGAGCTGATGTACGCGCCAGACGGTGTAGGGCGTCAAAACCGCATACACAAGGTTGAGGCACCCTTTGTAGTGGTCCAAGCGACGCGTCGAACAAGGAACCTGAACGGAAGTAGATTGAAGTGCGAAGAGAAAGAGAATAGTGTATACATCGCAAACGAGCTCAGATTATATTCACTCCCGATACTGGAGATACAGAGTCCTGGGTCGGCGACACTGAATACAGAAAAATGAAGAACACGACGCAAATGTGAGAATATTGCCATACGTGACTACCACCCCTCCGCGGATGGTAGTTTGGCCAATGAGCGGGCGAAAAGGATGAGCAGAAGTTTGGACGTTGGGTAGCGATCCCGCTTGATGCTTTTAGACTCATCGTTCAGAGCCTTGAGAATTTCGGGAGTCTTTTTTTCCGGAAATAGCGCCAAGAATTGAGCTGCAAAGCAATTCGTACAATCGAAAACCTGGTTGTGTGAGGCTTACCTCCGGAACCAGTGATGGTCAGATGTGGCGACAGCTCATGTGCATCTGGATACGGAAGAGGAAGTTGCGAGGTCTTCTTCAACAGTGGGAGCAGCAATACGCCAAGGAGCCCAGTCGCAAGCATGTTGACTTGAAATCTACAGAGAAATATGAGTTTCTGCAATTTTCAGCAAAGAATTCAGACTCGCGTTTTCTCCCATCCGTCAACGGTTACATCCCAGGAGGGCACGTTGATGCCCGCGTTGAGGATGGCGCCATCCAAGCGCTCGAGGGTATTAACCATTTCCACGAACCGCTTCATGCTCCAAAATCGGCCATATCCAGCTCCAAACTTCGGAGCCGTCCCCGCAATCCCGTTCTTTCTGCGATGACTTGGTCCTTGGCCACCATTCCCTTTTTGAGATCGCGGACAGCCAGAATGAGGAGCGCTGGCTTCATGCGAGCAAGGTGGATTGCGGGTAGCCAACCCGAGCCCCGTGTTGCTGCCCGTCACCACGAATGAGCGTCCCGTCAGGTCAACATGTGTAACAGGCAGTTTGGAGGAGAACTGGTCGGGCAGAAAACCGAATAAAAGGAACTTCAGTTGCCCCAGAACTCCCATTGCTTGGCTGTGGGCAGGAAGAGTGCTGGCAGCATAAGCGGAGGCAAATTTAGAACATAGTCGGACGGTCGGTTGAACGGCTTTGCACGAATATGGGCAGGAAGAGTGCTAGAAGCTTAAGCGGAGGCAAATTTAGACACATACATAGTCGGACGGTCGGTTGAACGGCTTTGCACGAATGTGGGCAGGAAGAGCGATGGCAACATAAGCGGAGGCAAATTTAGACACATAGTCGGACGGTCGGTTGAACGGCTTTGCACGAATGTGGACAAGATGCGACGAGATCGTCCGAGATTGTCCGAATTTTGATGCATCATGCTCTCCTTGCGCGCCGCTCGGCCTGATGTCCGCCCTGGTGTAAGTACTTCAGGCACTGCTGTCTCAATCTGGTATTTGTAGCTACATATATAGCTCCTCGATTTCGAATCAACCAATTCGAATTACTTACTCAACGTTAACTGAGGCCCTTGCCCTGACCCAGGAGCCTCGTAGGTTGATCGACCCACGCATCCGATATAAGGAGTCCCAAGACCGCATACGAGCCCGTCAGATCGCGCATCAACTGGAACTTGCGCGGCAGTAGCGAGTCGACAGCTCTTGTTGCGAAACTGGCTTCCCGACAGCACAACATTAGAAAGCGGTGAGGTATTGCGCTAGTGTCTCCGTTGAAATCTCACGGCCGGCTCTTGCAACTCATTGAATTTTTACTCTCCCTGGGGTCGGAGGCGTATTACCCGACATGGCGAAGAAGGACTCCCAACGACGCACTGGACGACGCGGAAGCTCATGGGTTGTGACATGCTCGGCCAACGACTCGGACCGTCACGATCACACGGATCCGGAGAGATGTTGGCGAGAACTCGGTACTCGGTACTAGACCGTCTGGCACAAGTTTAGGGATAATGTGGGACAGGTAACTCGCTGGTTATGCTCGGCTACGGGCCTGTAAAGTCACCGAGCTCCAGGAAGCGTTTGCGCAGGCTGCAGTCTCTTCATGACAGCCTCATGG
>JARKIC010001061.1:0-155260 GCA_029378375.1 Mycena olivaceomarginata
GTAGAGGGAGATCTCCCCGACACCGCCAAGCTGAAGCTCAGCTCGGGGGTGACCGGGCGAGATGTTTTGGGTGGGTGTGTTAGTAGAGGGTGCTCCATCCAGGGAGCGAGTTGGGGATACAGAACTGTCTGGCGTACTTCGGATAGGCACGGGGGCTATCCCTGCGCACACTGTTTGACAAGTGGCTGGGCGTCCAGTATCCATAGCGTAGATTGTTGTCGGTTTTGTGGGCATCAAAGCAAAATGGCGGTGGCGGTTGATCAGACTGATTGAGTCCGACTAAGCTAAGACGCAAAAGCGAGCAGTTAAAAATATGTGACAGAGAGCTAGATGCTAGTCCGGTGTGGCGGAGTAGAAGACCTGGCTGGTAGGCTCTTGAAATGGGTCGGTGATCCGGTATGGCTCGAGTAAATGCTGGGGATAAAATGCAGGAAGTGGTCCCGAGTGATCGAGTACGAAATTGGGGTGAAGAGAGCGTGTTGGTGGCGTGTAAAAATGACATGAAAGGAGAGGAACACGAGACGACGTAATATGACGAGTTTGGTGGCTAAACTGGCCCACAGGTGATTTGACACTGTAACGATGAGGAGCTCTGCCGCTGCCTCTGGGCACGTAGCCGTTCACGGGACACGAGATCGTGGTACGAGGGAAAAAATGCGATGATCTGGCAGTATTTACGAAACAAATAGATGAGGTAACACTAGATAGGGGTAAAAGTAAAGTATCAATACAATGTAAGTAATTTCGGACTTCCACATGTCGGCCATCCGACCCTACCACACCGGCACACGAGGGTTTGAGGTGTTCAATCCAAGGGTAACTGGCATAAGTTATCGATTAACCGAGGTTCCGGAGATCTACGCTACGGCTTATATATCGAATCAAGTGTTTACTACTGTTACGAGTACTTTATGTACTCGTTCTTTTCATCAATCGGGAACCAGAATTTCGATATGGCGAAACTTTTATCAGTGCGTTTGAATAGTGTAATGAAAATAGTGGCTGTGTTCATTAGGTTTTTGAAGTCTTTTTAGCAGGCTAATCTAATGAAATTAGTGATTATATAAACCATCGAGCAGGTCGTGGTTCGAATCCGTTGTGTCGATCTATTTGGGCGACCTTCGGGTTTCTCAAATCGCGGCTCCCTTTATTCTATTTATACCCCATTTGTTGTCGATTCAGTGTATTAGTTTCTTCTGTAACAGATTTGGATATGTGCTGCCTCCTTTATGCTCTTGTAGTTTATAAAGGAGTGTTTGTTCAATTGGCCGCTCACCTTTCACTGTATAACTTTGTAAGGTTCCGGATACTCGGACCGCCGCAGCCGCCCTCTCGCCTCCGTCTACTTACGCACCCGAGACTCTCGACTCACCCTGACTCTGTAGTCTAGTCATTATGTGTCCTACTGACTCGATCCGTAGTCATTTCAAATTCCTCGTAGTCTATATAAACTCTCGTGTAAATAGCCTACTTCAGCATACTTCCCTGAACAAGGAGCACTTACCTCCGTTCTCTTGTTCCCCCCTCACTAAGTTCCTCATTATTTGTGTGCTTCACTCCGAGAGGACACGAAGCTTCACACTTTTTTGAACGGTCACAAAAACTCCGTGTTCTCAATCGCCGACGGCTTGATCACCCGATACGGCATCCACCAATTTTTTCTGCCTGCATATATTAATATGGTGTCTACTCGTAGAGCTACGTACGAAGCGCCACCTCCGACCCCTGGTCGTCGCCGTTCACTTCACCAAGAGGCAGCCGATGTGGACGCTATACCACGCGGGACCTTGGACTCTGACTCATACTGGTCAGGGGCCGAGTCCGCGGATAGTAATTCTGCCGGCAAATCGGCGGCAGTCGCGTCGAGCAAAGGCTCCGCAAGCGTGTTGAGAGGAGACTCCACGAAGGGCTGGAGCATTGGCTCGCCCAAGGCCTTGAGTATTAGCTCGGCCAGAGGGCGCATTGAATCCGAGTTGTCGCACTCGGTGGTTCTGTCTGCATCACAATGCAATTCCACGCACCTCATTGCCTTCCATGGCAATTGGATCCTGGTCTCGGGATGAGACGGGAATTTTCTCGGGCTTTCGAGATGCCCTGGACACCGTCGCAGTCAGCTCTGTGAGACCTGAGCCGGACATCGCCTCATTGTCTTCCATGACGATTGGAATTACCCTCGTCTCGGGATGAGACTGGACTTCTGTCGAGCTGTGCACAAGCTCAATCTTCTGCTTCTGTCCCTGTCGTGGCCAGCTCTGTGCTTCCTGTGCCGGACAACTCTTCTGTGTTGACAGCCGGCGATGACAGATGTGTCCTCGCAGCCGAGACCAACTCGATATCACTGCCTAGTTTCGGGCCTAGTGCAGATACTATTTATCATGTACCTGACGACGTCGTGAATCAATTTGTTTTGCCCAAAAGATTTGCACGACACCTACCTAACTCTGAGAATATTCTTCTTAATACTTCGACCAGGCTCTTCCCTCTCTGGTTCAGGCAGAGCATCGAGACAGTGCAGGACAGCACTGAGACCCACAAACTCTTCAGACGCTGATTGCGACTCGGACATGTCTTCGGGTGCATCAGGAAAACCCCCCTCGGTAATTTTCCATAAGTACCGGCAAACACCGGCAATTTAGCGGTAAGTTGGGTAAATTACCGTCTTTACCTCATTACCCATTTTACACAAGGTCCGATTTTCTCACCATTAAATTACCGGTCAATTACCAAGATTACCACTGAATTACCAGTGAGACAACAGTGGTTTCTGCCCATTACCATAAGATACCAACATTATTTGGGCTTAGGTCTCTCAGAAACAGTAGAAAGAGCTCTTTAAACACGTCATATACTGTGTTCACTATCTAAGATAGAAGTACGAATGTCTAAACTAGTCAGAATAGGGGGCTTCGACGATGTTGATGTGAGTGTCGCCCGTGGAAGGAACTCCCGCACCGGTTTGTAATTGCCTACACAGGATCATCATTGAGCGGAGCTTGCACAGCAAAGAAGTTACTTACATCACATTCTTGAAGATATTATGCATCAATATGGAGGTCATGTTCTTCGCCCCCGCGCGCGTCTTGGCAATCGTTGCCAAGTGATTGCGATACGTGGTCTCATCCACACTCACGTTGAACTTGATGGTCTGTTTTTTTTTCCTGTGAGCTGATCCTGCGACAGTGAGAAAAACAACGTACTTCTTTATCTGCCTTACGCTCCCGGGCCAATTTTTCCTGAGTGAGCAGTAAGCAAAAAATAGTATCATGAAAAGATGATATACCTTGTGTGTTTTTTCGGTGGTGGTGGCGGCGGTGCAACACTCTCTTTTCGTCATGATCCTATACAATGAGCCATTGGGGTGAACATCGTAGTCGGTGTCAGGAACGTTACCGGCGCCGGAGGAAAATGACCGGATGCTGAAGGCTCTGGAAGCCGATCGCCGTGGAACGCTGGGGTATGAGCACGTCCTCCTTCGTCGTCGGACTGACTCGTCGATGACAGCTGCTCGAGGTGCTGGAAGTGAAGCATCGAATTGTCAGATGACAGAATCTGCTGTTCGTGACTCGAACGAAGTACTCACGATGAGACTTCTTGGGTTTGGGAGGCACTACTTCGTCTTCATCCTCAGCTAATCAAGAGTCAGACTAGATCTTCAAGTCGAAAATGCGCACTAGAACTCACATAAAGTTGTTCTTGCTCCACCTGGGGCCCACATTGCTTCGACTTTTTTGTCCGTTGGGCATGCTCTAAGCTGGTTGAGCGTATGTTTGGTCTAAGGGAGGGGAGGGGACATGGGGAGATGGTGGGGAAAATAAATCGGGTATGTAACTCTTTTTTCTGTACGGCGCTGTGACAGGGGAATCGTTCCGCAAGCTTGGGTTCTCGGCATCTATGCTGGCAGGAAGTACGGCAGGATGTATCTCCGCTCCTCTGCATTCTTAAATTTCCACACTTATTTTAGTTACAGCCACTATTTCGTCCTAACACTACCTTCAGGTTCATAAGTTCTTCATCCAGGCTCCATTCTATGTACCCTCGGAAGAGGTTAGAAGATTCTCTTCTTGCTGGGACGGTTTGACACATTAAATTCATGCTGTTTGTCACTTCCCTCATCTTTCATTCAAGTTGACATTCGTTGGGGCACGTTACAGTCGGCAGGCTTACCTCCCTCTACATCCTTATCTCTCCAATCTAACCTGCCCCGTCGTCTACCTTGTTCTGCCCCAATGTCTATAATCTGCGAAGGCTGCAATAAATTATTTTCCACCAAGCAAGGTTAGAAGTTGCTCTTCTTGCTGGGATGGTTTAGACACATTAAATTCCTGCTATTTGTCACTTACCTCACCTTTCATTGACATTCGTTGGGGTCCGGGCACGTTACAGTCGGCAAGCTTACCCCCCCTCTTCATCCTTATCTCGCCACAACCGGTGGCGGACAGTTGATTCGCAAGGAAGGTAAGCCTTTTCGACTCCATGCGCGGCACGTACTATGCTGAGCGTTATTTTTGACTTCAGGATATCGTGTTGCTCAAGTCCGAGTTGTATTTTCTATTCCAACACACACACACAGTACGCTTTTCCCCTCTGGCATCACTCTACTGAAACATTTAGCCTATGTTGAGTGGTTCTCACCTTTCACTTCTCACCCTGAGCCGCCCCACCTACTCTACAAAATTTACAGATCTCTCGATGGTGCTACCATTGTTCCCGTTGATAATATCCGGCGGAGTGTTCATCTCCTCCCAAAATTCGGACCTGTTGCACCGCAGGAATGGACTTCTAGCAATGTTTTGGACTTTTGTTATACTTTTCTTGTGAACTCTCTTTCGGATAGACACATATACACAACATTTTATTAATTTTGGAAATCATGAAGGAATATCTGGTAAGCCAGGGGAAATATCGGTAATTATATAGTGTGACAAAGAGAATATGGTAACTCACCGGTAACTTGCTGGTAATCCTGGTAATTCAACGGCATTACCGGTAATCGAATTAGAGGTTTGGTAATCGGCAGGTAAGCGGAGAAAATTACCAAAGGAGGTTTTTCCTGATGTGTGATGGTTCTCTATTTGCCACCGTTAGCTGATAGGATTCAGTGTTGTGCGGTTATAACTGAAGTGCCAGAAATTTCCGATGAAGACGAAAAGCCAGCAGGAGCATCGTCCAAGAAGGCCGGGAAGCATCGCCAGAAATCGGGCAGGAGAAGTTCCAAGTTGAGGCAGAAGGCAAGCGGCTCCGGCAAATCAGCTCCGAAGGCTCCTGGTAATCAATACCACACAACGCGTGGCTCGTCTTCTTCCTCCACCTTCAATCGCGAGGATTCCGTGCCTCGAGGTGGATACTTCTATCGGAAAATGTCTAGTGCCCCACCGGATCCTCCTAGCTCATTGTCTTCAAGCTCTTCTGACTCGTCCTCATCCGAGAGTTCCGACTCTGAGTCTCCATCTTCAGATGAATCTCCCAAAGATTCGCCTCCCTCTCGCGCTTCCGGTCACTGGCGTGCCTCTCCTGGAAACAAGGTGTTTAAGGAACGCGATGGAAAACGTTCTAAGCACCTGGAAAAGCTTCTGCGCTCGGTTAAAATTGAAGCTCCTTTTGTCTACGACGGCACAACTAACTTCGATAAATTCGAGCAATGGACTTATGAAGTAGACACTTGGAGGGACTTCAACTCCATTCCGACTCGCTGGGCTGTCCGTCTCATTGCTGGATTTGTTTCTGGGCCTGCGTCCGAGTATTTCATGGACTTTGTAGCCACGAACCACCGCTCTTACAAGATGAAACAAATATATGCTGGTCTTTTTGAATACTGCTTCCCTGTCGAAATTCGACGCAACATGCGTCGTGATCTTCTGTCTGCACGCCAACGCGATGACGAGAAGATTCGCAACTTCATTCGTCGCATCACTCGGCTTTCCAAGCGCCTGGGTGATGTCTCTGCTCGTCAAATGGTTCAGATCATTTGGGATGGTGCTTTGAGTTACCTCCGTCTCAAATGGGCTAATGCAGGCTTCGACTTCGAGAGCTCCTCGCTGTCTGCATTAGAAACTGCGGCTAAAGGTTATGAAGTAGCTGAAACCATTCGACGAATTGAAGCGGATAAGCGCGCAACCGAAGCTACCTCTGCGAAGTCCTCTGTTTCTCAGTCCTCTTCCAAGAGAACTTCGACTTCTGGTGTCTCTTTGAGCTCTGGCACCCAGAGAACTCGTTTAACCGAGGCAGAACGCGAACAGTTCCTCGCAGAGAACCGATGCTTTTACTGCCGTGAAATTGGACACACCAAAACCAATTGTCCGGCACTTCACGAAATTCCCGCACCGAAGGTTCGCGCTAGTGCAGCAAGCGTGTTAGCAGAACGCTACGCCTATCTGGACAGTCTCTCCCTCGACGAGCTGTCCAGAGAAAAAGAGGTGTGCCGGCAGCGGTGATAGTTTTTCTTTCAGTATCTGTTTCTATGAATTTCTTCCTTTCCGTTTTTTTTCTTTCTTTCTGTATTTAGTAGATAATTGTGGCCAATCATCGGAGGGCGACTGTAGGGTTCCGGATACTCGGATCGCCGCAGCCGCCCTCTCGCCTCCGTCTACTTACGCACCCGAGACTCTCGACTCACCCTGACTCTGTAGTCTAGTCATTATGTGTCCTACTGACTCGATCCGTAGTTATTTCAAATTCCTCGTAGTCTATATAAACTCTCGTGTAAATAGCCTACTTTAGCATACTTCCCTGAACAAGGAGCACTTACCTCCGTTCTCTTGTTCCCCCCTCACTAAGTTCCTCATTATTTGTGTGCTTCACTCCGAGAGGACTCGAAGCTTCACAAACTTGTCGCTAAACAGTAAAGCATGTCGACAACGCAAAGCTCTTACAATACATCCATCACTTACATTCCTTGACGTTCGTACGCCCTCTGCAAAAAAGCAGGCTTTTCGCAAGGTATGACTGAGGGCATCCATGTATCGATGTGCCGCAGCGTCAAGGTCCGAAAGCCGTGGTTTCACTAGGCCTGTTTCTCTTGCTCAAAGACCCTATTAGTAATCTGGGTTTCATGCCACAGCTTTAAGATCTGGAACTACGGGGTCATTTTTGTTAAACAGTAGATCCTCGGTAGTATCCGATGTCTTGCGTACACTGGACTTCGGAAAATACCGAGGATTTGATGTTCGGCTTACATGGCGTTCGTATAAATGATGAGCGATCAGTTTTCGGCAATTCCCGAAGTGACTCGTACGTGTCATGTGCACAGCCACTGCATGCGCTTCATTGGAAGCCGTACAATATATGCATGCTACGTCGATTGTCCATGCCCATCTAGGGATAGGGTGAATACTCACTTTCCACATGGCCTACCTTGTACATTCGTTGCAAGGACCGCTGATGTACCGTTAATTTATGTAAGGGCAAATAGCCGTGTATTTTTGGTTGCGATACAGAATAACTACTGCGATGGATAGATACTAGTCGATAATGTTTGAGCAGCGAATGGTTATAGCGAGCTGTTAATGTTTATAGATAGAGTTTTTTTCTAGCCTGAGTTTATGTGAGCTACAAATATAAATCAGCGTTCAGGAGGATAGAGTCCAGTACAAAATCCGGACACGTGGGTTTTGCGTGCATTCAAGAACTGTCGCCGCGAACGCGGAGCACCAGCGCCATGTGGAACAATTAACCTTCTTTTCAAGCCGGACGGCGGATTCATTGACTTGGAAATACATAAACGATCCTTAACACCGTTGAGAAGCGGCTGGGGTATTGTGGATAGCTGGAGGGCAAATACCGAATGTACAAATTAGCAACAAAAAACATAAGAAGGTAGACAAAAAGTAAAGTACGAGTTATGCCGTGCGCCAGCATCGGCCTCCCCCCAAGTTAGACTGATTGTAAAGATGGAAGAGATGTTGAAATGAAACGGAGGTGAAGGAGTGGGGGCATTTGCAGAAGCGAAGTGGACTAGGGGTATAGGAATGAGTGTGGTGGCGTTACAACGCGGTGCAAATAGACTGAGAAGGTTCGGTAAGTAAATATGATCAAAACGGGATAGGGGTTTCAAAGGAAAGGCGCGTCCGTTACACAATGCAACTTGGACTGGAGTAACAGTTTGTGTTTTGCCAATTTTTGACACTCATTTTGGCATTCTTTTTTGGCACATTATATTTCTCGCAACCTTGTTCTCGGTCAACTCATGTAGTTGTATGGTGTTTCCCTGATATTCTAACGCAATTTCACTTCCCCGGTGCTCGGAATTGGAATATTATCTTGCCAAAATACGGGAAGTTCCAAAAGCCGTCAAAGGACAAAAAGTGTCACCAAAAGTCACCGGAAAAGATACGAAAAAGTCGAAAAGTAGGAGAAGCTGCGAAAAGCTTGGGGAAAAGGACTTGTCAATTTGCTGATGGCCTATAGTATCCAGAAATCATCGAACTAAAGGGTGGGACCGGCGGTCGAAGTTCCGCAACTCCGCAGAGGGAGAGGATCCAAATATTCGAGACAAAGCTATCGCGATTATTTACACCAAGACAACGCTGAGCATGATCACTCGAGCACGAGTGATCATGCTTTGCACAAGGGATGTTGAAAACACACAGCGCATCCGCTTGGGGATACGAGATGGCCGCTTTACGGGATCAATAGGCGAGACGACCCTGGTCTCTGTATCCCCTAGTGTAGCCGTGCGCTTCCCTGAGTGCGAGGTCTACATCATATACGGATACTTACTTATTCGTCATCCATTTCTGGTCTGTAACAGAGAGTAGGTCTACATACGCGTGCACAGTTTCTTGAGTCCGAGTCGTTCAGCCAAGATCTTGCAAGAACGAATGGGCAGGAAATTTTTGTGCGACATCAGGCTTCTTGTCGCTCAGGTATCCCGGAAAACGTGCAGAATTCGACTGGAGATGAAGGCGAAGAAATTGAGAAACGGTTTATTGTATACGATGTGAATGAAGACGACAGAGTATGGTATACGTTATAACCACCGTGAACCATTATCCGTTCCGGATCCCACCCACGAGTTAACAGTCACACCAAGAACCTGGACCAAACTTCCTAAGCAGTGAATGCGCGCATACCGCGGAATTCCGGGCGTCGAGGTATATTCAAAAGCGGCATTTCCTCAGACTCCAGGGAACGGTCGGCATTGATTTCGGTGGCAGGACGGTGGGTTGAGGACGAGTTCTGCGCTTCCGAATAGATATATTTATCCATGTCGTCCAGATCCACCAGACGCTCGCGGAGGAACGCGACAATGCCCGCGGAATCTTTTCCAGGCTGTCCGCCCTCTGTACGGAGGGTGGGGAAATCCGCATTCCAGTTCCGTGTAAGTTCGCGGCGTTGAAATACGTGGACAATTCCGAGTGCAGAAAGAGGTCGTTTCTCTAGCGTACAGTTCAACCGTGGGCGTACAGGTCCGATACTGAGTTGTACTTACTGAAGAGGAAATACAAGAGATCGGCCCCGAAGAACATGACAAAAACACCGTTTACAAACGTCCAGAATCCACCTAAAGTTGCGAGGCCGTTTAAAACGGATGCATCCGAGTAGTCTTGCACAATCTCGGGCACAGAATTCCAATCCAAATCGTTGCGCATACGGAGACGCAATGAAACTCCATTCGGTCCCAAATCGCTGGCAAACGGATCAGGCTGCAGGAGCAGCACCGGAGTCAGAATCAGTTTCCTGGAAGGCTAATATAACAACGAGAAGATCAGATATTTTGGAAAAAATTCCAATGGAGCAACCACACCGCGAAACCGAAAAAATCCTGAGCGTTGTTCGAGAATATGTCTCTTTGCCTGCGGCTGAGGACGGCGTGCAGGTGAGAACCAGCCACCAACGGAATGGCTTCTGTGTATGAGTCGACGTCGGATCCATTACCTTGCCCTGGCTTCACGTACAAAATTCCCCGTGGGTCAGCGAAAGACGCAGAAACAACGAGATCGTCATCCGCCTGAGTGAGATTATACCATGAGCAAGGAGCTGTTCATACAGAGTAAGCCTCAGTGACTACTTTTATATTTGAACTGAGAGACATACCCTCCACAAGGTCCACCTCATTGTTAGACATGATAAACTCGAAGGTAGCATTGCCTCCATCAACCGTTACGTTTGCGGTAGCTGGCACACTTATATTTCCGGCCTGGCTAGTATACATCTGTGAGCAGAGAAGTAAGGCAACACAATCCCACACAAAGGGAAGTGTACATACCAACACCATCATAATGTTTTCCAAGTTCAGTTCCATGACTGAAAGCTGTTCGTCCGTATCATCGCCAAATACTGTCTGGGGAGTCCCGCCCCACCCTCCGCCAACCTTTAGATCCCGTGTTATGACTTTGGCCTGAATTGGCACCAGCACCGCAATATAAACACCAAAGGCAGGGATTGCGAGGCACAAGAAAGCGAGGATGCTTGCACGAAAAAAGCGGATAGTTGACCACTCTCCCCTGTATAAAATGAAATGCCAGTGCTCGGAAGATAGTGGAACCGTACCTGACGAGCGGTCTCAATGCTGAGCGTCCCAAAAGAAGTTCCATTGGTTCATATGGCGGTTTGAGTGGGTCACATTCGCCAAAAAGATCCAACCGGCCGCTTTTCCTCCCTATGAGGCGAAAATACAAAGAGAAACACAATGTAAGGATGTTGACAATGAGAAATGGCCACAGCAGACAGTGATCTTGAATCATGAGTGCCAACAAAATGCAAAAAGCTCATTGAAGGCATAAATCAGATGTAGATGAGGAGACGGCAAAGACAATTCCTACCGATAAACTCGACTATCACCAGCAGGACATCAAGGACGACCACCATGATGGGCAGATTGGTGGCCAGAAGTACGAGCCTGACAATGAGTGTTGGTCATATTTTGGGGACCGGAATGGACCATACATAATGACGTGATGGAGTGTTGTGAGACAACATACTGGATTTACAGCCACAGTCACTCCAAATCGAACCGCGTCCATGAAATTCCATGAAAGGGAAACGGCCCATGTGCTGATGGTCGACAGTAGCACTACTCGAAATGTATATATCCTGGCTACTGGCCAGGAATTGAGATCATTCACTACGTTGCGGAGGTTTGCAGTCACAGAGCGGACAGTGTCATGCATAGGGAGGGTGCCGGGGGGGAGGGGGGGGGGGGGAGGATGCTGTCGGGCGACTCGATGTGACGACCTATATAACCGCGACCTTCAGGCTATGTCCGACTGCTTCCGCTCCCACCGCCGGTCAGACGACTGCCTCCGATGACAAAGTGAAACTGTCACCAAGCTTTCACGATCTTTACACGATGTCAGTGGGACATTGTAGTAACGGCATCCGAGGCTGTACTCAGTTCCTCACGGCCTCATTCGCATGTCCCTGCATCGTGAATACCTCTGCCTTCTGTCAGAACGTGTGCCGATCGTTGATGTGTATCTATCAGTGCGTGTTTCCACTCGTACGTTGTGTCTCGGGCGGGAAGGGGAATGTGGTCAAAGCGGCCGGGGCGTTAATTTGGTTGTCTTATCAGCCGGGCGAGGTGGTGCTAAATAGAATGCGTGGTTATCGTTTGGCATGTCAGGCCATCGCATGGGAGACGTACTAAACTTAGTGGACGAAATATCCGTCTACCCACGTTGTTTCCTCATTAACCGTTCTTTAAGCAAATGGCTCCTCGGCTGTGCTCTTACCCCATAAAGTACCTCCATTAGCTCTCATCGCTGAAAAGATCTGTCTGTCTTCCGATGTTCAAGGACCTCTTGCTCTTACCGCGGCCTGCGCAAACGTTGCCGCAGCCAATGTGCTGTGTTCTTATTCCAGTTCAGTCCACATTTTCTGATTCGGCAGTCTCAGACTTTAATATAGCTGCGATCTTTATCTTCATGTAAACCGTAGCGTCCAATTTTGGTTTGGCTCCCATTGACTGCGTTCTGCGGCACAGTAACAGCCAATCTCATTTATTTGCCATTCATATTCTCACCATGTCCGAAATTAACTGACTGCGCCGCAACCGTAGAGCTGTGGAATCTAAATCACGCTGGGGTCTTTGAGATGAACGGCTAGGTCTCATGATTCACAGCTGCACTGCCGACAAATCTTTTTCATTTAGCGCCTGTGGACGCTGCATTGTACAAATTGGCCACCCGCTGTGGCTTCCTGCACCACTTTTTTTGATCCCACTGCTCTCCTCGTTCCCACTGGTCCTGTATCGTTTTTTCGCTCGGCTTTCGGCACCTCCCTTGCATGATTTTCCTATCCGGTTCAAGAAGACATCTAACTAAACTGCCTTTTCTCAAGACCTCGACATCTCCAAAATCTTGCGTCAATTTTCCTTAAATTTCTTCGACGCTTCTAAATCATTGGCCCAACTCAACTGCGGAGCCCAATCTTCTGCCCACTCTATAACTTCTTTGCTGGAAGACCTGTCTACTTCTGACGGCTCTGGTGCCTCATCTTCAAATCCAACTCTTTTCAAGACAACGTCAAGGGGTCAGCTTCAATGCGTGGTGCTTCCAATATTCCCTAACCATGAACGTTCAGTCACGATCCAATGTTATGAGTTTTTTATACCACTCGGGTATGGCTGTTATCGCCGGAGCAAAACGCCGGTGGGTGTTTTGAACGATATTCTGAAGTGGTCTAAAAATCTCGATATCTTCCAGCTACATGGTTTGATGACTGCCACATATCAAATACCATGCTGTACTCCTAGTCCGTGGTACCGTCAGATTCGTTTGTGGCTTCAAATTGATCTCCTCGAATCTCACTTTTGATAATTTATTTCGCTCTGGGCCGTCTGAATCCGAGAATGCGTTCGGACTTGCCTCACAGATTGTTTTGCTTTCAGGGTCCAGGCCCAGTCTTTATTTCTGGCTGTTACGGACATAAAATGATACCATTATAAATAAAATCATTTTCACGTCTTGGATCTTAGTTCCGGAGCGAAGCGGAGGCCCGACTTGTTTACACTCCATTCATCCACGGTGACAGTGCGGATTATTCTATTTGGAAGCCCGGCTTTCAAGAGAAGCCCCCAATTTCGTAAGCGTGTTGTTTGGAAGCCCGGATGTTCGGGGGTTCCTCACCGGCATCATTGTGATCATGACACCGGGCATACCGTCGGCAAACACGGTCATTTGATGTGCGGTGTCGGGCCAGATACTCCCGCCAAGCAAATTCCGACACTACGGTTGGTTTGAAGGCCTAGGAATTAACGACGAAAGGCAAGGTAAGTTGGGTGGTATTTACTTTAAGTGGGCTGCGGAGCTCAGCGTGAGTGTGAGAGAACATGAGTTGAACAGCTCCGGGAGAAGTCCAAACGGTGCCAAGATTCCAAACATGTCGTACAGTACAACTATCCTGAGCACAATCTAATAGTGTCATTTTATAGATTCACAACCTAACATGTACGTGTATCTATCGCAGAGGACAATTGGACCGGTTGTGTCCCTCCTGGCGGCACAAGGAGCATTTGTATGCTCGGCCAACCCACGATGTGGAAGGAGCTGGGTCTGTTCTTTGTGCCTGCACGCGACCGCTCGATCGGGTGCCGCCTCCCCGCTGCCGGCCCTCTCTGGCATTTGTGAGGCGATTGGTACGAGGCCGACCCTTGTGAGAGATAACAGGAGGGTCCATAATCTGATCTTGCCGAGCTTCATCAACGTTGCGTTGACTGTTGCAGCCGAGTTGAGTCAAAAGTCAACATTGCATGGAAAGCGAGATTATTGACACGTACTGCAAGTCCTCGAGACTTTGTATCAAATCTGTCACTTGTTCACGCGTCTGGATACTGGCGATCAGAGGTCGAATTGCAGCCTGCACATTGTGGAACACATCCCGTGCAGGAACGGTTTGTGTGCGTGGTGGAGGAGTCGTTTCGTGAGAGGTATTGTCAAGGGGATTTGAAGCAAAAGCAGATCGGATGGTCTTGGTTGGAAGCCTGAATTCTTCGGCCCCGAGTTCACGATTTCTACAGACGGCAGGGAAGGTTTTCGCGTGCGTTTACGGCTGCAAGACCTTGTTCAAACGTGGAATAAAATGAACCCAGCCTCACCGTGTCGACTGGGGTTAGATGACCCGTCAACGCTGTGGGCTTACTTGTGGACGAGTGGGCAACATTCTCCTCGTCAGACCCAGAATAAGGCCGGAGCGTAGCGTCTGGATCGAGAATGGTGATGTTGGGTTCAGCTTTCAGCTCCAGGAAATGAATGGCTCGGCATGGAAGAGGATGTGTGGGTTTGGGCTGAATCGGCGAGTTCGTGAGATCAATAATGTCGATGTCCATCGCCTCGTGTTTGACTCCGGTGAGGTTTGGGATGGGACTCGGAGTGCAAAGGTCAATAACTGAGTCGGACGCGACCTGATTCCGGTCTGGAGTATCGGTAAGATCCAGGACAATGTGCGAGGAATGATATTCGAATGCGGCCTGTAGTTTTTGGGGGGAAGCGGCAGCGTTTTCTGGTGTGTGAAGACGGCGGTCTCGTTGGACATAAGAAGAAAACAGCGACATTGATTCAGCGGGCTGGAACATTGTATCAGAATATTGGCTCTAGTTTTACACACAATACACTGACCTCGGGTCCTGGAGAATCTTGCAGTGTAATGGTGCCAGGCGTGCGCTCTTCCAGTCCCAAAAAACGATGAATAGGATGAAAAATCTGCAAATAAATCAGAGAACTCGATGTAAAAAGAACATTGAGAATTCATACATTCGGAGCATCAAGATTGAAGTCGTTGTATCCAACCGGTCCATAATCAATGGGAGACACCGCTTTATCAAGGTCCGAAAGGCATGGTGTAACCCAGCTCTCATATGTCTGCACCGGAGAAGGTCAGTTCGAAGGTCCGGCATTACACACAACGGGATAATTAGTTCCCCGTCGGGTTGATGATGCGATGAGATGGTATAGTATGAGATCACGAAGTGCGCGGTTGCGGAAGAATGGGCTGGTCGATGTTTCCCACGAACCGACGTCGCTATCCACACGAGACTCGACAAAGTTCAGGGCCGCAATTCCACAACTGCCCGAACCAGTTGCCTGACGCGGGACAGCTAAGGATTTAACCAAGGTCGGAGTTGTGAATCCCGTTCCCAAGAGCAGCCACTGGAAGATGGCCAAGACATTTGAGTCCGGTTACAGGTGCAGAGAATCACTGTGCTCAAGTTCTGAGATCCCCATGGTGGAATATAGAGAGTAGTGGTTGGAAGTGCAGTTGAAAGCGAAAATGCTCTCGACTGAGGTGCTTCGAATGCGGGCACGAAGGGCAGATAGATTAGCGGAAAATGAGCGCGATGATTCGTCAAACAAGTATTTGGCATCAAGGAGGCAATGTGTTGGCAAGACCAGGGTGGAAGGTGCCCCTGATGGTGAATTTGCAGCAAGAGAGAAGTAAAGCAGCTCGGCGAGGGCATTAAGGACGTCCTCATGCAACCATTCCCCCCAAGAAGGCACGATAGTTTCCAGAGGGGAAAGTCCGTTACATGAAAGCCAAAAATTGGCAAAGAGATAGGAAGGTCAAGAGATGTGTCCAATTTGGACGGCAACAGAAGTGGTATAGACGCCAGATGAGACGCAAGTGCACGGCCAGATTCGACCGCATTTTTGTTGTTGTTCAGGTGAGTGAACAGACGAATCTGCAAGGTTTGTCGGTGAGGTATCACGGCAGGAAATCAACGACGGTACTTTTGAGAAATGGTAGAGGGAATCAGTGGATTGGCCATTTGAAACTAATGAAACAGCAACCCCGCGAGCACCTGTTGCGTATGCACTCTCCATCTCTTGCAAGATTGGCCTGAGGTCCGCAATATTTGGAATGAGTTCGTTGTGGTGAGTCATACAATCTGTGTCAGATGGTGATTCATGAGTGAACGTCCATGCAGAGATGGTTTGGGGGGGACAAATGGAGGGGAGGGAGAGTTCTGCCGCCTTTCCAAAGGTAAGCTGCCGAAAGAACGTGGCAGAATATGGAGTTGAAGGACTCGGTGTCGAGTAAGACGAGAAGGCAGAGGGATAAGTGTCCATGGCTGGGTAATCACGGACGATGGAGGCTTTTATAGATTTTTGTGAGGCAAACCCACGTCAGCAAATATTAGCAGGCCCGCAGCAAAGCGGCCTTGAAACAATTACAGCTTCGGTTTTATTGTCGCAATAAAGGCATTTAGTCCGCCGCAGTAGCGTTTCAACCTACGATCAAATTTATGCGAGGGTAATGTGCACCGCGTTCGCTTGAGAGTCCACATAGGAGCTCAAGAGTTAAGAACAGTTGCGCTGTATTCAGCTCAGAGCACCTAGATACCCGATTCGCCGTCAATAATTTTGCAAACCATAGTAATCGGCACAACAGGCATGGTTCAACAACAGGTTCAACAACAGGTTCAACAACAGGACTAAATGCGGAAACTTCTCACACAATGGCCGGTAAATGATACCTCCACGCCGATTCGGCCGAAGCACCGATGATGGCCGGCACAACCAGGGGCTTCCGATTAGACACTTTCTGGGAGTTTTCGGCTGTCGGGGTTCTTCATTGAAAGCCGGGTTTCCAAATAGAATAATCCTGACAGTGCCAGCCGTCGAATGCAGGCCTATATTTAGAAGT
The DNA here is from genome assembly GCA_029378375.1 of Mycena olivaceomarginata. NCBI lineage: Eukaryota > Fungi > Basidiomycota > Agaricomycetes > Agaricales > Mycenaceae > Mycena > Mycena olivaceomarginata. Next base: position 16,579 of record JARKIC010001061.1, read on the forward strand.
TAGTGACAGCCAATGTAACCAATCCGCGGCTTTCAGGCTATGTCCGACCGCTTCCATTCCCACCCCCGGTCAGATCTGCTTCCGATGATAAAGTGAAGCTGTCACGATGTTTACAGGCGCGGTTACGGTGCTTGTGGCATCAAATTCCCATATAAGGGTGCAACCGAATTCGGTTGCACCCTTATATGGGTGAAACCGAATGGGGCTTCACACCTTTTGGGTGAAACCGAATAAGGGAATGATCATGTGAACTTCTATTTACATAAATTTTGATTTCACTGTTCAAGGACTGTTTTGCCTCGTTCTCAATCAGTTTCGAACATTTCGCTTAGTTCCAAGTTGGAGATTGAACTTAATAACAAGCGCTACATTATATCAGCGACTCAAATTTATTCAAAAGGCTTCATACATTCAATTTGGCATACAAAAGAAAATGTCTCCTATTTAATTTGGATTGTCCTTCAACCTGACAAATTCCAAGTACCACCACCACATGGAAGCTCCGGGTGTACTAAGCTCCTTCCCTCACAATTTGTTTGGTTGCAGTCCATGCAAGAATTATTGGTGGTAACAGCGAGAGTTATCAGTGTGTTATCAGATTGACAGGTTATTTGTCTATCTCCTGCAATTCAAACACAGAGTCACTCCACCCACTGGGCACCAAAGAAAGTCAACCTCAAAAGCATAGTCTTTGTTACAGACCGGAAACAAATGATGAACAAGTAAGTATCCGTATGTGGTCTGTTAGTAACCACAACCCCATCAGAAAGACACCAACTGATTTTTGAACACCACGTCGTGGTGTGTACCCTCCTGCAGTAAATCTAGAAATATTTGGAGACATAGAAAACTTGAAAATAGTCAGGGTCTTCACTCATCTCTAAGCAGCTCATCGAGGGCCTGTGACAATATATGATCAACTTGCCAAGACAAAAATTTTGATCAAATTTCAGGCTGATCTCATATTGAGATACTGGCACTCTGTATCGCTTGACTGTCACTGTAAGAAATAATTCTACATGCCTCCTGTATGCATATGAATATTATCTGATTTATTCAGTGCCTTCCAGCTGCGGTACAAAGGAAAGAACACCTGGCAGCACAGCCATGCAATTGTGTAATCAGTCGGTGTCTTTCTGAGAGGAGTGTGATTTCTATAAGGCTATCAAAAGCAATAGAACAGCTGGTGTACAGTAGTAAGTAAAATCTGAACCCTCCTCTTTCCTTTTCCTTTCTCTTTCCTTTTTGGGCGCATTTTTTGTAATTCTTTTTGGGAGCAACAAACACCGTAACCGAGCCTGTTTACACGATGCCAGTGGGACATTGCAGTAACGGCATCCGAAGTGGTATGTACTCCGAGTCAGTTCCTCACGGCCTCATTCGCATGTCCCTGCATCGTGAATGTCCATGCATCGTGAATGCCCCTGCCTTCTGTCAGAACGTGTGCTGATCGTTGACGTGTATCTATTATCAGTGCCGTGTTTCTCACTCGCACACTGTATCTCGGGCGGGAAGAGCGGTCAAAGCGGTCGGGGCGTTAATGTGTTTGCCCCACCAGCCGAGCGAGGCGGCGCCAAACAGAATACGCCCCCATCGCCTGACATGCCAGGCCATCGCATGGGAGATGTAATAAACTTGGTGGGCGAAATATCGGTCTGCCCACGTTGTCATCAGAAAATGCTTCCCTGGCAATTTGGCGGGTTTGCCACAAATTCTCCCCAACTTGGACTTTCTTGGACCAAATTGTTAGAATTCGTTGTCGGGTCCGGTGTTCGGGTTACAAGCGCGGCGCGCGACTGCGGAACTGCGGATGTGGAGAGTGCGGAGCTGGGTTGGAGTATTTTGGAGCAAGGTAGAGAGGTAGAATGGACCGTAAAATGTATTACGAGTACTTTATGTACTCGTTCTTTTCATCAATCGGGACCAGATTTTTGAGTTGGTGATACGTTTATCAGTGCGTCCTGAGGATGTAATGAAATAGTGGCGGTGTCCATTAGATCTTTGTAGTCTTTTTAAGAGCCTAATCTAATAGATTCAGCGATTACATCATCCCCCAAGATGATGTCGGTTCGAATCCGGCTTGTCTATTTATAATTTTGCTTTCTTCGATTCCCACCCTTTGCCGTGTCACTCCTTTTAGTAGCCGCAAATATTGTACGCACACCGATCCATGTCGTATTGCTTTATATAGCTTTGTGTTGAGCATCATGTCTCCTCTGTAGGGTTTGTGATGCTTTTTTAAAAATTTATATTCGAGCTCCTGGAATCTACTATTCAGTCACGGCTTTCGTATTATGTTTTGATATTTGAGAGGTGCAGAGCTTTCTTAATAAATTTGGAACTGCTTTTTGAGTTGTATTGCTGTTAAGTAAATACGCGTTATTAATCGGCTTCCAACGGCGATGAAGAAATCCGCCCAAAACCGGTGATCTACGAGGGCCTTACGCTGATGGTGTGCGCCTCGTCCGTCTTGGGCCTGTTGGGATATTTCAATATTCACACGAAGTCCGACAACAACAAAGTCGTAGTCAATATTGAGTAATGTACCTCAATCTACCCGTGTCTGTCCAGGTTCAACGTTTCAGTGTTCTGTGGCGCACCTTAATCGCTATGTGCTTGTGTACCTTTCGAAGGTGCCGTCATGCTCGGTGGCAAATCCAGATATCCGAACGATTAAGGCGTAGATGAAAATGCAACTCCACGTCGTGGCAGTGCATGCGAGGTGTACGCAAGACTTCGGAATATCCCGAACACATCAGATGGTTGGCTTCAACGGCGGAATTATACGTTATCGGCATTCTTTTGCCATTGTTTTGAACCGGACATCACTTGAAACGAAAGGTTACATTGTTCAAACAATATTCTAACGTGTTCATTTTATTCCTTTTGATCGAGGCATTAGGTTTGTACTTTCGACCGTGATCGCCTAAATGATGACATCATAGTTCATGCAGTAAGTCACGGGCCAGCCGATATATGTACTTCATCTTTGTTTCTTAATCTCCACCGGATCACACCTGGTTGACGACGTCTAGTACTCTGTTCAAGTTGTCTCGTTTATACATAAACATCCGACACATATTGATGCTTCCAATATTGCTTGCTCACGACGCTGCCCTATTTGTAGGGTGAGTATTGCATATTTTTTGTATTCAGTACCCACCATTCAACAACATCTCCAGTAAAGTATTTGAGTGTTTCAGAGCTTCCACTCCATACATTTAGTACAACATTTGAGTCAGTTCTTGGATACAGCATTTCACAATTAACCATTCTTTAAGCAAATGCCTCCTCGGCAGTGCACTTGCTCCATGTAGTTGTATCTCCATTAACTGTTCTTTCCTCCAGCTCTCTTCATAATTTGTCTATAACTCCTTTCATATGATTTTTCCTGTGCTTTCCGACGTCCCGTGTCCAACAGGCATCCCCGAGTGAATCTTACACTGACCTATGCCCATTTGTGCGCCTACGCAATCTGCTGTCTTGCCTGGGCTTCTCAATCAACTAACCCAAGACCTGTCAGAGCCAACCACTGCATAATTAAAACACTGTCTCCCCGCACGCCCAAAATCGACACCTGATCTATCCGTAGTGCACTCCGCAGGTATTCGCAGTTTCACGCAGTAATTATTTGCTGCACTCATTCAGTCCATTACTCATATATTAAGCAGTTCCATTGAACCACATTGTTCATGTTTGCCACGGTCTGAGGATACCCCTTTGGTTCCTTGCTCCCCTCTTTGCTCTGAGGCCACCCAGTTTCGTCTATTTGGTTCCCATACCTCGAGACCCCGTGACTCAGTGTGTGCGCTGTAATCACCTACATTTAGGTTTTCTTTCCCAACCATGCTCCCACATCGGCTCCGAGCTCCGTGCCCACAGTGCTGCGGCCCACTTTCCGCTCAAGGCCCACTCAAAAGGCAGACGTCCATCTAATCAGCTTTCGTTTCTTCCCCCATCATCATCCCATTATCCCCCGCATTCTTCCTCCCTTCAAATTGTATTTCAAGCCTGGTTTCCTGCCTCAATTAACTCCTTCTGAAGACCTCACCGGCTTCAAACCCCTGGGTTGCTCTTGAAGGCGCCTCTCCAATCGTCAAATCACGACGAACGCATGGTTAAAACCAGAAAGGCAAAAGACTTCTCAAGCTGGGACTTCAGTACCTCGGATGGCTGGATGATTCATTGAGCCTTCAAATCCTGCTGACTAGATGCAAGACAAGGACGCGCAAGACACCCCAAGTTCCAGATGCAAAGGCTCTCTAAACTCGCTGAACAATTTCTGAAGGTGCTCAAGATCGGCTTGCGCACCCTCGTCTCATAATGAACACTGACTGCCCTCTTCGTTCCGTCTCTTCCATATGTTGCCCACCATCTGCATCCCTTCCGGCCTTTCAATATCCTCTTTTTTTTTTTTGCACTCGTATTGCCTATTCTACATCCTCGATTGGATATTGCTAATCATGTTGGAAACAGGTCCGACGTGCAACGTTTAGCCCTGTATTTTTATCACTTCTTTTGCACACTCACTCAAACGACTTGATCTGGAGGTAGGCTCTCATGCTTTTGAGATGCTATTCTCCTCTTCCACTGGTCTTTTGACGAAATCCACAGGTCTCGTCTCGAATTCCGGCGTTCCCGGCGACTCACCAGCATTTTGGATGGTGCAAATCTTCACTCTCATCTTCATATTATCTAGATTTCTGGGCCATTCGCGTATTTTTCCCTCATGGTACCATCGATTCTGCACCACCAGTACGCACAAACCCGCAGCCGGCATCACCAGTTTATATTAATTTAATTTAGCTTTCACGTCGCCACGAGTAAACCTCAAATGCTGAACCATCGTCTCGCCGTGGGTTAGCACCATGTGAGTGTGAGACTGAACACCATTTTTTTTTTGCCTTTTCCACCAACTTTCAATACGCGTTTTTGGTATGCTGCCACAGCTCACCGCATATGCGTCCCTGCTCTCCCCGCTGATATCTTCTTTGATGTTGGGCGCTTCAAGGTTAATTTGACCTTCCTCTGTCCAACCGACGCACAAGTGTTCCCATCTGAACTCACCTTTCTTTATGCATCTCAGCGTGTTACCCTGCCACGAATATACGATTTTTGATGTCCCGCATGCGAGGCACTGAGATGTGGCGAGTCTCTGATGATCATTTTTAGGTTTCAAATACAGCTGACCCAGCCTTTCAACCTGTGGCGCGTCGGCATCTTGCCCGATCCCTCTTTCTTTACTCTGGACTCGTCACAGGCAGATCCGATCGACCCAACGACTTGCATTAATATTGTGGCATTTCCTTCCCATGCTACATCGTATGTAGGTATCGAGTCCGCTAATATCCTTTTCGGGCCTCCTAACGCAACTTTCTGCAGCTGGCACCGACTTGAGAAATCCATCAGCGGCGTTCGTACGTGCTCATTTGGCTTGCACGTCAACACTAATTTTATGAATCACCCACACCACATGTAAGCTCACTACACTACAACCGAATTGTTTCTGATTTGTATTGAAGGCAGATCGACAGGAGAATAGTGTCAGTAGCCTGTAGGTAGATATATATCATAGTAGGAAATATAGGGCTTTGAAGCACTTGGAGAAAGTACCTTTTCGAGCAAGCCTCTTGAAGTAACTCGGTTCACGCAATCTCTTCAACGGTTATTTTACATGACATAACAGGCCTACGCATACGCCAGAGCGGAGCGAAGGCATATCTTGTACATTTCAAAGTGTTCAACTCTGGGTCGTGGCGGTGCACACTACACCTACGCAAGACTTCGGAAAATCCCGAGCTTTTGATGGTCGGCTTTAACGGCGGCACAATTGCCACCGGGTCACTTCTATTAACACATTCGAGATATAATGTGTATATATAAATATCAGACACGTATTGCATAATTTATTTTCGCTTCTTTGCAGCTCTGTGCTCGGGAAAGCACTGGGAAACCGTGCACTATTTGATCGGGGGTATTGCGGTGCAAGTCAGTGAGAAGAATACAGAGTATAAATCCTGAAGTACGAGTCATGCCGTGCGCAGCATCGGCCCTCCCCCCAAGTCAAAGGGAGGGTTTCGCCGCCCCTCCTTTACTTGTACCGTCCGGGTTGTCCTTATCCGAGGGAGGAAGGGTGGGATTTGGAGTTGCGGGACGTCGAAGAAGCAAGAGCGGGAGAGGTGTGCGAACCTATCTGGCAGCAAGACTGAGTATGAGCGCGAGGGCGGAACGTGCGCGAGCTTGAGGTTTGATGGCTTGAAAGCGTGAGCACGGGGATATCTCGAGCGGGGGCCGATTCGAAACGGGATTGAGGCCCTGACGCGTTTAGAGTCATAAGGATCGAAGTACGGCTTCGAAATCGTCCCCCACGATCCACGACGCGAAATGCGTGACACCTGAAGAAGGGCCAAAAAAGGAAATCGGTACCGCCAGTGGACCCTCCAGATGATATCACGACGGGATAACGGGGGTGGAAGGCACGGTGCGCCTTGAGAGAAAGGGGGTGGGGAACAGAGGCGGGATTGCAGATGAGGATGTCGAGGGTGGATCGTGAAGTCTCCGAGTCTTGGCTGGGGGTATGAAGACTGGGAGCGTGGGGATGACGGATAGGACAGGACTGCGGGACGTGAGTGGTGACAGGAAGCATGCAGATGTGAGGCGCTGGAGCGCTGGGCTTGATGGCAGTAAGGAAGACGGGACGCACTCCGCGCACTTGAGAATGGCGCGAGTGCCTCAGGATATGTGCTGAGGGCGAAAAACGGGATGCGATCCACAGACGAGCGCCGCGGCGAGTCGGTACAGGGGGCGCCCAGATCGCGGAACGAAGGAAAGCCCAGCCTCGGGCCGAGGCAGATGGCAGTGGCAGAGACGCCGAGGCAGCGGGGTGGAAAAAAAATCAGCGCGGAGATGCAATGGAGGCGGAATCTCTGATAGTCTACGACGTGCCGGCGCAGGGAGAGGTGTGCGGGATCGGGCGAAGGTGAACGTGCACAGGGAAATCGAGGATTCCGTGGAGGGTGGGTGCGGCGGGGCATAGGAGACCGGAAAGAGGTAGGAGAGGGCAGGGGCACTGGGAGAGGGCGCCGGGAGAGACGATGTCCCAGGAGCGGGAGTCTAGACGTCAGCACTTGACGCAGGAGCACCGCGCGGACGTCTCAGTATGGGCGCAAACGGGCGTGAGGAACGCGCTCGTTGTAGATGTGGGCATGCGACGTCATGAGTGGGTGCGGCAAGCGCGCAGATCGTACAGATGGCATGATAAGCATAGCCCGGGGTTGTGAAAGCCGGAGTAGGGGGGCGAGCGCGCCCCTGCGATGAAGGTACACTCAGTGTATCGGGAGTGCCCTTCCTCCGTCCCTTGGCCGCCACCACCTGCTGCCCATCCGCACACGCTCCTCGTGCTCGCTCGCCCGTTCCTACACATCGGCCGCTTGTAGGCGTTAACCCCACCCTTCCATTCTCGTGAAAGTCCCAGGTGCGGGACAGTGGTATAAGCCCCCGGCGGCCCAGGCGTGCGCGGAAGGCGAGTGGCACAGAGTGAGATCATAGAGGCTCGTCTGGGATGTGAATCAGCAATCGGTCCGCGGCAAAAAGGGAGAAGGAAGGGAGAGGTGAGGTGAGGTGAAGGGACGACGAAAAGGGCGGGGAGAGGGTGAGGAGCGAGGCAGCGCTGAGCGCACAAGGACGACCGTATCCGAGTGAAGAATGACACATGAGAAAGGAAGTAATGTCATGATCGGCTGGCAGCCATTTAGCGATGTTACCTCGTGTGCGCGACGCCGACGCGGAGCAGACGGAGGGCGCAAGATTCTCCTGCAATCGGCCCACGAGCGGGTGGAGGATGAAAGAGGAGTTTTGAAGGACTCGCCAGCTGACGTTATCGGACACCGTCCCAACACCAGGCAGCGCGAGCGCCCAAGGCGAGCCTACGAGGAGGCGAGTCAGTATCCGGATGGCACACAAAGACGAAGCTCGGAGAAAAAAAAAAGAGGCAGCAGACGCACAACGCGCCAGGCATATCGAAAGAATGTGAATGGCAGAAAGATGCACCTTCTCACACAAGTCCGACGTTTCCCAGCGAGGTTTGGTTTCCCGATGTTGCCTCCCCAAGTGTCTCCGTCTACGCAAACATCTCAGCGGAATACATGGAGGCCAAGGAAAAGGACGCACCACTATGAAGCCAACCCGGCGAGACTTGCGTATATGCGGCTCGTAAATCCCAGCGTTGTGTTGCCAAGCGAGTGCCACGGGCGCCAGGCGTGCGCTTTTCAGCGGCAATACGCAGCGGAGCGTTAAGGAGTCGGTCTTGATCTCGGTTATGCTGCTTTAGGAGGGCGCAGAGCGTTGAAAAGACGTTCAGGGAGCGGTCTGGGGAGATCTAAGGTGGGTTTATATGCTGCCCTTAGTCTTCCAACGAACGAACACGAGTATCCGTGGAACTAGTAGGTTCGGAATAAGAACGTCAGCGTTGTTCGCGGAAAAAAATAATTGAGTTTCTCACACGCACGGCGTCGCGCCGGGCCGTACGCTCAGAAAGAAGAATTCGAGATGAATTGGGAGGAACGAAGCGCCGTGCTCTGAGGGAACGCTAGATTGCCGCGTTGAAGCCGAAGGTGGCAAAGGAGTTGTGCCTTCCTATTTGGCTAAGCCTTCCCGGCACAGCTTTCCTTCTTGACCCAAACCACAATCTTCGAATCTGGTTTTCCCCATTGATTCGACCTACGTCTCTGGAAACTCGCTGGAAATTGTAATCACCGTACGCTGGGACTTTGGATGATATATCCTGAATCGCTGTCGCTCTGATTCTCAATTTTGAAATCAAGCTTCCAGTTCTCAAGTCTTCCTTCATCTCATGGCTAGCGATCAAATCCGTATCCCGCTCCACGGCGCCTTGTTCTGCTCCTCGGTGGCTTTTTTGAGGTCTTTACCTGTGGAACGGGGCAGAAATTGTGGCCTCATCGAATAGGCAAATTCTCGGCTTCCCCGAACTTACCTTTGCAATCCTTCCCCAAGATCTGTTGTGTATTTCCGCTTAGCTAGTGCGAGTCGAGATATTTAAATCTGGGTAACTCTCAATTCTGCGCCCTTCGTTCAACGTGTTCACTCGCCAAATCAATTCAAATGTCCGGTTCTCTTCGGCTCCACCATTCCCCCGCCTGATCGCTCCTCTCCCGCGGCTAGCTTATCTGACGGGTTAAAAAATTCCTTCGCTCGATCCCTGGCGTGTGATTTCATCTTGAATCTATGACGCTAGCTTTTTGCTCTCGGTGTTCTAGTCGGCCCGTTCCTCTGAATCTATAATAGAGCTCAATTGGCTTGGAGGATTACTCAAACAGCTCTAGGGCCCCTTCTTTCACGCGTTCTCAAATCCGCATCTTATTTAGTCTATGTTCTGGCAACTCCGAACTTTCAGATCCATGCCTCAAGTGCATGCTTGCGCCATGTGTTCGTCATCGCTCGTGCTTGGTGAGCGCCCACCGCTGCAGCGTTGCCTTCCGGAAACTCGCAACATCATAGCTTCACTGCCTCTGGTCAAACACGAACTCCGAGCGTCCTCAATCGTAAGGTTTGTTCCATGCCTCGACATGCAACCGCGCAATGGGTCAGTCATTGCTCCTCATTCCTACGTTCTTATTTTAACTTCTTCTCCTGCCTTTGTTCGGACACTTTATTCTGGGCTCTGTGCAATTTATCTATCTATTTCCTTTCATCAGTCCGCCATACGAAAGGACAGCGGCTCTTTTTTTTTTTTTGGCCTTCGCAGAGTGAAAGCAATTCCTCCCGAGCGAGTTGCTGTATCACTCCGCTCCTGCAGGCCCACGATTCTCAGGCATGTCTCACAACAAGTGGAATCGCTCCCGTTTCTTTGCAGCGGCGCTGAATTTCCTTCCTGGCATGTATAAACCACTGGCGGCGATAGAGCACCGATCCGTGTGAACTTCCTAGCCCCCCATCCTGACGAGGTTCGTCCCTACCCCTCGTTAGCTTCCATCGCCCCGTCTCTTCTATCGCCCTCCCTCGCTTCTCTCTTGCACGTGTTCGTGATTTTTACTCACTTCCGCACCTGTTCGACTGCATAGGCAACTTATTGTCTCCGCGATGACGCACACCGACGTCGCCGCAGGCACGTTTTATGCCCCGACCCCGCCTTCGCCACCAGCTACGTCGTCTGCCTGCCTGGTAAACTTATCGCTGCAGACGACAACGCGAGGCAGATGCGCCAGCGCAAGGCGGAGACCGGCACCTCATAGCGCGCATATGTGTGAACAGAAGAGAGCAGTTCAACTGCGGCCTAAACAGGGGAACCCCGGGACACGAGGCTGGGTAGGAGACTGGTGGGCCTTTAACTTTAGGCGCGCGGTACCAGCCGGCGTGGGCCTGGTCGAAGGCATACGGTGCGATGTATGAGAGTTCGCGGAGGGGAGGCAGTCGCAATGCGGTCGGAAAGTCGAAGCCCTCCCGGTCATGTCCGTACCAGGACATATTGTCGATGATGCGATGGCTTAATACCGGTGCAGCAGCCATGACATCGAGTAATTGCGGCCAGAGCCCTGCCTGCATTTCTGTGAAGGTGAATGTATGGGCAGCGGGAGGCCTCGAATGGCAAACTGTAATTGCGAGACCATAAATTCGCGTTGGCTGGAGTCGGGCATCCTTCGATATTCAGCACTCTGTTGTTATCTAATTCAAAATATGAGGTAGTGTGAACAAGACTGATATCGCACCGACCATGGGACCACAATGCTTGGGGAGGAAATAAAGGGTCGCCGCGCCAGGGCGCCCATGTGCATTGTCCAAAAATCAGCGCCATAGCCAACGTGCAGAAGCGACGCTACACCGGGGAGATCCGTAAACGATCCCCAAACCTGAGCTCCGGGGTCCCGAAAATCTCCTTTAACACATCGTCGTTGAGCTCTCCGAGTCTGAGTCAGACTTTTGCCGCTACAAGCGTTGGTCGAACTTCGTGAGTCGAGACTGGCCAAATGTGAGCAAGGTTTCCGAGAGAAAACAGAGCATGCTTGTCGCACCTAACTCTGAGTCCACAGCTATTGCCATTTGGACGATGGAGACGGCTGAAGTAACGTGCCAAACACGAGGCCACGTTCCGTGTTCCCGTCAAACCATCGTTCGATGTTCAGCGCGACTCTCCTTATATACAGGTATCGCAGCCTAATCCTGAACTCAGTTTTGTGCTAAGAAAATGGGCATCAAAGCCGGAGCTAATGTTGGAAACAAAAACACCTAATTGCCGGTTGCAATCGTGCAGAGAAATGATCGATGGGTTCATTATTGAACACCGTTCAAAAGGATATAAAAATAAAGGTAAAAGACCTGCCTCCGCATATTGGAAGGCAGTGCTTCTCCGTCAGCTCTGGGGACATTTCATTGGATAGCCCCACCTGCAGCGGAAGGCAATTGGAAGTGATCTCCCAAATGCCTCTTCGTCATTTTAATCAGCGTAACCACTGCCACCTCCATCTTGGGCCGGCAAGTAGAATGCATTTGCACCCACCGAACGTTGGCGATATACTTCTGCGCCCCATTCAGCCTCCCCAGGAGGTCCGCAGAGTCGATCGTCAGAACCGTCTTCGAGGTCATGCACTCCAGCCAGATCTTGTTCCAGTCGCGCGTGCACACGTCCGTATGATGCGTCGCTGCGGGGCAGTCAGCTCCACGGGGCAGGGGTGGTGCGTTCGCGCAGAGGTGAAAAAACTCGGTCTGTAGCGCCCAGCGCGCAAAGAGGAGTTTCGAGATCTGCTTCTCGGATAGCCCGTCGCAGCCGGTGAGGGTGAAAGTACGCGATCCAGGGTCTCCCGCGCGTACGAGCTTCATGGAAGAGAGCTGGGCGTAGTATGTCAGGGCACCGAAGCTCGAGTGTTCCTCGCGTTCGAGCACGCTGATGAGCTGGGCGGGATTGACGCCGCCCTGCAGGAGGCCCTCCCATGCCGCCAGGACCATATCGGATAGCACGGAATCAGCGCATCGTTCGGCGAGGGTCATGGTACGTGCCAGGAGCGGGGACGTCGCTTCCGTGAACTTGACTTTGGGGACCACGGCCTTGATCAATTGCATGCTCCAGGCTTCAAGGGAGGTAAAATGATACTTGTTGGTGATCTCAGCGACAAAAAGCATGCGGTTCAGGTGAGTGGTGGTTTTCTCATTTGCGAGGGCGTGCAGATCGAGCGGGCTATCGATCAATCTGTTTAGTCCAGCACGGAGTACGAAGGCAGGAATAAACTCACAGGGCATAAAGGACCCACAGAAGGGCCCGGAAACTTTCGACCGTGTCTGAAACCGCCAGTGGGGTTTCATCTGTCGATCCATCCGCTGTCTCAGTCGTGGCGGAGCCTCCAGGAATGATGAACATGTCCTTGAACATTGACGAGTCGCGAGAGAGAAGAAACTTATGAACCTGAGGGATGAACAACGATTAGACCATGATGAGAGCGGAGAAAAATGGATGCTCACTCAGAACAGGGTGTTTTCTGCACGGATAATGAAATCGCCATCATCAAAATAATAGTCCCCATCACGGATGGCCTGAGGTTCGACGGGAATCTCAGGATCCACGGAACCCGGTGTAGCATCAACACGGGCACGTTGCCTGCGATTTGTGGACATCGGTATCGCTGAGGGAGACGGTGGAGAGCAAGGACTCGAGTGAAATTGTGTCACATCATTGATGCAATTTATGATTGCCGGTTTGCCGGACCTATTTTCGACGATATCGCGCGGAAACCATGTCCCACAGGATATTTTCTGATGTAAGCATAACAGACTTGAATGGAAGCCTGGGCTTCACGTTTGAGCAAGACGACGCAATACCCAGTGCTCTAGAACAGATGATGTTCGAAAGAAAGCAGTCCATTATCTCGCTCAACCCCGCTTATATCAGGCTGGGCTCCATCGTACTTTTTGCAATCGCAGGAGATTGCCTTCCATGTTGTCGGGATTATTAGCAAACACACCGGTGACCTTGTTGTCCGTCCCCATCTGGTTCTGGATGACAAGTACGCTGGTAGCCAATCACTGCATTCAGGCCCCTGATCGGCAGAGGCTGCCGAGCTTTGCCGCCATCGGACGCGCTGTGCCTACCTTACGCGACAGGGTCTGCCGAGAAGGGTCTGCCGCGTGCTGCCGCCATCGGTCGCGGTGGGGGCGGCCAACCCCCGCCGCCCTAGCCTACTTCCTAGTGGTGGCAAGGTTCGGTTCGGAAATCGGTTCGAACCTGAACCGAACCTGAACCGAACGCGCGTTTGGCGTTCAGGTTCAGCAAATGCTTGAACCTGAACCGAAGGTTCGGTTCAGCGTTCGGGAGAGAGCAGGCACGTTCGAATGCCGAACCTGAAAATTGGTGAGGTGAGTGATTTCTACATAAGTTTCTCCACTTTTCACATTATCCTTACCTCAGATTGCATAGCCCGGACATTTATCCACCGCGGAACATACCTGATCCTTCCCTTCGAGGCAAATTCAAGGCAGTTTCGATGTCATTGGATGACACTTTGCTGTCACGTAATCTTCTAGTAAACTTGTGTGAGGATAGTTTATCATTAGCAGGCGTCTCGGTATTAGCCAAGGCATGTGAGATACCTTTTCTAACCACCAGGGCACTGCAAAACCTTGGTGTGTGATATTTTCAATGAGATTTCGGCCGCCCGAGATGGCTGAAGTGCCTCAGGTTCGAACGCGTTCGAACGCCGAACTGAACCTGAACGCGCGTTCAGGTTCAAGGTTCGGGAGTTGTCTGAACCGAACGCCGCGTTCAGGTTCGGCGTTCATGGCGAAAGGCCCTGAACCTGAACCGAACCGAACTTTGCCAACACTACTACTTCCTCTTCCGACCACGGCGCCGCCGTTGTCCCTTATCTCTGTCATTCGGGCTGCCTGGCCAGCGATAGAGAAATATTGGAGAAATACCGCTGTGGTGACCTGGGAGCACATGGGAATATTTAGCTCATATGGGAATCGTTTTAGCAACCGATTGATTTGCGTAACACTGATTTTGAGGCCGCTCACAGAAATGGTGTCTTTGGCCAATGAGCACAAACGGCTGCTCAACGGCCTTTCATGCAACTCATCACAGTGTCAGAGGGTACATCAACATAGGGTGCTCCGCAAAAATTGCTCGTGAGCAGACCACGTCGGCTGTATCGTGACAGTGACATCACACGGTCGGCAAAGATGGCGCGAAGGATCTGGAGTTGATGTGGAGTTGATCTGGAACCTGCCTCCGTCGACAACCTCCAGCTCCGGGCGCCTTAACTCCGCGCCCGGCAATTGCACATCAGGTAGACTTGGGAGGCCACCCGCGGCGGACCACGTCGCCCTCGGGTCTGCCGCGCTCGGCCGCGGCGCGGCGGACACCCTCTGTCGCCTAGGGGTCTGAATGCAGTGAATTGCTGCGCTGTGTGCTGCACCGGTAGGACTGATGCCTTTCCTACCAGACTCGACAGCGCCACGCCGACCTCGAGAGCCCTGTTCTCGAGCTCCAGAATGCGCGCGGCCAAATCGGTCATGGCTTTGAGCTGTGCTTGAAGGATTGGATCAAAGCCCTCAAGATCGCTCTTGGCCTGCTTGTACTGAGTCCGAGCCCATCGATGAGCGCTTGAGTTGCTTTTTTTGTCCGTTTGACAGGTGGTCAGCTGTTCGTTGGCATCGTCGATGAGTGTGTCCAGATGATTCATGGCATCATTGAGGTTTGCCCAGTCGCCAACCTCGCCGAGCCCCAATGTAAAGAAGTCCCGAACAATCTAATCCGAAATCAGTTCATCTCCAACGCAAAACAATGATCAAACGGCGTGGACCGAATTGCGTACCCTCAGCTTCACTGTGTCGTCGCGTTTTTCCTCCGCATCCTTTTTCGCTTTCTGAAGCTTTTCTATGTGCTTTTGGGCACCCTCAAGCCGACCTTGATGAATTTCCAGCGATGCCTCTCGCTCTTCCGCATAACTGCTGATATCTACAGAAGCGCTTTCGCGCGGTCCATTCTCAGCTAGATGGTGGACTGTTGGTAGGTTATATCTGTGGCAAGCTGAATTGGAACGTGTGAGAGGAGATGGCACTCAGAAGGCTACGACTCACAGTTACTGCGTTGACCAGGACGGTATGTGCCTTATTGTACAGGTCGTCAAATCTCTTGCCGACCGTCAGCGACTGTGCTTTACATTTAGCCACAAGATCGTCGATGCCGGTCCCGAAGGCTTTGGAAAGTTCCTTCACGGATTGCGCCAGGGCCTGAATACCCGCATGGTGAGGCTGTCGGTTATTTTCTGCCCAAACTGGGAAAGTGCCGTGGTCTGGGATCCGATATCCGTGATGTTTTTCGAAAGACATTTGGTCTGCTCCACGAGTTGATTTAAAATGAACGGCCCCAACAGTGCGGCACCTAGGGGTCCGCACACGAAGAGGTCGCCAATAAGATCAGCGGGCAACCATTGAGTATCGTAACGGATTCGTTGCCGCAGTACCTACAAATGCTTAGCCGGGCATGATATCGGCCGTGAAAACTACCGCACCTTGTCAGAGCCTGCCCAGTATAAATGACTGAAACCAGGCAGCACCCCGCGCAATGCCGCTATAGCGGTATTTGGTCCCGCATTGTTTCGCACCGGGTAGTCCAATATTAATTGGCGGCTAGTCGAGACTCGAGGATGAGTAGTTTGAAGCGCAGCTGAGAGGATAACCGCACCTATCATAAACGAAGTCATCGCCGCAACTCAATTCCGTAATGTGGTTATCGTTGGATTGCATGTAGACCCTGAAAAATGCCTCAGACGCCGAAAAAGAATGCATGACGCAGTACATACTTAATCTGCGGTGGCCAGGAAATAGCAGCCATGCTACTTTTAAGGAACCCTGGCATCTTGAGATCTCCCAAAACCCTGCCAAATAGGTTAGATATAATTTATGGTTAAATCTCATCATAACGCACCAATCCCCATCGTAGAAATCGTTGTTCGGGAAAGTGATGGAGAACTCCGACCGCACTTAGTTCATTCTATCCTGAAAGTAGAGGCGGACATCTGTGGCGTTCGATCAGGTCGTTGCTGCGATGGGAGTCGCAATGGCCGCTGGGCAGATGCGGACGGCGGGTTCCCAGACCCAATAGCGAGTCTGATGGAATTGTCGGCCTATGCGGCTAGAATAATGCAAAAAACACACCGACAACACAGGAAGCCGTGTGAGTCTTGGAAGAACTAGGCCGCGCATATTTTCGTCGTTGTGTGCCTTCGGAAATCATTAATACCCTGCCGCTATGTTGGAGTTGCACTTACCTCCGCCATTTCAAATAGAGCCGGCTTACAGATACACAGCACAAGGTGCTCCAAGGAGCGCAGGACTGCGGAAGAGTGCCTGGATACAGTTATTAGTAGACGGAAAGTTAAAGATTGGTAAATTGTTGCTGACCGCGCTGCCAGCCGTCGACCTGACGACGAGCTAGGTCCGTTTGAGAAAAGACATCTCCGATTCGGTTTGCCTTTTCCTGGTCCACGGAACGTCGTGCGGGTCGTAGGATCCCTCCCGGATAAAATATCGGTTCACTGATGCCGGTATCACAGAACCCAGCAGCGCTGGAACGATACTCTGGGGATCAAAACTCGCACAAAATATCACTTGACACACAAAGCAGGCGGCTTAGCGGTGTAGGTCCTTACGCTATGCCTAAACGATGGACTCCGACCCGCGAATTATCCCCGTCCGCCGTCCGCCGTCCGCTTCTATGGCCCCGCACAGAGCGGTAAGCACATTCTGAGGACGTTTTCGCGTTTCACGGCTCGTCACTGCATTTTGTCGACATGACTAACCAGGTGGCAGATTCTGAGCTCATTTGTCTCATTGGTTCAATTTTATGTGCGGATTATAAAATACCAAGTTCTGTGTACTCGTTGCATATACCAGCATATTGCGAGAGTTCCATCGCTAACGCACCTCGGTACTCGTCTCTCGCAGCCAGACTTCAATATGCCCTGATCTCGTACCTCGATATATTGAACCTCGGTACCTTCTGCCCAGTTGACACCGGGCAAGTAATTTCTTTTCTCCTTACTTTTGCTTTCCTAATTGGTCTGATATTTTTGCGGCGTTCAAGGTCCACACTCAGCGGCGCTCCCAGTCTGCTTGCACCGTTTCCAGGAGTTGCTGCCGTCTGTTTGCCGGTTGACTGGAAAGCCCACATAATATTTTTCATTTCAGAAATCCGATTACTTGCAAATGGATCTGGAGGCGCGAATCTCGGTACATCCGCTATCAATTTTATATTTTGTCTTTCACTTCGGCGACCTGCGGTGACGATTCTCAAGTTCATCCTCGAGCCGCCGGGATTAGCTTCAGTATTCGGCGATATGACCGTTTTGCTCTCGAAACATTCACATTTTCCGAGTGGGTCCTTTACATGTATGAGTGATCATCCTTCAGGCTCTGAAATCGGAATCTTCGGGTTGCAGCGAAGAATCAGCCAGGTTACTAGTTTGCCGCTCCATCTAGAGGCTCAAAACGACTGGAGATAGCCACGGTTTTGGCCCTCTAAACGGGGCGCCAAACCAGTAGGTGGCTCCCAGCCTGTGGCCCTGGTTGCAGCCCCGGTTACGATCAAAACATCCGTGGCAAGTCAACAGTTGGGAGCACACCCCAAGTTTATAGACGGAATATTGTTTTCTCAGCAAGATCTATACGTGCGCCAATTTTCGATTTTTTTTCGGAGGGTCCCCCCCCAACCCGGTGGGAAAATGGTTAGTAAAAAAACTGGACTACCTCCACCCAGTGCTCACTTTGATTATTCATTATTCAATTCAATAGGCACTTGCAAATGGGATTTTGACTCCACTCACCCAAAAATTGGCTGTAACCAGGAACAATGGTTTGATTATCGATTTTTGCGGCCCTTCTCCGCTCTAACACTTGGACCAGACCAGATTCCACCTCCCAACTGAGACAATTCAGCAGTAAATCACACTCCACGTAAGATATTTGCCTGAAACTGCAGCTCAATTTCCTTATAGTAACTACAGGAGGTCATTGTCGGGTGCAGCAAGCTGTGACATGACAACTCTTCCTGGTTGCATGCCGCGAATATTGTGATCCGGAGTCCCGTCATGATTTCGGGCCCATGGACGATGTTCCAGCTGCAAAGCCCTCCATTGGGAGGAGG
This sequence comes from Mycena olivaceomarginata, assembly GCA_029378375.1. Taxonomy (NCBI): domain Eukaryota; kingdom Fungi; phylum Basidiomycota; class Agaricomycetes; order Agaricales; family Mycenaceae; genus Mycena; species Mycena olivaceomarginata. Next base: position 34,730 of record JARKIC010001061.1, read on the forward strand.
AGAAAGTTGTTGCACCGCCAAAATATGTGCGGTCCCCATACGGCATTTGCTGCAACCATGGGAAAGTCACACTCAATAAATTGAAGGCTCCTCCCGAGCCTCTCACTGATTGTTCCTGGGACACAATGCACAAGCACAGGAATTTCGGGAGCATATAATGCGGTGTTGGCTTTCACATCCCTCGGTGTAAATGACGATAAATCGGTCAATAGACACGGACCCGGTGCCTGGGTGTTCCGTATCTTGGGTAATCTTTGCCATCTTTCCATCGTACTTCGACTCACTGAATCTGACTCAATATATTCATTCAAGGTACTTACTTTTAAATTTAATTGTCCACGCTGTCCTCGCATAATTGTTGAACTTGATGAAATCTCCCCGGAGCGAAGCATGGGTTACTGCTAGTGCGGACTTAAGTGATAGAGAACTCAAGTTATGGCCACAAAACAAAGCCCCCATCGAGATTCGAACACAAGACCTTCTCAGATATTCGGCAGTGGAAGATAGGACCATTTAACCACTACACCAGGAAGATCACACACAAATGAACCATCAGACTGTCATTAGACTATTATTCTTCCACTGTCTACCATGGTAAGTAAGTGTGTATTTATTAACTCACTTGTCATTTCCAGTCATCTTTCATCATGTTTTATATACATATTAATTTATTGAAACAGATCAATCTCCGAATCATCTATGGATAGTGGTTTGGCCACAGGACCTGAAGAGGCAAAATAAAGAAAGTGGAGAAGATTTAAGGCCAATACAAGGTTAATATGATTGTATCTGTGTGTTCAAGATACCATATCCTTTGTGGTGTAGTGGTTAACTCCTTTATAAATATTTTTCTAGTGAAAAAATTTGAAGGTCTTGTATTTGAATCTCTTTGGTGGAATTGTTTCTGGTGTTTTGAACAAGGCTTAAGTTCACGAGCAACTTAAGTTCAGCGTGGAAGGCACTTAAGTAAGCCTGCCGGTATTTCCACCGGAAACTTCAGTCAACCTGATCCTATTCATGAAATAGGATGAGTCAAATTAAGCTTCCGATGTATGAATCACACATGGCTTGGTATGATAAGCTAGCCAGTTTTCCAACACCCTCAGGTGTGATGCGGGTTCCGTAGGCCTCGCCAGGCTGGAGGTAAGCGCGCACGGATATCGTATCCGGCGCAGCTATGTGTGACGGGAGGCGCCGACTCGGGCCCTCCCCGTGTTGTAACCCTTCATCTAGGATCCATGTCACCCTTGGATGGGGACTCCGCAGCACCGAGACCGTGGAGCAGTTATACGCATGCTCAGGCATTCAGCGGGTCCGGGGCGGGGGGTTCCCTCCAAGTAGGTGTTCACGACATTGTAGCAGATTGCAAGTAAAGATGATGATTATGTAAGTACCGATCCCGGATCAACTACTAACATAATAATGTGTACGTTTTGTATATAGAAGTAATGTATGTACAATACTGTCCTCGCGCGGTGTCGTCTAGCAGCGTCCTGTCCGTACCCCGTCACAGAGCCCCCCACGCTGATAGCGTGCACTGCGCCTGTTACCGATTCTACAGCGCTCTCCAATCTCTTTACACTCCGTTGTGGAGGCGAGAATCTAGCCCGGTAGTTTCAGCTTCCGCACAGCGCCTAGTGGGGCCCCATGCCGATGTCGTCGTCGTCCTCGGTGGTCCAGCGTCGCGGAGCTTCCTCCATTTCGTAGTCGCCATCCTCCTGTACGGCGTCAGGAAGCTCCTGATTTTCCGGAGCCTCCTCTCGACCGACTAGGTGCAGGATCCCGCTTGATGCAGCTATGTTAAGCGCAAACAAGGGCGACTCCTCCGTCTCGACGTCCGGTATTTCCACCTCGGAAGATTCCACCGCCTGAGTTCCTTCCTCCGCCTGCATCGCCGCCTGCATCGCTTCGAGCTCTCGTTGCAGACGTCCCGACCTCTTCCCTCGGCGCACCCTTTTGCCTCCTGTCACCTCTGGTGGCGCGCTCGATGACCCTTCCCCGTCCTCCTCCGCTACGGTCCAGCGACGGCTAGCTTGACGTCCGTCCTGTTGCGGTGTTTCACGATTTAGGAGGGCCGCGAAACGCGGTGGGATATTGCGGGGGTCGGGGCGTGTAGCCAGGAGACCGGCAAGGGTTTGGTGCGCTGGTTTAGAGCCGCGAGGTCCGCGCGGGGGAGTAAGGTTAGTGGGTCCCCGCGATGAGGACGGTCCGGCGATGTTCGAGGGCGAGGGTGAGGGCTCCAAGCGATCTAGGAGTGAGGGAGGCGACGCCAAGCTTAGGCGTTCCGCCAAGGAAGGGGCCGGGTTGGTTAGCCTCGACTCCAAGGGAATCCTACGAGGTCCAGAGCGAGGGGGCGGTGGGGCCGTCAGCCGCTCCTCCAGAGTCGGTCGCGCCACACCCTTCCCTTTATTGCGCATCGCCCTGGGCTCCGTTGGAGGCGATGGAAGTGGCGGTCTGCTGTCACCAATCGTGTCCACAGCAACAACGCTGGGAGGTACTCTACGCGGCGGTGGAGCTGCCCAAGGCGTTGCCTCCACCGAGGGTGGAGCGGTAGATTCCGCCTCGGTCTCAGCAGACGGTGGCGACATTCCGACTTCAGCAAGCTCCAAGTCCGGCTGCACCACGGGCGCGCTTATGGGTTCCTCGAAGACCTCTGGCGTCTCCCTCGGCGAGGGAATAGGGGCTGGAGGGTCACTCGCGTCCCAGTCCAACTCCAGAGAACCTTCCCATTCCGGAGCAGCTTGAGGAGCGCTCACGGCCAAAGGTTCCTCTCCTTCCGAAGCAGCTTGAGAAGCGCTCACGGCAGGTTGGATTGGGAGGTGTACGATGGCAACCTCTTGCTCGATCGCTACGGCGGGGGCGTATGGAGGAGCTGGAGTGTCCTCGTCGAAGTCCTCCTCGCGAAGCCATACGTCCGTGGTGTACAACGCGGCCTCGTCGAACTCGTCGTTGGGTCGGAAGTCGATCTGCATCTTCTTCCAGACAGCTCCCAACGCCCCGAAACCTCTTCGGCCTGCAGTAACGTCCTCGAATCGAATCCAAATCAGCCCCTGTGCTCGTATAATTGACAAAGGACGTGCGCGGCTGATCGAGAAGGCGTCCCTCGTGAGAGCTTGGAACGTCTGCGCGGATATGTCGTGATTGGTATCGGCGACGGTGACTACGTTTGTCGCGGGGTTCTCCTCCTCGAACTCGTCTACCTCCATGCCCTCCTCCTCCGAAGAGATCATCTCCTCGTCCTCCATCTCTCGATCCTCCACTATCAGCGCCTTCTTCTTTCCACCAGCGAGGGGCAGCCGTGAGGGATGAGGCGCCTCCGCTCGCTTATCGCGGTCCCTGGTTTCGCCGTCCTGGGAGGGGTACATCCAATGCGACGGCTTCTTCGGGATCCAGCGATTGCCGCTCTCCACAAAGAACGGGTACCGAGGCACTGGTGACCCGAAGCGCTCCCAATCCAGAAGACCAGGAGGAGGTTCGAACTTGCCGAAGTACAAGCGTCTTCCAAGGGAACGGTCGTACCAGCACTTAGACTCCATGCTGACCTTCTTTCCCCGGTAGATCCAAGTACGCTTATTGTTGACTTCGCCCAGTTCCCACTTGTCCCATTTGCCCTTCCAATTACGAGGAATGGCTGGAGGAACGATCCAAGGCACTCGATCTTCAGCAACGGTCCGCCTTTCCACTGGTGGAGCCTCTAGGTGGTCGTTCGAGGCAGCAGGAGCGGGAAGAACGTAGACGGGGAGCGGGGGAATACGAAACACGGGGGCTGAATCTTCCCCCGACTCTTCTTCTTCCTCCGACTCCTCATCTTCCTCCTCATCCCCGGGTGCTGCTGAAATAAGCGCTCCCGAAGATGATCTGGCTCCTCCTCCTCCAGCGACCATCCTAGCCCCGGGTGCTGCTGGTGCAATAAGCGCTCCCGAGGCCCTCCTCGATCCCCATCCCCCGGCGGTCATACGGGCCATTTGCGGACGAGGGCGAGGGGCCCACGGTGGTTGAGAAGTCATATACATGGAAGATGACCTCTCCTCGTCCCTAGGGTCCGTGGGCACATGCTCTCCTCGCCCATCCTCCGCACGGAACAGGGAGTCCAAACGTCCCTGACTCTCAGCAAGCAGCTGATACGTATTGTTCCGTATCAGGTAAACGACGTCGGTGCCTTCTACGAAACTAAAGAAGGTAGGGGGGCGGGGCGCCGCTGAGCGCAGCACCGGGGTTTCCGGAGGGAACTCATGTATGATAAAACAAGGTACCCTCTGCTTCATGAGAAGCAGCACGCCGCCTTCGGTCATGCCGTTGACCCATAAGCCCAGCCAATCGTCGTTTGCAACGGGCATGGTAACTTCCCGTAGGTCCGCGACGGGCATTAGCGCATCGTCTTGCCGAGCTTCAATCATTCGGATCCACCCCTCCATCTCCCTGAGGCCTCTTTGGAACGCTACTCCCAGATCCACCGCGTCATCCCATCTTCTGACACCTAGCAGCGACTGAAAGCGCGCTCCGGTGCAATAGGACGGTTTGGTCGCCCAAGTGGAGGAACCGGGTCGGAATCTGGAACTAAGATTCCGCAGACGAATTTCCTGCATAGTCATGATGCTCCTCAGACTTTGCACGAAAGACGGCTCCCAGATTCCTTCAGACGCGTTGCTCGGAGAACTATTCCATCCTTCCATCAAGGGCTGGAAGGCTTGGTACGACAAGTCATTGGGTGGTACCGCCGCGACTCGTCGCATGAAGGCCCAGTGTGAGGTCGCTTCCAGGAAATACTGCGGGCTGTACAAGCAGTCGTGTTTGCCCGTGTGTCCGTCGTATCGCCGCTGCAGCACGTCCTGCGCTGCTGTGGTGGCCGGCCTCGCGGAGCGCTCACCCGGAAGAAAGGGGAGCTGCTGCGAGTTCGGCGACCACAGCTCGAAACGGCGTCCTCCAAACTCTACAATCCTGGCGGAGAGGAATGGAAATTGTTTCAGGTCGAAGATCATTGCCGAGTTGATATTGGGCATGTCGTAGTACCCCGCTGTGCACGATACACGGGAGTGGCTGTACTTGGGGTTGCTGGAGGAAGACATGTTGGTAGAGTAGATTGAAGTTGGTTGTTCGAGTGATACGTGACGCGCTCACTTAGAAAGGAGCAGCGAGCGTACACCGAGTTGGTGGGAGTTAGAGAAAGAGATGAAAACTGTCGAGTCACCAGGCACGTGCTCTATCTCCCACGCACGGGCCCACATGAGCGCTCGGCACTCATCGGACTTCTTCGGCCGAGTCCTTCGCGCCCTCCTAAGTCAACTTATGAAGTCGCAGATACTCCCTCTTCAGCGCCGGCGCATTCCTCAAATCTCTCTCGGAGACCCAAGTGTCATCAGCTGGCCCGTATCCTTCCCAGCGGATCCGGAACATCCTCTGATTGCCATCCTTCCTGGGCCGCACTGCATGCCCTAGAATAGCCTCCACCACATACTCCTCTGACGCCTTCAGATACTCCCGCGTATCTGGCAGCTTGGTCCTCTCCCCCAGCTCCTCCTTGGACATGTGGTACTTGCGCAAATGTTCAAGGTTGAAGACAGGATGCATGGAGTAACTATCCGGTAATCGCAAGCGATAAACGACCGGATTAATCTTTTCCATGACCTCGAAGGGGCCGATGGTGCGCTGCACCAGCTTGCGACCCGTTCCCTGCACGTCGACCAACTCCAACGAGTGCGGATTTACCAGCACGTAATCCCCCTCCTCAATACTCTCCACAGGACGCCTGCTCTTGTTATAAGCGCGAGCCTGTCTCTCCTGCGCCAACACTACTGCGTCCCGCGCTGCCTTTCTATGGCTTTCCAGCGCCTCTATGAAGTCCTCCCCTTTCTGGCTCGGCAAGAAGGGGCGAACGACGGGGTCTCCTCCGGGGTTTATGATTCCAGCGGCTCCTCTAGGGTTGTAGCCGAATAGTAGGAAGTTAGGACTGTAGCCCGTAGAGCCATGTACATTGGAGTTATAGGCGAAGGCGATTTCCCCGAGCCACCTCGCCCACGACGAACGATCTGCAGCGACATAGGCGCGCAACATCTGTTCTATCGTAGCATTGAGGATCTCCGTCTGCCCGTCCGTCTGCGGATGATGCGCTGAGGACAGCGCCAATACACTTCCATATTGCAAAGTGACCGATCTCCAGAACGCGGTGGCCCATCGCTTATCCCGGTCCGAAATAATACGCTCCGGCATCCCGAAGACATTCACTACCCTTTCTACAAAGAAGGCAGCGAATCCTTCTTGCGACAGGTTGGTGTGGGTTGGAATCATGACGGAGAACCTCGTCAATTTATCCACAATCACCAAGATGGCTGTGAACTTCTCCTTCCCTGACGGTGGCAGACCCGTGATAAGGTCTAGGGAAACTGTGGCGAAGGGACGGGGAGGAATGTGGGATGGTCTCAATCCGCCCATCTTCTGCCTGTGGTCCACTTTAATCTTCTGGCAGACATCGCAAGTTGAGGCGAATTCTTCCGCGTCCTTAGTTAGGGACGTCCAGAAGAATAACTCCCGTAGGCGGTTAACGAACTTGAACGGGCCGGCGTGGGCGCTTTCGTGCGGAGACTCGTGGATCCATCTCAGCACGAACTGGATCTTCGACCGAGGAATACATAGCCGATTTTTCCAGTCAGCGTCCACGAAGTATAGCAACCCGTCCCGGCCTTTCTGGAAATGAGATGGTGTAAGCACCTTCTCCGGACTGGTCGCCTCCTCCGTGTACCGATCTCTGAAGTACGGATCCTCCTTATATCCTCGGATGAATTCGTCCTTCACTTCTTGAGAGACCGATACTAGCAGGTGGGAGCGTTTGTTCCAGTCTTCCTCGTCCTTGTCTGGCCTGGCTCCAGCTGGATAAGTCCAGTGATCCGCTTGTTCGAAAGGGAAGGGGTTGTCCAGTGCAGCGACGTCATCGCGCTCTTGAACTTCCTCCCTCGCTCTCAGCATTCCCTCCTGGTCTGGTGCAGCGATATCATCGCGCTCCTGGACTTCCTCGTCTCCCTCCTCCTTCGCCTTCTGCCTTCTCGTCTGTACCGGGAGCACGCACTTGTCCACTACATCCTCCCACCACCAGATCACAAATGCAGCCTTCTTGGCTGGCGCAAATGTTTCTCTGTCTTCCAACCGTTGCGCCTGCTCTTGCCTCTCCTCATCCGGAACTATTGTACCACGCACGTCCTGAACCGGAGACTCGTGCGGCGGTGCCCTCGGCAATCTTGATAGAGGGTCAACGTTCGAATGCACTCGCCCCGGCCTATGAATGATCTTTAAGCCGGGGTAGGCCGCGAACACTGCCCCCCACGCCGCGAGTCTTCTGTTCGCGTTCTCGTACACTCTCGCCCACTGCAAGGCAGCATGGTCTGTCACCAGGATGACCTGCTCTCCTTCTATGAAAGGTTGGAAACGCACTAGCGCCTCCTTAGCGCCCAGCGCTTCTCTTTCCGTCGCGCTGTAGTTCCGCTCTGCGGACCTCAAGCTCCTACTCCAATAGGCAATTACACGTTCCACGTGAACCACCGTCTCGTCCAGCGTTGCCCCCCACACGTCCTCCAATTCCACCTCCTTCACCTCCTTCGTCAGCGTCGTGAATAGCTTGGGCACCGGTTCTTTCGCGTCCCATGCGGCCTGTAGTTTCTCGTAGGCCACTGTACCCTTCAAGTCGGACACCGCGATCGGCTGCACCTGTTGCAGGCTAGATCCTATCGCGTAGTCCGACGCGTCCGTGTACAGGCGGTACGGGAGTCCTTGGATCGGGTGCCCCAGTATCGGCGCTGCTGATAATGCGTCCTTCGCTTGCAAGAAAGCTATTTCATGCTCCGCTTTCCATTCCCATCTCGCTCCCTTCGTCAGCAGGGAGAATAGTGGTTTAACCACGAAGGCGTAGTAGGGGATGTAGGCTGAGAAGTAATTGACCATGCCCAAGAACTTCTGTAGTTCGAGCACCGAAGATGGTCTCGACAGCTCTTGGATGGCGGCTACCTTCTCTTTGTGCGTTGAAAGGCCCAGTCTGGACACCTTCTGCCCCAAGAGTAGTATCGACGAATAGCCTACAAAGCATTTCTTCGGCTCCAACGTGATCCCAGCAGCTGCTATAGCGCTCAGGACCTTGTCGAGATGGACTATGTGATCCTCCCAGCTCTTCGAGAACACTACTATGTCGTCGATGTACACGAGGGTGAAGATCCACAGGTAAGGCGCTAGCACTCCCTGCATGATCCTCTGGAATATGGAAGGTCCGTTCCGTAATCCGAATGGCATACGTTTGAATTGCCATAGCCCTCGGTGGGACCTGAAGGCCGTCTTCTCGCGGGCTTCCTCTTCCATTTCCACCTGGTTGAAGCCTGCTAAAGCGTCGAAGGAAGACAAAACCTGCGCCCCTGACAGTGCTTGTATAATATCAGACTGTCGGGGGATCGGGAATTCGTCCGCGATGGTCTTCTCGTTAAGCTTGCGATAATCGACCGCTAGTCGCGGTTTCCCATTGCGGAAAACCACTACACACGGTGCCCCCCATGGGCTGACCGAGGGTTCGATTACTTCGCGCTCAAACCAGAGGTCCATCTGCTTATCGATTACTTCGCGCTTCAGCGGCGACGCCGCGTACATCGGCACCGATATCGGCTGCGCCCCAGGTTTCAGCGGAATGGGAGCTTTATCCTTCACATGCCCCAGGCGCCCCCCGACTCCGAACGCAGCCGAGTTATGGCGCAGAACTTCGTCTAGCTGGGGGCGTATATGTTCTGGAACATCCGGACCCAGATTGACCAGCCGAGCTACATCCTCGCCTTCTTTCACTCCTTCGAAATCTCCAGGTAACGCTGTCGTCTTCGGCCCCCAGGCCTCATCCTCTTCCAACTTGTCCTCCGTCCCAGACTTCTCCCTCGGCAAGCTATCCGGATCTTGCGCGCGCTGCGTTTCCTGAATTACGCGCGCCAGCGCTTCCGCGGAAGCTACGAATTTCTCCCTCTGTTCCTCGTCCTTGGGGGTATCTGCGTACTCCGCCGGATCGTGCAGACGGCCTACTATATCGCCAGCTCGTATATACCAAGGTCGAGTGCTGGGGTTGGCGATGGGGAGAAATGGAGAATCGGAACGAATGAGAGTGGAAGGGGCGGCCATGACGCTCTCGTCTTCGGTGGCTATTACGACCTTCTCTACCAACCATTCCTCCTTCCCTTCGAAGGGGCCCGTAATCGGAACGTTGTGCACGGTCCCAGCGGCAATGAGTGTATCCTTCATTGCTAATACCGGGGGCGCTTCCAGCTTCTCCTCCCTGCGCTTCCGAGCCTTGGATCGTTGGTAGGTCTTACGCCAGACTCCGGGAAGTAGGCGCTTCATGGACTTAGCCATGCTTGCTTGCCGTATCTCGAAGCCTAGGTCGACCGAGTGCGCGGATGAGGCCGGTATGATGTGACGGGACTGCCCGACTTGCACTTCGCAATGTCCGGTGGCCGAGCGCTTGATGCCCAGCTCGTAGGCGGACTGGAAGTCCTCCCCGAGGAGGAGAGGGACCTTCATGTTCCGCACGACATAGGCTTCAAGGTCGAAACGAACCACCTCTCCCTCAGCCGAGACCATATAGAGGGAGCACTTGACGTAGCCTAGGACCTTCGCTTGCCCCGTAAGGTGATATAGGGACATGCGAATTCCTTCCTTCGGCTTGGGCAGTCCTAGGAATCTCCAAAACTCCTCTGACATCAAGGTTATATCGGCTCCAGAATCCAGGCGCGCTTTGATTACTTCGTGTAGCAAGGATCCCACACGTACTTTGACGTGCAAGGCTCGCGCTCCCAACGAACCGAGGCCGTCCGGAAGTTGACGGACCTTGCGGGCTTCGTATATGGTGAGGCCGTCGCTGTCAATGCTCGAGGGAAGCTCAGCGACATGAGCAGCCTTCCGAAGGATTCGTCGAGGCAGTTTTGCAGGATCATCGCTTTTCACCGCTTTCCCTTTATCACTGCTCGACTTAGCCTTCTGGAATGCGTCATGGCGCCTGCGATTCCGGTTGAACCCTTTATACTCGACGTGAGCAGCTTTGGCATCACAATCTAGCGCGTCAACGGCGAGTATATGTTTATGGGATTCCGAGCACTTAGAGCTGTCACTGGAGTAGTCGGAAGAGGAGGTCTTTGATTCAACGAGCATAGCTAAGTAGTCCAGGCGTTCCTTCTCATCCTCCTCTGGATCGAGATCGACATGTATGAGCATGGCTTGTTTGAGCGCCAGCCATCTCCCATAGTGAGCACAGTCCCGAGCCATGTGTTTGGGGCTAGTGCAGATGTAGCATTCACCATTGGGAGGGCGATTGCTGACTCGCGAGTCGTCTCGAGCGAAGGAATATCCATTGACCGTTTTCCCTCCCGGCCAGTCCGGACGAGATGGTCCTGCTTCCCGCGAACCCCCAGTCCTGGGACTTCGGCGCCGGTCCGCTGCCATGACCGTCTTCTCCTCCTCCTTCTCTTCCAGTTCCTCTCCCTCTTCCACTTCCACATCGGCGACATGGGCTCTGGGGCGGAATCGAGTGCGAGGAGCAGCGGGATTCGCGCTCGGACTCGCTAGCAACCGATCCACCTTGTTCGTCAGGACCCAAGTAGACATCAAGGAGGCCTGACTATGTTGCGCTACTTCCATCAAAGAATCGATGGTCGGGCACATTCGCTCGTTGACCTCTTTATTCCATTCGGCCGGTTGCGTGCGAATAAGCCTAGAGACCGCGGTAGGCCCGTCGTCGGCGTCGGAGAAGATGAAGCTATGATATTGGGCACGTCTTTGGAAGAAGTCCACTGGGTCTTCCGCTTCATGCCCTCGCTGCCTGAACTTCATCTCCTCGAACTCCTTGTTCCGATCCCTCACCCATTGATCCGTCAGATACGTGCGCCGCAAATTGTCAAGAAGGTGCGGCCAATCTCTGCTGAATTCCCTCCGCGAAGGTTCCGGCAGAGACGTCCACCACTTCAGCGCGCGATCGGTAAACCGGGATGGAGCCATTTGACCCAATTGACGCTCCATCAGTGGGCTGAGCATGGCCAAGGAAGACATCGTAATAACGTAGGGGATGATAGTCTCTCCTTTTCCGTTCCACGACGGCACCACCGAAATATTAAGTTTGGCGTTCAACTGCCAGGGCGCAGCGCTCGCGGGATCGAATCCCGGTGCAGCTAGTCCTCCTTCACCGCCTCCGCCTCCTCCTCCTCCTCCGTTTCCGCCTCCCCCAGCTCCGCCTCCTGAAGCTCCATGACCTCCCCCGCCTGATCCTCCTTCGTCGGGTCCGCCGCCTCCTCCCCCGTGGTTCCTCCATGAATTCCCGTACCATCCTGGAGGGATGTTCCCAAGAGGGGGTCCCTCAGCTGGACGCTCCTTATCGGCTCCAGCCCCATACTGCTCTGCAGGCTGTAGGGGCTGATAACTCGCCCGATTAGGAGATCCTTGAGGCGGGCTGGTCTGGACTCGCATCACCGATGGCCCCCCAATGATAGAAGCTGCCGTCCGAGTGTTCGGGATGAACCCTTGCCCGGGGAGTCGATGCACAGCTGACAAGGAGGGGGGAGCGGCGAACCGTACTCCATGGGTATCCGATTCTGCCGGAGGAGCAGCGGTTCGTGGCGCGCTCACTCCTTCATCTCGTCCCTTCGCGGAACCCTCCTTAATCGTAGGAATGCCTTTGCGCGGACGGTAGTATCGCTCACGCGGGTTCTCGCCCAATCGACGAACCATACTCGCCCGTGCCTCGTCATCGATCATCGCGGCTCGCAAGGCGTAGTCTGGTCGTAGCAGCAGGCGGTACATTTCCTGCGTCGGGTTTAGTGTCCCGAACTCGCGACGTATCTCGGGCAACGTAGAGTCGGCGGAGCTGCCGATATCGCTCCAATCCTCGTCGACTAGGGCACGACGAATGCTATGGAAATAAGAGAGAATGTGCTTGTTCCCATTGGACAGCCGTCGCTGCAAGCTGGTAACCGTGAAGCGCAGCTCTGCTTCGTGGGCACTGCGTTCCAATAACCCAAGTAGTCCGTAGTCGGGGTCCAGCGTGAAACTAGTTCGCGGGTCCTTGCCCAAGAAGATCGTGAGGGCTTCCAGGATCTGTTGGACCGCCACGACGGCGTATGCGATACGGCTAAGGGGTTCCAGCCCGAGACAGAAGAATTGTTTGGAGAAGGCTGGGTCGGTGAAAGGGAAGCAAGGGAGATATTTCGCGTCGAGTTGCACCACCTCCTCAATCAGCGACCCTAAGTAATCCCACTCAAATAAACGATGCGGCTTGTCGTAGCGGATGAGGGCATCCCGCAAAGCGGCAGTCTGAGCGGGGTCCGTGTTGGGGAGATCTCCACCTATTGCACCGAATTCCGCCAGGACGTCTTCCTGCGTAGGATCCTGTGGGAAGTACACCCCGTGGTAGCGGGCAACCGAGGCCGGGAGGGGTTCTCGGAACACTTCAAGGGACTGAGCTAGTCCAGTGAAAATTCTGACTTCCTCTGGCTGTTTGAATCGGAAGGCGGCGGTGATACTCTCATTGTCCTCAACGCCCCCCGCTTCAGTCACGTTCTCTGTACTGAAGGGGCCGAGGTCGGACTCCTCGGAGGGTTCCGTGGAGGACATGTGAGGAGGTGGATCTCTTGGAGATGGCGCCGGTGACGAAGGCGCGCTCATCCTGGGGAGAGCAGCGTGTTTATTCGTCGGGGGGGAAGACCCGTAGTCCGGCGCTGCTTGAGGAGAAGCGCGCTCGGACGGGGTACCCCCTACTCCGGGTTTTGGATTAAGATGAGGCGGATGCTCCCTTCTCCCGCCCTCGGTCATATGGGAGGGAATTCTCGGGGTAGCGCTGCCGAAGGGAGGACCCTTTGGGACTGGGGCCGCTACACCTTTAGCAGCAGAGGCGGCCGTGGGTGTCATCAGACCAACCCGAGCCGCTAAGGGTGCAAGAACGGAAGAGCGCGCCGCAGGCATTGGACGCCCGTGGGCGGGAGGAACGGAGCTCTTGGAAGCTTCAGAACGCGCTTTGGGGTTCCCCATAGCACTTCGTCTCGGAGAAGACCCCGAGCTGGAAGCAGGGGCAGTGGGCTCGCCAGTAGGGGCAGCCATTTCCAAGCGTGTCGCTTGTCGAGTCGAGGTAGCTCGATTGATGATAGGATTCGGATTTTGATGGTCGAAAACGGGGTCGGAGGGCCCTCGGGATGCCTTGGACTTTGCGGACATGCACGAGGGAGTAAGTGAAGAGGGATGGAGATGGCGAGCAGCAATATATGCGCTCAACCATCCCGTCCCTGTGATGTCGGCTAAGGTATCCTTGACGTCGAATCGTTTCATCCCTACATCCCCGAGGACGTTCTCACGCGCGCTCGTGCCCCGCACGGCGCTGCGATTGAGTACCCGCCCTCTGTTGTTGTAGATGAAAGAGAGGCGGACTTGAAGAATCGAATGGTGTGACCAGCACGTGATCGGCTCTTCGGAGCCGATCGGCGAATTTAGCGCAAGAGCATAAGTCGGTATGCTCTTGTGCAGCACCTCCATCCCGCTGCAAGGCTTGCTCGCAAGCCTTCCATTTTCGCAGTGGGAGGCTTCGCAGCGCCTGTAGGGGGTCTGAGGCATCTCAGCGCTCGCCGCAAGGTTGAGCGCGTCTTAGATGCCTCGCCCCTACCGAGCGAGGAGCTACCCTCCCGCTCGTCTCCTCATGGCTACCATGCCTGAGTCGAGCAGAGGGTCTTTGCACCTCCCTCGGCCTTCAAGGCAGGGCACCTTAGCAGCTCGCTCTTCTCGAGTTGAGCGCTTGTGCCCTCCTCCGCTTCTCCAGCCTTGGTGAAGCCCTCGCGGTGGGCTCCATTGTGATGCGGGTTCCGTAGGCCTCGCCAGGCTGGAGGTAAGCGCGCACGGATATCGTATCCGGCGCAGCTATGTGTGACGGGAGGCGCCGACTCGGGCCCTCCCCGTGTTGTAACCCTTCATCTAGGATCCATGTCACCCTTGGATGGGGACTCCGCAGCACCGAGACCGTGGAGCAGTTATACGCATGCTCAGGCATTCAGCGGGTCCGGGGCGGGGGGTTCCCTCCAAGTAGGTGTTCACGACATTGTAGCAGATTGCAAGTAAAGATAATGATTATGTAAGTACCGATCCCGGATCAACTACTAACATAATAATGTGTACGTTTTGTATATAGAAGTAATGTATGTACAATACTGTCCTCGCGCGGTGTCGTCTAGCAGCGTCCTGTCCGTACCCCGTCACATCAGGCTTTGCTTTGCGTCGTTGCATGCTGTCCAACGTGATCCGTTCTCCAGTTTCCTCGCAGCCTCAACAAAGTCTTATCCGCGCACTTGCAAGTTTGCTCAGGCCACCTCAAAAATTTCACGTCTAGGATTGTTCGTCACTTGGGACTCCCGGTTGTGAATGTGCGTCAGTTCACAATCCCCGCGGTGAAAGCTCGTCAGTTCAACATACGGAGCACACGCCGCCGTCACCCACCTGCTTTGTTCCCTGACCACCATGTTCCCTCGACTAACCACCATGTTCCTTCGACTAACCGCTACACTGCGTCCGCAACACTGATGCTGGCCAACAACATCTAGGTTGAGAATCTGGCGCTCGAGGCTCCAGTCAAACTCTTCCGGGTGTATGTGTGTTTCGTGACCTCGACCTGCATCGTGGACGACACATAAGGTATGAATTTTGCTTTCCAGTCTGTCTCTCTGCTCACGAGTCCAGAATTCGTCGCTGCCGCTGGACCTACAGCGGTACTTGAGTCTCAGAGACCAATAGAGAGGTTGTGGTAAGCCACCACGAGCCATCTGATGGCTTTTCCGGCATGTGCATCCGGGTGGCTTCGGGGCGCCGTTGGCTTTGTGAGGTCATGGATTAATGATGTAAGCGCTGCACTGTTGACCTCTCACACACCCACTATGCCCCCTCAAATGTGTGCCTGCGTGCACTGTGTCCTACCTGAGACCTCACCATCACCAATGACACGTACAACTGAGTCCCCAGCACTCATGAAAGAAAGCGAACGAGATGCAGACTTTGTAGCAGAGAGTCCAAGTGAAGCTGATGAGGATGATGAGAGCGGTGAGGATAAAGGTGAAGCGGATTCGGATCTCGAGCCAGAAATGACCTTTAGCAACTGTGTAAAGCGCAGTCTAGACTCGAGGATGGCTCTCTGCATGGTTGGTGGTGTGAGGGTGGTCTATAGTACGACATGATGCTGCCAGGAGGCTATTCTCGAAGCCATCCAAAAGCCACCCAAATCCGGAAGCCACCCGGATGCACATGCCGGAAAAGCCATCAGATGGCTCGTGGTGGCTTATCACAACCTCTCTAATATCAGCTCAGCCACCTCAGAAACAACTCAATCTTGGCCCACACAAAGGGTGGGGTGTACAGCATGATGGGGTATCCCTTAGCGCTGTTGGCTATGCTCAAAATTACCGGAATAAATTTAGCGAAGAATATCCCGAGTAATCAATTACAGCACTTTGCAGAACATAAGGCGCAGATGATTTTTTTCTGTTTCCAATAGTTTAGACTAGAACACGCGCCATGGGGTCAATTCTGATCGGATTACCTTGAGAGTAGGTGCGTTGGAATCGCACTGGAAATCTACAGGGGGTTGAATGCCGGTTTTTTTTTATGTAATCACACAGTGTAAAATCTTCCAAAATATCATGGTCTCCAGTAGGACAGGTGTAGTACAATGAATACTTGTCCGATTGACCTAGTTTTGGGATATGTTATGTATCTAGGATGTTACTAAAAGATGACACATGTTTATAGGCAACATGCTGAGTGAACATGATTTGATGCCCATTTTAGGTAGGGCAATATTCATGTCCCATGATAAGTAGAGCTCTGTATGGGAATTTGGCTATACCCATTCTTATAAACCTCATGGTCCTCTGGCACCGGCTAGGACTCATGACATATCCAAAAACTAGGTCAATCAGACAAGTATTCCTTGTGCTACACCTGTCCTACTGGAGATCATGATATTTTGGAAGATTTTACACTGTGTGATTACATTAAAAAAACCGGCATTCGGTTCCCTGTAGATTTCCAGTGCGATTCCAACGCACCTACTCTCAAGGTAATCCGATCAGAATTGACCCCATGGCGTGTGTTCTAGTCTAAACTATTGAAAACAGAAAAAAATCATCCGCGCCTTATGTTCCGCAAAGTGTTGTAAAGTTACAGGGCCAAAACCCCAGTCGCGTTTTGATTTTCAATCAAATTGGCAGAGGAATGGCCCACGGGTTGGTGAATATAATGGTCTGCGTTTCAACACATCCATTGCCGACCGCAACTGAGCAAAGTGATGGAGCTAAGCAAGGAGTGAACAGCCATGCTTTGCCGTGTCACAGTGTGACAGAAAGGTTGAACTGACGAAGATTAAGAGCCAGGACTCTCAAGTGACGAAACTTCACAGCCTGGAGTCTCAAGTGACGAAGAATACCTCAAATGTGCTAAATTTACACGGGGTGATGAACTTTCTCAAAATTAGCCGAACTGACGAAGTGATGAAGGTGACGCGGACTCAAAATTTCCCAGATTCAGATTAATTCCGGCATCGCGGGCTCAGACCTTACGCAAAGTTTCAACTGTCCATCAGATAACTTCAACCACACCCAACGAACATGCACTGCGTTCCGAAGGTCTGTAGACCAAGGGTTGCTCTACCCCCGTAGGTAGACATAGACCAACTTTGAGCTAGACTAACCTTGTCTATATATGTCGACACCCCTCACTGGCGTTGCGGAGCCTGTGTTGAGCTGTGTCAATTGAAATGTTGCGGCTGATGCTGGAGGGGAAGCAAAGAAGTGTTGAATTACGGCAGATCAGATAACAACGTGACACATCATGCGCAACTGATGTCGTCTATGCTGATTTTGTCCAGTGTCAAAGGTATTCAGAGGTGAAGGGAGAGCGTAGGATGTTGCAGAGGTCATCAAGATTTGTAGGGCCACAAATGCTGCCTGAGCCACGGCTGAGCTATGGCTCAGCCGCAAGCCGCCTGAGCCAGCCGTCCATAAGCGGCTTTAAGCGGTGATGGCTTCAGAGCCATCAAAAGCCGAGCCGAGCTAGCCGGAGCCGAGCCGTGGCAACACTAAGCAAAGCACAACAGGATGCCAGTGCAGGTAGCAGAGGGCAGTGGGGAATCTCTGGGTGTAGGGGCAGTGGTAGACAGGCATGGTCTACCCTGGGTCGACAGACGTAGACCAGCCGTAAACCCAGGTAGATCAAAAATGGTCTACGTGGGATAGACAGACTCTGTTTACGTAGTCGACTGATGTAGACTGACGTCGGCTCACGTAAACCGGGTCCGTCTACGGGACCTCGGAATGCAGTGATGGCTGATTATTCTCTGGGAAGCAGCTTTTGTAGTTGAACCTGCCCCGTGGACGCTCGCAATATAGTCATTCTCACCTGCTTACTACTCCCATGTGGAAGTAGATGGCGAGCTTCACATCTTGCATCTGCTCCGGATTTTTAACACCTTTCTAGAAACCGAAATTACATTTTCTTCAACCAATCAACCATGCGACGACACCATTGCAGAGGCCGAGAGGAATATATTGGACACTCTGGCAAGGTGGATTACGGCAAATTCAATCTGCAGGCTTTTGATCGCTACCTTGTCCTGCACCCTATAGACCCTGTTTCCGTGCGGTAATAGGTTTGCATTCCGTTGCATGTGTCTTCGGCCATGGATTTATTCCACAACTAAATTCAACAATTGTCCGCGCCAAATGCTTGCTGCCGCGCGTAATAAATGATGTGTGGCTATTGGCGAATCTGGCCAGTTCATGACTCACCTGGCCAGAGGACCAAAGAGTTATAACCTTCTTCGAGTAATCTGGTTTATCCAGGTCTTGTCCCCGTTTTTCTTTAACCAAGCTCTTCCTCCACGGGGTCAGGCCTCGGCCGTATATTCATGCGTTAGACTAGTTTTGATCTTTTAGTCTGCGCGGTAAACTTCGAGCGATTCCTATTCATACTGACGAGCAGCGTCCCGCGCTGATCACGGAATCGGTCCGATCGCCCCGTTCCCAACGCGACCATCGCCAGTTACTTCTTCGGCCGCTATTTCATTCCTCACGACCCTTTCCCTACAGCAAGTTCGTTGTCGTGTTTCCTGTTTTCTCTTGTCCAGACCCCTTCTGCTTCCGTGTTCTGTACCTGGTAACAAATTCCGTAGAGTACACAGCTGGAATGTTCCAAGAATGGGATTATTTGAGTATTCTCCTTTTATTTATATTACACTTTTACTATATATACTTCTCATGTATTCTAGTTCTAATAGATTTGATACATCGCTTTCGCCCCAGATTCCGTATGACGCCTTAGCCCTTTGTCGCCATCTCGATGCTCGCTCTCGCCTTGTCCCTCGTCGTCCACACTCTCGTATTCTTTTATTTCTTCATCGCACCTGTCTCCGCTCGTCATTCCGCTGCCAACACCTCATACCCCCCATTTCCTGCCTTGCCCTACTACCCGAGCCCTGAGGATGGTTTGACCCACTCGCACATATTTCGTCTTATGGTTGCCCTGGGAGTTGCTTGCTTGATTTATTCAGCTCGCGCTCTTGGAAGCGCTGTATGCGTGTCAATACCATTGTCCCCTGTAGAGATCAGTAGTAAATTTGAGACTCCAAGCCCTCAGAGTGCGATCCAAGTGCGATCCACCGTTTTCTGGGTAACCGCAAGCGGCGAATAGGAGTTATTTGCGTTCTACAGATTTCGCTTGGGCCGGCGGTACCCAATGTATCCATGTATATGTTCTCCGAGCAGCCGCGAGAGATCTTATCTCCCGAGATCGCAATGGGAAATATAGTTGTGCTTGATTGCAAAAGAGAGGACCGTAAATACAAGCGCGCGAACGGGCAAGATATTTTGGGTAGGATACAAAACGACGGCTGGCAGATCGCTACGAGGAATCGGCCACAAGAAAAGGAAGGAATATCTCAAGATGAGTACATTGTGTACGGGCATGCAAAGTACGGGCGAGTAAAGTAGGTGCATTTATAAGATGTACGATACAAGAGGAGAGATGTTGGAATGTAGGAATAGAAGAGAGAAATGCGCGAGGACGCGAAGCGTGGAGGAGCGAAATGTCCCTCCCCGTGGTTTCAACGCCGGTTGCCTGCGTAGGAAAACCCTGAACCCCCAGCTGGACAGTGCCCGCCTGGTGGTAATAATGCACAACGGCCGGACGAGAATGGTCTGCGAGCGGAAAGTTAGAAAGCACTGCGATGGCGTTTCCGTGGACGGTGAGCACCGGTAGGACAGAATTGACTCCGGTCAAGATTGTCGGGCAAAGAGGTTGTTGCAAATGGAAAAAGAGGTCAGTAACAAAGATCATCCGATCGCAGCAATTTAAAGAAAAGACAATGTGAAACACGAGAGGAGAGTTCAACCACGAGGGAAGGGGTGGCGAGGACAACGGGCCCGAAACAACTGCCCACTTCGCGCGAAGGATGCGATTGAACAACGAAGGAGGGGTGGATTGTAGTCGAACAGAGAAGTTCGGGGTGGCGTGCGCGTGGGAATAAGGTGGGAAGGGCGCGGAAGGTACGGTTTTGAAATCAAGACCAACACATGTCACAAAAGGAGAAGAAAGGAAAGGACAATCCAAAAAACTCACATTATCTGGATCCGTATACGCACCCGTGCAGTAAGTGGCATTTGAGAGTTGACTGTTGCGTTGTGCACCGGGAATGGAAGAGGGGCGACGCGTGCATGAAGCAGCGCGCACGCTCCTGTAAGCCTCCAGCGCACGAAGGAGGAGGTTGACCCGCTCGCTCAGCATCAAAGCAATGCCACCTAGCCTGAAAGGGAGGGTGTTGTCGATGCGGATGGATACGAGGCGGATGTTTCCGTCCGTGCGCATGCGCATGCTCAACGTAGGACGCCTTTACAGCTAATAACAGTACAGAAGGCGCGAACGAAAGATTTCCGTTTTCGGCTGTTTTTGATCCCTTCCAAAGAATTATTGGTATCTCTGTCAGTTCTGCACGGATTTGCTCGAAACATAGCTAGAATTCTCAGGATAATTCAGGCGCAATTAGTGATAGAGCCAAATCCGCAATAATATCTTATTTTGGCATGCTCCCACAATCCGGCTCTCCGGCCAAAATTTCTGTCTACCTGGCTCAAACCATGTTGGATGGCTCTGAAATTTTGTGAGGAGCAGTTTCTAAGCATTAGGAAGATTATCATAGAGCCAAAAATAATTGTATGCTTTTCCTAACATGTGTACCGTGCTTTAGAGATATTTTGAGCAGCAATGCATGCATTGCTCTAATTATTTGAGTTCTCAACCAAATCGACTGTTCAAGCACGCCAGCGGGACGTCGATTGTCTCTCCAGATGCTCACCTTGTCGATTCCGCATCATACGCCGGTTGAACATCACTAATTAGGTCGTGTCGCGTTGTGGTGCAGTAACCATCAAGTTACCGTCATCACATCATCACACAATACATCAGCACTTTCTGTTTATCCACTCCTACAACAACAGAATCTGCTCACATACATCCATTCCCTCAGATGTCTCAAGTTATTTCAAAATCAATTGAGGTTCAGCAGTGAACCATCTGTGACTGTAGTTCAGCTGCTCACATTCCCTCAGACTGATGCCATCGCAACTGCAACAGGCCTTGTTATCCATGCAAATCTACATCCAGAGCGGGTCCACAAGTCCCTGAGTACAACTCGAGCAACTCAGGTCAGAAAATTGAGGCAGACATTTTGCACAGGGTTCACAGCAAATAATACCTGTCATGTCCTTGGTTATTTCACTCTCGTTTTCCAGTTACTCATTACTATCAACACTTACAAACCCAGTGGATGCTACAGAGGCCTGTGATGGCTATTGACGTCCGCTTATTAGAGCTGGATGCGGGGATGTGAATTAGCCTCAGAATGAATACTCTACAACCTTTGTTTGAGAACTAGCAGTTCCGAAATGAGATGCTGGATATAAAAAATACACAATCATAGAAGGCAGTTGTTTTTAGCTGTGGGCTACAATGCAAATTGCCCATTACTCTACTAGTGTTGGAGATTCAAGGAAGTGAAGGGGCAAAAGAGTCGAGGCTGGGCTGGGACAACCTGATGGCTACTGCACGGCAACCTGACATGACCTAATTTGTGATGTTCAACCAGCATATGATGCGGAATCTACAAAGTGAACATTGGGAGAGACGATTGCCGTCCCGCTGGCGCGGTTGAACAGTCAATTTGGTTGAGAACTCAAATAATTAGAGCAATGCATGTATTGCTGCTCAAAATATCTCTAAAGCACGGTACACATGTTAGGAAAAGCATACAATTATTTTTGGCTCTATGATAATCTTCCTAATGCTTAGAAACTGCTCCTCACAAAATTTCAGAGCCATCCAACATGGTTTGAGCCAGGTAGACAGAAATTTTGACCGGAGAGCCGGATTGTGGGAGCATGCCAAAATAAGATATTATTGCGGATTTGGCTCTATCACTAATTGCACCTGAATTAGCCTGAAAATCCTAACCATCTTTCGAGTGAATCTGTGCAGAACTGACAGAGATACAAACAATTCTTTGGAAGGGATCAAAAACAGCCAAAAACAGAAATTTTCGTTCGCGCCTTCGGTACTGTTATTAGCTGTAAAGACGGGATCTGCATGCCGGTGCCTGCGGACGAGTGCATATTGGTGGACGCTAGAATGAAGAGAGGAGTGTATACGCCAGCGGTGGGGAATAGACAGATGGGTGTCTGGGTTACGAGACGAGCCTAAGATGACACGGCGTAATGTGTCATTGATGGTGCGTAAGTACGATAGGCAGACATCCAAATTATTTGATGAGTCGAGGACGAGATGAGGCTTAGGGCTGGCCACCGTAACCGTGTAGCCACGGAGTACGGTACCGTAATACGGTCACGGTACCGTGCCGTGGCTCGTTTTTGAGGGTCAATACCGGGCCGTTTTTTCACGGTGAAATACGGTAGGTCGATATCCACTGAAATTAAGGGTGCAATCTTTTTTCACGAACTGTTTGGATATTTACTCACCAGAAGAAGTTGATTGCATATGGTCTTGGTCCGCCAAACCCGGATTTGACTGCCCGTTGCGGCCGTTACGGTCGATACGGAGGGTTACGGTTGGATTTTTGACCGTACCGTGAACGAAGAAATCCACACGGCCACGGTCCGTAAATTTACGGCCGTGACCGTATACGGTACGGTTGCCAGCCCTAATGAGGCTGCGTGTTCTTGATACGGACGAAGAGCACCGATACCCGAAAAGGCGTTGCAGAGTAGTCTCTCGTAGACAGACACTACAAACATAACTTACCTCGTACCTCGGTTGTTTGTAGTCTGTTGATCAGCTTGATTGCTTGATCGCTCGCCGACCTTATTACAAATCATCGGAGTTTGCACGTCCAGTCACAGCTCGTCACAGGCGACAACGACGTGTCTTCCTGCATCTCTGCCATATCTACGGCCTTCATTTGGTTCTTCTTACGCGTAAAAATACCTATAGCATCCGCTGCATTGATTACAATAAACTGTAATACCCTGCATGTCTTCAATTTTTTTCCCTCACCCTCTGCAAGTGCTTTAGTGCAAAGTACGCATAATATTTCGGGAAAACCAAGTAGTTAAGGCAAGCAGTGTAGAACATATAGACAGAGTCAAGGTAATTAGGATGGAGGGGTATGAATCGATGTTTTCTGCGAGCTGAACTTCAAGGCCCGCCTGTGGCGTTTGAAACATTGTTGGAGACACGCTTCTTCCCGCGACGAGGAGCAGGAACAAGGGTGCTGGCCATCGGCGTCGTCAAACTGCCAATAACGACACCGAGGGCAACCAGTCATACGGGTAGACGAGCTTCAGGAGGGAGGGGGACCCGTTAGTCGGTGCAGAGGAAAGAGGGAGGAGGGAGCGAACGTGTGGCACAATGGCAGGGCCCTGCATTGTGTATAGCAGATCCCGCACCTCCTTCAGATCCATGAGGTGCGTGCTGTCAGGGTACGGCGCTGCCTCGTGCGCCGCGCCTTCCGGGAGCGAATCGATGAGGAGCTCTGCAGCGCCGCACGGGTGGTCCTGGAATACCAACTCGCCTGTCACTGCCATATGTGTCAGCGTGATCCGAGGTGTGAGTTGGGGAAGAAGGGAAGGAGTATTACGCACCACCGGCAACATCTTGCGCTGCACCTCCTCCCATGGCAGCGGCGCGCCCAACTCCACCTCGAGCCCCTCGTACCCGAGTCCCAGCCTCGTCGACTTGGTGTGCGCGGGGCCCATCCACACGTATAGGTGTGGGGCGTACATGGTGCGTGCACGCACGGCGACGCTCTTCAGCTCCGAGGGAAGGAGCGCCTACATCGTCCTCCCCACGACGAAGGCGGTGGTGCCGAGCGGGATGGACAGCGCGTCGCCCATGCCGTCGGCGTAGCAGCACACCTGCGGCAGCCCGCAGAGGACGCGCAGCGCGTAGACCGTCATGACGCGCGGCGGGGGGAGGTCGTAGAGCGCGGCGTCGATGTGCCAGTAGTAGAAGCGCGTGGCACGGGTGGCCGTGTCTTCCGGGTTGACCGATGTCGTGTGGGAGGGGGTGCTAGCAACTCCTCCCGAGAAATAGTCAAGTTCAGAATGCCAGCGAGAGCCCGGTCGGAAAGTACTGCGAGTTGCGCCGTGGACGAGGGTGGCAAGGGTCGGCATGGAGCAGCCACTCGCCGGACACAATCTTCGGTGCAGCAGGCCGCACGCCGGTGTGCGCTCGAGGCGGAAACGACTTGGGGCGAAGCGGAGCACGGAACACGGGAGGCAAACTTGAGGTGATGTGATTACGCGGACAGGCGGTACAGACGCGGGGCGGGCGACGACATCGGGAGGTGGAGAGAGAGGCAGGAAAGCTGGAGCAAAATGATGTGATGGTAAAGGCTGTGGGAACATATTGAAACTCCGATGATTAGTAATAAGGTCGGCGAGCAATCACCGGGCGCGCGGTAAACTACAGACTAGTTGCAGAGAGCCCCAAAGGGCGGTGAAAGGGGTGGAGAGTCATGGCCGGGTGCTTGAGCGGCCGGACGCTGGTTAAGGGCAGCGTGAGTCCAATCAAGCAGCGCGCCGGGCGATTTGAAACAGAGAAATGGGTGGGCAGCCGCACAGAATACTTATACCGATGCACGTGAGCGTGGAGCGGCACCTGTGAGGTATCCCAAGGTGTGGTCAAGGTGCGGTAGCTTGGCACCTCAACCATAGAGGGTGTTGAGGGGCACCGAAGAGCGGCAGGAGCAAGTAGCTGCATCAAGAATCAATAGTCCGTAGGGAGCCAATTTGCGGACACAGACAAGCAAAGAAAACACCAGGAGGTCAAGTTCAGATACACATCATGTAGTTAAAAAGCCGAATGTTCCAAAGCTCGTAGGTACGGTTGAGTAGTACCCCGTCACTGTACATATTCCCCTGATTTTCCAGATAAACCACATCCCAGACTATTGCTATGTACCTCTTCAAATGCAGTGCCAAGCGGTAACAACGTTGCAGACCTCTGCCTCGGAAAAGCGAGTGCATACTGCGAATAAGGCGCCGTTGTGATTGATGGAAAGGCCAGGGCCTCCACAACCTTCGAAAGTGAGTCCGCTCAGACCATTGAGACTGAAAGCTCGTCCGCAAGGATTGGGTCCATTCTAATTTGTGCGAACAGGCAGTCAGTCAGTAAATAGTGAGTGAAGGAAAGGGTCGGAAACTTACGGGACCAATGACGACATTATTGCACTGGCTCTGCCCATCAACCCAGGCGACATCATTATTTCCTTGGGTTCCAAAGTTGATTCCAAATGGAGCCGCAAGAGGCGAGATAGGCCCTGTAGGCCCTGCAGCAGTAGTAGCAGCAGCAGCAGCAGCAGCAGGAGCTGACAAAATGTTTGCAACGATGGCAAGAAGGATGGTAGATACGCAGATCATATTGACTTCAATGAGCTTGTCAGTAACTTGAACAGTAACTGGAGCTGCGAGGATCGCCTACAGAATTCAAACAGCTGGATGGAATGGTTGGAAATGAGATCCAGGTTTATTGACAAATAGAATGAGGCTTGCCTGAATTGCTCTGTAATGAAAGAAGAGACGGTGTCTGAGATTCTGGGCTGGTGAACTGGGCTTTTATACCTCAAAGGTTGTATGAAAGAAGGTATGAAAGCCGGTGGATGAATTCTTCGAGGGCATATCAGACCAAGGACATCCGCCCGACGGTATCGGGGTGAAACACAGGGTTCGTGGCCGATCGTTCTAATAATGCAGAGAGGCGCCCTATCCACGGATGGCTGAAGAGTGGGACCGCACAAGCAGCGCAGTTTGTATGATGAGCGACTGCAGGTCGGATGTTCGGAGAGTGGACCAGGGTAACAGAACATGGATCGAATGTACGGAACAAGGTATGGGAGCCCACGGATGGCATCAAAGTGTGTCAGCCTCCCGAAAGAATCTGATGGGGAATTTGGACAAAGGTTCAATTTTGGTTGCATGCCAGAAGTTCGATCAAAGTTCGGCATTTGAACAGCGCCGTTGTCCTGACTTAGCGGACCAAGGTAGTATGGAACAGTCTATGAAAGCCTATGAACGAACATTGCGTGTAATGTTTGTAAAACGGCCTGAATATGGGACAGATCTTGGCTTACATCGAGGTTGCACCCACAGAAAATGAGATCGAACAGTACAATCATGCGGCTCTTTACCGTGGTACATGTAAGTTTCAAGTCGATGATCTAAAATTGAGGCTTCAAGATACGCAGTATTTGGACAGTTACTTCCACCGGTGCGAGTGTGTCAGGACCCATCCTGCTCAAAACATCGCGCTTGTGAAGATATCATGAACTTTCATCTGGCATGCAACCAAAATTGAACCTTTGCCCAAAATTCCCCATCAGATTCTTTCGGGAGGGTGTGTATGACTGTCCCATATTCAGGCCGTACTACAAACATTACACGCAATGTTCGTTCATCGGCTTTCATAGACTGTTCCATACTACCTTGGTCCGCTAAGTCAGGACAACGGCGCTGTTCAAATGCCGAACTTTGATCGAACTTCTGGCATGCAACCAAAATTGAACACTGAAAGTTCGGCCCTTCCTAGATGAACTCGGAAAATCTCCGCGGCTTTGCACAATGCCCAAAAGCCGTGTGCGGCTTGTGCACAACCTGTCTATTGTCACCAGCCGATGGTCTTGTTCCCAATATTAATATTCTCCCCCATTTTTGTACTAACATTTGTAGTCTTCGTCATGAAATAAGGTCATGGATAACTGCCGCGGGTCGTAACAGCTAAAGCCGAGCCTGCCCTAATTACTTACGGCATCGAGCTCCAACTTGAACGGCTCCAACACCTACCTCACAAATGCTGCGGGCAGTCCCCAACGCCTCTTGCTTCGTGACCTCCGCTGTCTCGGAGCTTTCATACCCTTGCTCATACCCCTCATGCTCGACGCCGCCGCTACCATTGCCGACACCCTCGTCTGTTCAGTCGCCAGTCTACGGCTCCATGTATTATCATTATTGTACGCAGTTTGGACGCAGACTGCTGTCGATGTTCCTGCCATATCCCAAACGGTACTACCACGCTTCTCATCGTCCTCTGCTGCGGCACTAACTGACATTCTTCACTTTCAGCGACACTGTGATAGCCCTGGGATTCATTATGCAAGAAACAGTGGCAGAATTGGGCCGGATGGCGATGATCTAGCACATTGTGGTATGTTCCTTCGTAACTAGTTTGAACTGTGTAGTTCCTTCTCGGCCATCCCTGGGTTGCAAGCCACCTGTGGTTTCATTTTTCTCTGTGCATTTGTTGCTGAGGCAGTGAAATACTCGACAACCTTGATAACCAACCACTTGCGCTGGTATGTCTCGGATCTTAAAACCTTTTTCTTCTTCTTATATCTCTTCAGGTTGGCACCATGACACCTCCCCACATACCTCACCCAACTCATCCACCTACGTCTACTCCCCCAGCGGTGGCACCGCGAGGATCGCACGCATCCGGCTCGAACCAAGATGCGGCAGGCGGTTAATAACACGGTGTACATACCGAGTTAATGTATGTTTCCGTGCAATAAAGAAATCGATATGAACCTGGCTCTAATTGGATTGAAATGTGAAGTAATGGCTCATATTGTCATAAGCGCGCAGTTGGCTTACAGTGGATTACACCGGCTTAGGAGGTTTACACCTATGTGTTGTAATCCCCTCAAGTATTATGGGCTTACAAAGGCTTGTAATTTAGTACAAGCCGTTGAAATCAATCTAGGATTTTTCCGACATCCGACAAGAGTTGGTGATCGGACCGTGTCGAACCACCTGCTGTATTGACTCCGCCAACATTATGCTCCGCGAAAAGGGTCTCCCGTTAAGCTCGGCTACCCAGGCATTGGTTACTCACAGGTATGGGCAGGTATAATATTCCCATGCACTGCGTTCAGTGAATGCCGAGAATGCCGTTGGACTGCGGAGTCAGGACCATCAAGCCGCACTGTCAGGGCGATTACCTCGGAGGTACAATCACTCCGTTCAGTAGACAACATTGATCACGGACTGAGGGCCTGATATCCGATGTCATCCCACAAATGCGTGTCACGGAACTGATGGAACTCATGGTTTAATTTGGCACGGAAGTGGTCGCCCAGGCGGCATTGATTTCGGACCTTTTTAAACTTGGGTCTTTGCTTCAGCATTTTGTGGGCTAAACTGAAGGATTACAAGCGGCTGGGAGGTGTTGTGGCTTTTTTGCCCGGTTCCATGATACGGCCCACCATTCTCTTTCAATCGGTCCGAATCAGCATTATATCGAGGTTCCCATGACATCTGAAGGAGAAGTGATCGGCAGTGCTTGCGAGGAGCGGCGGCTTGTGGCATCAGTCCCGGATGAGAGCCGAAGTCGGCGTACGTCGAGCCGAAAGTCAGAAAGTCCTCCATTCTCCTATTTCGCAGACATTGTTACCCTCTTTATGAAATTAAGCATTTTGTCTGTCTGGAGCCTTTTAAACTCCGCAAGCATGGCCCCAGATGGCAGAGCTAAAAGGCGTCGGAATGCTTTGAGCGCTAAGATACTAGGCACTCAACAATGAACCGAGAGCGCTAATTGACGGGCGCTTCAAAAGTCGCTGGTTCAAAGGTCCATAAGTCGAGTTTAAAAGGCTTCAGATAGAAGGACTTGTCGGCAAAAAAGAGGCATCTCTATCCAGCTCCATGGGAACATGGGGAATCGAACCCCGACAGTTTCTTTGCTAAAGCGCCGAGATGCACCCGCTTCTTCTCCCTCATGTTTTCTCAGCACCTTGTGTGTTCTATTGCCGCACTGGATGGATCAGAATCTTTTCTTTTCTGCGAGTCATCCAGCTGGCAATCCTCAAAGAAAGGTCGAGCTATTTTTGGTAGCTTGGTAAGCACCCTGCAATCTTCGCAGTAAATACACAGTTTCTACGGAGACTGTGCTCGGTGTCAAATTGCAGGCAATTTTGGTAGACTTCGGCTGTCCAGGCAGCCACCATCTTTCACACAAGCTTTCGGGAGAATTGAGTTTTGGATGGACCGTCCACCGCGGCAAAAGAATCATAAAAGTGGAACACTGAGATTTGCTTTTATGTGCGGAAAAGTGGAAACGGAAACTAGGTGAATTGTGGATAAGACATTTCCAAAACATGAGTGTGCTGGGTTTACGCGTGTCTGTCCGTCCGAAGCCTTTTCAAACTCCGTCGGATATCTCTGCTGTCAACGTCCGCAGAGGTGTCTAGAGGGTGGAGATTGGTCGTGTACGTGGACAAAGGCGGACGAAAAAGGTAAGGGCGAGAAATTTGATGGAATTGAAGCCGAGATGACGGAGTTTTAACAACCGAGAGAGGCTAATTCCAAAGGCCCTCCGGGCATCCCTGGTACATGGGTCTGCACCACAACCCGAGACTGCTACCCCCGGCTCCAGAACGTTCCAAATTGCTTCGTGTATTTTTTCTCTGGGTGGTGGTAAAACATTCCCTGGTCAGTCCTTATCAGTTTCGTCAGACCGTCGGGTCTGATCAAATATTATAATGCATTTTTGACTCTTATCATACCATAAGAAAACCTGACAATCTGACGCAGCATGATATGCCCAGGTCAGTTCTGATTATGCAAATTCGATCTTTCCGACAGGTAGTTCGACCGGGGTGATTGGGAATGTGATACATATCCCGGGGGAACATTACACCGTTAAAGCGAGTTCCCCGCGATGCTTCTTGTGCTGTGTACTGATAAAGCCTTCAATTCCAATCGCAAGCGATCCGGACGGCGCTGGACGTGTATGGAAAGAACACGCACAAAATTGTGCCTATCAACAGCCCGCGGTTCGGCCTAAGGCTCCAACCACTTAGTTTTTGTTTATGAAAACCTTCAAACCCAACGGAAACGGTTAGAAAGCATTTTTTAACCATATAAAACGGTTTATAAACGTTATTTCATTTTATTTTACGAACCGGTGCACTTCTGAGGGTCGCGGGGTACAGTTTATTACGGGTCAATGATACAAACAATTTTGATTCTGATTTCATGATTTCCATGGGACGCTTTTGGGACATCTGAGTATGCCAATCTTGCTTAATATGCCCCTAGATACTTGGACCAAAGTTTAAGATTTTCAGTCGCATAGCTAGTTGTACACAGAATAAAAAAACGTTGTATCATTGACCCATCTGCCCAAAATGACGGTCAAACAGAACCAAACATTCACTTTGTCCGCTCGATTGCTCGATTTCTGCGGACACTGTTGAGGTAGACTAGGTCCAGTTGGTAGTTAATGCACTTACTTCATAGTCTAGAGTAGGTTTGAGGGAAGGGAACATCTTAGAACAGGAGAAAAAAGTTGTATCATTGACCGGTATCATGTATGTATCATTGACCCGTGATAAACTGTATACTATTTCCCATTCTATCAGAAAGCATGAGTCACACGTGCATTGCGTACTTCAACAACAGGCTTCCAATTGACGAGTTCCCGGATTGACGATCTCCCGCATTCACGATCTCCCGCATTGATGATCTCCCGCATTGACGATCTCCCGCATTGATGATCTCCCGCATTGACGATCTCCCGCATTGACGATTTCCCGAATTGACGTTCTCCCGCGGAGAATTCGTCAATATTCCCCTGGCAAGGGATTCTTTTACTGGGGTTAGTGGGAGATCGTCAGTGGCCTGTGAACGTATGCTCTCAACAATTTTGACCGACCTGGTTCTGTTATCTCCAGAACAAAGTGCAAATTGTCATCATTTTGTCTGCCGTCAGCTTGTTTCGTGATCCTGGCGCTTGGCTAGGGGACTGTGATTCGTCCGCGGTGAGTGACTGCAGTGGTCCGACGTTTGGTGGAGCGTTTTACCGTAAATACCAGTGGGTTCTTGAATTATCCCCCCTCCCCTATGAGTCGTTCGATTTTTTAACCGTTTTAAAACCGCCTATAAACGGTTTGTTTACCGTTTTCCAGCCGCGGTAAACTGAATTAAAATAAAAACGGTTTTTACCACTTATAAACATTTATAAACGGAAAGGATTGGAGACTTAAGAGACGGTAGCAGCTATGATGAGGGAAGGAAAGTGGAGCCACGACGGATAGATCTGCCTTTTGAGCGGGCCTTGAGCGCTGGACAATTGACCGCGTGTTTACTCGAAAGGGGCGACACGCCGTAATTCACAATAAGTAGTCTCGGAATAGACATGAGAAAGGTGGACCGAATTAGCTCGACAGAAGCTCGGCTCAGAGCTGAGACTTGCGGAAAGAGGGTGGATGAGAAAGAAATACCAAATTGTGGCCTTGAGAGCGGGGAAGTCGGCGGCGTGATTCGTGCGCACTGTCAATTGAAGCTAATTTAATATATGGAACTCACCTCGTACTGCCTGAAGAAATAAGCATGGGAAAATTGCAGGCCTAATTCGGCTAGCTTGGACGGACTTGAATGCATCAAGAATGCCGTCAAGTACGGCAATGTGTGCTGCGAAGAACGGGCGCAGATGAGGACGAATGGGACAGCAAGGCATTCCGAGGACCACTATAAAAACGAAGGGAAACTTCTCCTGTTCATCTGCAACCAGAAACTTCCTCTGCTCGCGTCGATAATTCAGATTTCCATCGATATGCTCTTTAAGCTCCCTGTTCTCGCGTTATTCTTCTCTTTGGCAGCCTGTGAGCCACCTTAGTAGACATTGGAGCCAGCCTAATGGAATATGGTGTGCAGATACCCAGGCGGGCAACATCGGATGTCAGGCACTTTCCCATACAAAGTGGCAGAGCCAAGAATGCTACGGTGAGAATGGCCTTTTGGTTTACCTCAGCTCACCAGTGACTCAATCTATCTTCTTCACCAGCGCATTTTGGCGAGGATGAGTGTGATGTGGAGCTTGTCGACTGCGTTGGCTTCTGTGCCTGCCCAACCTGCGAATGAGCGATCACTCATTTGTGGTTGACTGCAATGTTTCTTGGTGTGAAGCCAGCAGTCTGATGGATGGCATTCAGACAATGGTTGCACAAGTAACTTATGTACTACAAGTAACTTGTAGCTAGAGAATACCACAACTATTGAATATTGCGAATATTGCCAATGGCGAATATTCGTATTCGTGAATTGATGTGGCTGTGCTATTCGTACGAATGCGAATATCAGTTTCTCGGAAAGCAGATAGGCACTATCCTCTGGTGCGATGGAGTCTGTGTCGCCAGGCTCTGGAGAGGATGCAAGAGAGGATGAAGGTGCAGACTGTGTGGCCTTTCTCCGAGTAGTTTTGCCTCCTCTCGACGACCCAGGAGCCATTAAGGAGATGTGGATGTTGAACACTTCAATTGCATTTAAATACAGGTGCTAAAACTCCGAAGAAAAACCTTTCCAAGCATTTTGTCCCAAGATTCACTTTATTACAATCCCAAATTTCCCCTTCTAATGTATTTTTGAAGTCTCTCATTCAGCTGACCGTTGCTTCGGTCCGAGCATTCTATTTGAAGATCCACTTTGCTACAATCCGACATTTCCCCATCTAATGTATTTCTGAACTCTCTCTTTGTTCGAAGATTCACTTTGCTACAATCCGACATTTCCCCTTCCAATGTATTTTTGAAGTCTCTCACTCAGCTGACCTTTGCTTCGGTCCGAGCATTCTATGCGAAGATCTACTTTGCTACAATCAAACATTTCCCCTTCTAATGTATTTCTGAACCCTGTCACTCAAATGACCTTTGCTTCAGTCCGAGCATTCTGTCCGAAGCTCCAGCCATTGATGTAGCTGTGTTTGGCACTACTGCACAATAACCCACCATCATTTCTCTTTCAAATACTGCATACCTCTACCTCAGTCCTTGGTCATGGGTCAGCCTTCTTTTCAACTAATAAATTCAATGGTTAAACCTGGAAGGCAAAAATCAACTACACAGAAGAGGATGCAAGGCCACGGAGTAGTTCAGCAGCTGCTTGTAAGTATTCAAAAACTCGGGAGAATGGGGACCGGATGCCATATATGTTTACTGCAACATGGCAAGAATGTAGAAGGCTGAATTCTTTGGTTCTGAGTTGGTTCTGAGTGGGTCATTTCTGCAGTGTTTACTCAACAAATATTCGTGAATACTACTATATACCTTGGGCTTAGTTGTGTGGCCAAACTGGTGGCTGTACACTTTTGAGTGTCAAAAAAAAGAAAGAAAAAAAAAAAAATCTAAACAAATTGGAAAAAAAAATTAGGTTTGAATTTTCTTTCCTACACTTACAAGTGTGCAACCACCAGTCTACCCGCAGAACTGAGCCCAAGATAGTTATTAGGGCATGGTCCTAAAAACACGACAGAATTACTTAGAATCGCTAAATGCATAGCCGCACGGATTCTGAGCTCTAAATCCCTGGAAAATGTGGATAGGTGCTCTCAGCATTGGACTAAATACCATAAGAAGGGGATACTTGTGGTCAGGAGACAACTCCGAAGAGATCTGTCTCCTCAGATTTTTATTTCAATACGTTTGAATTTTCAATGAACCGAAAATTTTCCAAGTCAAAATTACCGCCATCAAAAACGGTCGACGGTTGATACTTCCGGTGATTATGTTCCAGCCTCTTTATCGCCCGCGAATTGATCGACTGTCATCAATAATCTCCCAGTGAAAACATGACTGGTTTCAACAAGTCTAGTCTCTCGCATGCGCGCTAGTCTCGTACACATCCCCTCATGACATCCCAATTTGGGAACCCTGTCATGAGGGTCTGGGCTCTTACCAACCAAATAACACAAGCAGCTTCGGAATTTGAGGCTGCAGAAAAATTCTGGGATCTGGAATCCCTTGGTGGATCAAACCTCAACGCACCTCGACAGGCCCGGAAGATGTAACGTCTTCGTGGGCTCTGCCGAGGTCTATCTAGGTAACGTCGTCATCTCGCTCAGGCTAGATTCGTCCTGAACGCAGTGATTGCGATTATTTATCCTCCGCGCTATATATATCCTTGAAGTATTGTGCCTCGGGTCACGTTGTGAGTATAGTATAACTTCGCCGTTCCCATCTCACACCACACACAGGACCTCGCAAACTAAAATATCGGACGTCGTGGCCGTGGATTCGTAGGTGACCTCTGCTCCCAGAATTGCGCATCCGGCCATCCGGGGTTCGACTCCCCGCGTCCCAATGACTGCTCCTAATCTTCTGTCCGTCCTTGTCTTGCACGGTTGTTGAGCCTTTCTTCTGCTAGCACCTGCCTGATAGTCGCTGTCAACGGCACGGAAATTCGCAACGGCACCCTCTCATTCTCACAATGCCATTTTCTCCATTGCCGTCTCGCAGGCTATCCTGCTCCTTCTCGCATCGTCCGCTTGCTTCTGACGCTCCTTTCCACACTATTAAAACAATGCACTCGCTAATTGTTCACGCCTTCCCTCGGTTTTGCTTCTTACGCTCCAATCCGGCATACGGTTCCTCTGTTCTCTACTTCACCTTTTTGCTCCGAATCCACGTCCAGGGCACAATGTTCGTTCAATGACCCAATGGGCACATCGATCCTCTGATGTCTGTCACTCTTTCATTGTTCAGACGCACTTTCTTGAATTCACACCTACCAAAGTTTCCTTCCATCCCACCCCGGAGCTGCTTCCACGTCAGTCGTTCAGTGACATCACTTTCCTTCACAGTGCACACCGTCTAAATGCTTTCGAATCTAATCAGACGTCTTCGCTCCCTTCCTTTCCTTTCATCTGCTCCCACTCTCCCTCGTTTTGGGGCTTCACGGTATACTCTGAATTCGATGCCGCCCAAACTAACATCTATCGGGCGATATAAATGTCTTCGGCCTAGCGAAGGAAGACAAAAACCGCACACTCAGAAGCGCTCTCGTCCTGGGAGTGTACGAGATTCACGACCTGTGGTCTCCAACCTGACGATATCCAGTTAATTCCGCGTCCACTGCACTCTGTGCTCAAATGTACGTCCCTGCAAGCAGATACTGGGGTGTATCATGGCTCGTTTGGCGACTTCTTGAATTTCGCACATTCTTGCTTCCTGTCGTCATGCGCTTTCTCGGCCGTCGGTGTGCAGCTCCCTGTTTGGTACACGATGACGAGCCGGTTTTTCTGCCAAGATTCTGTCGAGCTACGATTCAAGGGTCCCACCGCTCTCTAAAACAATCGCTATCGTGGACATTGGATACGCTTCTTATCCTCCCACCACCTCCACCATCCGTCCAAGCAAGCCCCGTTGACTCCGAATTTGTTACCATTCCGATAAGCCATGCGTGGGCGAGATGCCGGTACAATATTTTCCTCGTTCAGTTGTCCGACCACCAAATCTGGTTGTCCGTGCATTCCATAAAACGTTCGATCCCCATGCGCCTCATTGACTCTGTGCGTTTCCGATCGCCTTGAACCCTGAGAGTCTTGCCCTGCTGTCCAAGTGAAAAGCTCGCTGTGTTCTTCCCCCTCACATTCTCACCGACGATGCAGGATCTGTCTAAACCCCCCAGAATTCATCGTGGGCGATTAGCCTCGCGGCCATGATCCAGCATCAGTTGTCAAATCGCAACCGGTTGGGGTCTGGCGCAGCGAAAATGTCCGGGCCGCTTTCTGTCCCCCACCTCCCCGTGACTCAAGCGGCAACATTCGGGTCCTTTTTGTCAACAGCCCAGTTCCCAATATCACCCCAAAGTCATAAACGTTATCTCCTTGTAGCATTTGTACATTGTTGATCTATTTCTGCCACACATCATGATTTGTTACGAACGGCCGATGGCATCGTGGTTTCGGTACTTTCGCATTAACGTGTGTTCGGCGAAATACTCACACACAGATAGGTTCCACGAGGCGAGTCTTGTTGAGACATTTACACCGGTTCTGTGTCACTGTCGACTCAAGGGTCCACTCGGTCAGCTTATCTTGCGAATATTTCGAATGAGTGAGTGCGTGTCCGTTTCCTGTGCTGTGCGTAGACCCGTGTTCAGTGGCAGTACTGTTTCAATATCATTCCGATATCTTGGCGCCTCTAGTGATGGCGGCTACTCATGTTGAATGGGGAATCTGCACTGCATCTTAAACATCTCGCTCATATATATTTAGACCAGAAATGGGGATGAATATCATCTCCCGCCGTACTCTTCCCACCCGCCACAATGCCGACGAACTCCCCAGCAAAGGTTCTAGAGTACACTGTGGTGGCAGCTAATGCACTCCAGGACGTTGCAGCTGGGACTCAGATACCCTTCCTCAGCCGGGTCTGCACACTCTCCTTGGCGATCATTCCCATGGTGCAGGTAAGGAACTCCACATATTTTGAATCTCATCGCTCATAATTACAGACCACAAAGCTTCAAAAGGACCGATGCATCCGAATTATGGAGGAAATCCACGGTGTGCACTGTGCACTCATAAACCTGGCCATCCACTCGGAAGACATTCAATCTCTTAAGATGCTGAACCAAATCGCTCAGTTTGCGATGTGAGTCAAAGGTGCATCCACAAGTTATCAACTTGCATTCATTCTGGTCTCCTCACAGCACTCTCCAAAAATTGGATTCGTGTTTAAGAGCACATGGAGAGATGGGAACGATCAAGCGACTTTTCAAGCAAAGCGAAATCACTGCACAATTGGAAAATTGCGAGACGGAGCTGAATGCAGCCCGAAGGAATTTTACTGTCAGTCTTCAAGTGCGGCTCAATGACCATAGCTAAGCTCGACCTCAACAGATCAACCGAGGAGTTGGATTTGCAACAGCTCTTGTTAACTTCAGTTTACACACGGAGAGGCGGCACCAGGAGCTTTTGGAACTGATTTCATCCCGCAGTGGTTCATTGGACACTTGTTCTTCAGTGAGGTTTTTCACAAGTCTCGTTCAAGTTCTCACAACATCTCAGATTGGTAGAAGCTCCTTGAATGCCAGGTAAACTGAAAATTCTGTTTGAGAAAGGAACTTAGTCCTGACTCTTTCTGGAATAGCTCTGGCTCACTTTCCTTACTGCCCGCATCACCCAAAATATTCCACGGGAGGGAGTCCGAGCTCAACGACCTTGTCAATTCCCTCATTGCTGACCCTGCCCGGATTGTGATATTGGGCCCAGGTGGGATGGGAAAAACCGCCCTGGCACTAACAGCCCTTCATGATACAAAAGTGGTGAAGAAATATCAAACTTCCTACTTTGTCCCCTGCGATTCGGCCCATACAAACGATTCACTTGTAGCAACAATTGCTTCCCATCTAGGTCTTGACTCGGAGTCCTCCCGCACATTGGGAAGAACTGTGATTCACCATTTATCAACTGGGCCCCGCTGCCTCCTGATCTTGGACAATTTTGAGACGCCATGGGAACCAGTGGATAATAGGGTGAAGGTTGAGGAGTTCCTTGCGCTACTAGCTGAGGTCCCCCATATAGCACTGCTGGTATGTCCCCATTGTATCTCTCAATCTCCTGCTGACTACCCTCTGTAAGATCACAATGCGCGGGGCCGAGCGGCCCAGCAAAGTTCAATGGACTCATCCATTCCTACGTCCCTTAATTCCTTTGCCTCCAATTGCTGCCCATCAAACCTTTATCGAGATTGCCGATGAAAGCCATAATGAATTGGAAGTTGAACAGCTTTTGGAAATTACAGACAATGTTCCTCTCGCGGTTCAGCTGGTTGCAACAATTGTAGCATCCGATGGCTGCGAGGCAACCTTGAAGCGTTGGAAGCTTGAGAAGACTGCCCTTCTATCCACTGGGTATAACAGACGATCCAACTTGGAGACTTCCATCATGCTATCTCTTTCCAGTCCTCGCATGCTATCTTCACCACATGCAGCGGAGCTCCTTATTGCGATGTCACTCCTCTCAGATGGCATTTCCGACCTTGATTTGGTGCAAAGCAAGCTACCCATCCCCGATATTTTGAAATGCAAAACGATATTGATCCGGACTTCACTCGCATATGTCGACCATGCTGGACGATTGAAAGTTTTGGCGCCCATCCGTGAATACATCTGCACCATCCAACCACCCTCCCCGTTACTGGTGAGGCCGTTGCGAAAACACCTCATCAATCTTCTCGCACTGTGGAAGAGCGCTCTGGATCAGTCGTCCATTCTCAACCTGACACCTCGTCTAATCTCAAGTCTGGGTAATCTGCACAACATACTGCTGCATGGATTGGATTCCGATCATGCAGACATCGCGGAGACTATCCGAAGCATCTTCATGCTCAGTGAACTGAATATCATGATGAATCATGGTCTCACGCCACTGATGCTGCGCCTGCCAGAAATTCTGGCCAAAATGGATGACCACGACCTTCACGGGCACTTTGTCACTGCAGCGCTGAAAGCAAGGGAGCTCTACACGCTGCCCAATCCAGAAAAGTACATCCAGGAAGCTATAGAACATTTTTGCCTAATTAATGATCTTGAGGGGCAAGGTGAGTACCTACCTGTCCATGGTGATAGACCTTGGAGTCAGATCCCTATCTAGCTCGACTCTATAATGAGATAGCAGTATCGTACCAACATCGCATCGGAGACCTGAAGCAAGCAGAGCATTTCTTTGGCTGTGCACTCTCCTCAGCATCACAATGCAATTTGGATGTGGTCCAAGCCCAAGCACTCGTTGGCCTGGCAATGATAGAATGGGCTCGTGGCCAATACTCAAAGAGTTTAGAGCTGGCACAGAAAGCATACAAAATTGCTGTTACCACTGGGGATGTGAGGCGCGAGTTTCGTGCTGTGCGACGGCAGGCTATGTGCTATTGTGCTCTCGGAGACCTCAAACGCAGTGCACAATGCATTTCCACGGTGAAGGATCTTGTTGTCAGAGCAGGCATGCAGGGTGGAGAGTATGAAACTCTGGTAATGGAATTTGAGGCGAACTTGTATCAGGTTAAAACAGAGTATGTTGAGGCACGACATGTTCACGAGCTCGTCGTGCGCCAGACCTCGGCCATCCTCTCCCCTGTGAGCTATGCATATGCCCTTGTCAACATTGCACTCCTCGACATTGTGACCGGTGTTGATGCAGACGCCGTGTCCCGCAACCTCAGTGCTGCAACCACCACCTTCCAGAATGTGCCCTGGCTGAGAGGCATCTCTGCCTGTGAACTCGTTCAAGCGGAATTCATGCTACGTGAAGGCGACGCGGTAGGGGCACGCACCAAGTACATGAGCCTTTTTTCTGACCTGCGGGGCCAAGATGACGAGCTCTCGTGATACTGCCTTGCCGCGCTGGCGGACCCCTCAAACCCCATCCACGCGGATCAGGAGGTTGCCCGATGGGCCGTGGTTTTCCTAGCATTTACTCTGCGTGTGTCGGTGCCCCGT
This sequence comes from Mycena olivaceomarginata, assembly GCA_029378375.1. Classification (NCBI taxonomy): domain Eukaryota; kingdom Fungi; phylum Basidiomycota; class Agaricomycetes; order Agaricales; family Mycenaceae; genus Mycena; species Mycena olivaceomarginata. The sequence continues at coordinate 73,522 of JARKIC010001061.1, forward strand.
CTGCTGACGGTACATCAGGCGCTGCGACGCCTTGGAGATGTGCTCGTGCGCCAGGGTGCAGACGATTCGGGAATGAGCACTCTGGAGGTCGCACTAGAGGGCTTCACGCGAATGGATGTACATCGGAGTAGGGCTGAGTGCATGCGCACGATCGGCGACATTTGTTTGCGGCGTGGAGATCTTTGCAGAGCAGGGGAATTGTGGACAGCAGCACGACCTCTGTTTGAGCGCTCGGAACAGATCAAGGATGTCGCAGAAATCGACAAAAGGTTACAGACGCTCTGTGCAGCACAGGCACTGCAGGGTTTTCCAATAGCAGACTTGCCGACTCCTCAAGCCTTATTCCAGCGCTCTGCAGCAGATAGCGAAGGACAGAAGCCTGAACCTGCGGAGGGCTTGCTGAATAATATCTAATGGTTTTTCACTCAGTGAGGCAGAAGGATGATTTACTTACTATTTGCCTTATGGTGGGCCTTCTGGTCAATTTTTGTGCGGTTTCACTCCCAGGTGCATGTACTGATCGTGTATTATAATGATTATTATCGAAAGCATTTTATGGCCCTGAATGAAGCACCGCTACCTGGGGGAATGATGTATCATCCCTTCTCACGAGAGCTGTGGCATGATGTATTTATTGCTCTCGCGAGAGCTGCGGCTTTGATGTATCATCTGAGAGCAAAACCGTTTAGGTAGGCGAGCCACGCGGTCCCATCATTGTCGCTGCCAGATGTGAGCTCGTCGTCGTCAACGGTGTCCAGCTGTCTTCTTTTGTTTGGCAAAATCCTTGTGGGCGCGCTGACCTAACATCTGAATTAGGCATTTTCATGATCGTACGGCGGAAAATGCGCGGCGCAACGCTGGGCACATTTCTGCACCAATCCGGCTGAAAATTCGGGCAGCAATGATTATTATATGTATCTACAATATGGCCACAGGTGGCGCGATAGGGCCCGGAAATAATATAGAATATCGAATTATACACTCCGCATTTCTGCTGCGCGCGGTGCACGGCACCCGGCGCACAGATGGCTGCTCAGGTCCCCCCGCTGCTCAACCAAGCCGCAGGATGGATCGTATTGAGCACGTCTTATCTATCTTTCTGTCACAGTCCCTGATTCCCTCCAGGCACGGCCTCCATTCTCCCTTTCGTATCCCGCATTCGACATGCAAGCGTAATCTCAAAGCTGCTGATGTATTTCCTCGCTTTCGGTCCGTGTTTCGTCTTTCTGTCCATCAGTGTGGAGGGCCTCTTTTACGTCGCGTACTTCATCACTCTGGTGTCGTGGATTGAAGTCGAGCGGGCATTTCGACACGACTCAAGCCGGGTTATGAAGCCGCAGGGTGGTTTGCAGTATTATGTTCCGCGATATACATTCCGGCCGGACGACATGAGGATCGCATTGTTCTTCCTATTCTTCGCTCAGGCTGCGTTTTTTGGTACTGGAAAGTGAGTCGCCCGGACGATCATATGACAATGTTCAACTTTCCCTCTTCAGTGTTGCGTCGGTATCGTCAGTCAAGTGTTCACCGTGGCCATACCCACCGCTAATTTGTTTATTCCATTGATCAGCTCGTTTTATATATCACCGGTTTACCGACTCATCCCGATCTTCAATTCTTTTTTCATGGCATTGCTTTTGGTGTTTCATCATTCCCAAGCCTGTCTTTCAGTCTGATGAATTCCGCTGCAGATCTTCAAAATTCTTGCGCCCAACGTTATCCTCTCTGTGACCTTAGCCGCGCTGAACGAGGCCGTCCACCTGCCCCCGTTCTCGCTGTCCCTAGTCACTCTCGCCCTGATGGACGGCATGACGCTCATATTCTTCTTCAACGTGACTGATACCGGTCAGTCCTACCGTTCTCTCTAGTTGATGCTGAATCCAGATTTTGCAGGCTCATGGCTCGAAATCGGACAGAGAATAAGTTTCTTCTGTGTCAACTCCCTGTTGTTACTGTGGTCGACAGGGGGTGCATGGGGGGAATATCTCATGGCGGATGTATTGTCTTCGAGTCTGAGATCCACGGAATGAGGAGACTGCTCTTCAGAATAACCTACTGCTCGGCAACACAGGAGTGTTGTAGCCTCTGTTCATGAGAGACCAGATGAAAAGTGGAACGACCGTCGTTAAAGGATGTCATATTCCCATTTGTCTCATTTTCAATGGAACATGGGGTCTGGGTTGGCCCTATGTGCTCTCCACTTGTGGTTACCGAGATCAACCAGATTTCAATAGAAGTTTCGCGAAGAAAGGAACTTGACCCAGGGACTTTGTCGGTTACTCATTGGAAAGGAAGTCCTCGCTCCCCATTGCATTCACTCTACGGAAACCGAATTAATGACAGGTATCTATCGGCGACGGAAGTAGGAGTGAGTATTGGACCCCGCATAACGGCAATTCAGTCTGATATGGGCAAATTGGGGCCTTCCGCTGCGCAACGAGTCCACTGAGAGAATTTCGGAGATTGAATACCGGGGAGCCATGTCTTTTTCGACTTGCACTGTTGAGGCCAGAGTTGCAGCTGTGGAAAACAAATGGGTCGCTGCGGATTCCCAGCCGCCAGCCTGTCAGACAAAAATTGAAACGGAAATCAAGCTCCTACGGCAACTGGCTCGCCCAGTTGTGGTCACGAGCCTAGATTCAGGTTTGCGCGGATGGAATTTTGACGGAAACGGTTAACTGGAGAACAACCGAAATAGTATCCAAACGAATCGTCAACAGTATGTGGAATCTGCAAGCTTCAATGTCCAAAGAGGCCTCTGTTACACTCCTCTGAGTTCTGCCGACGAGGATTGGAGAGAGAACTATGCAGTCAGAATTCCGGAATGCGTATCGGCACTGATTCCGGATTACTTAGTGAAGACGCTAGTGCATGTCTAGAATAAAAGGAGATATCTTTTTGGACCTCCGGTCGGGTGTTTCTGATTACACCCGACATCATCCGCCTTTCTCCTTCTCTCGACGCTCATTTGACGCTTATCCTATCCTATCCTTGAAAACATGAAGTCACGGGAAATTGACAGAAAATCACGGGGGTACCACGTGAAGTCACATGAATTTCCCGTGCTCTCGGTGATGTGTCCGTTTCGGGTATCCCACGGCTCGGACTCTGGCGTGTCTGTATGGAACTGGGACCAAGCCGTGTCTAACCGCCTGTGGCGAAGACACGGGTGCCTAATCTTGTCTCACTAAGGTTCGGATCAAGCCGCGTTCTCAGCCCACATGACCAGCACGTGCTCGCAGCGCCTTCTGAGAAGGGGCTTGTGTCAAACTCAGAAAATGAAAGTGAGTGGCCGGCAAGCGGCAGGGCACAAATAAAAAGAACTGGCACTTTGGACATTTTTTTTTGACTCAGTGGCGCCTCAATATCAATGTTCGCTCGGTCTACGCTTGCGTACCGACCAGCTCACATTGATTGTGGGAACTTCAGAGCGCTGAGGTGGCCGAACCAAGGTTGTGCTTCTTGAATGATCCAATGATGCCCCTAGTCACATCCTAATTTTGCGACATTTTCGGTACTCAAGAACACATAAAAAACTAAAGTTTTTATTTGTGAAAAAGGGGATGTGCTCGGTGCGCTCTCCCGCGACAGAAAATGCGTCAAACCTCTGGCTCACTTAGAACCATTTATTCTTATTAGCAATCCGAATGAGATGGCCTCCTCAGATTTGGCCTTTACTGCTCGAGAGCCTTACTATTCGGACGTTGATGTAGCTATGGAGAAAATGCATTCTGAACAAAGACTTCTGCATTAAATTGTTGTTTGACATTTTAAAAGAATTTTGCACCTACTAATCCCAATTATCTCCTCTAGTTAGAGGGGAAGATATAGTGTGGGTATCCCCTCTAGTTAGAAGGGATAATCTAAATCCCCCCATGCTGCAGAATATGCTACAAAAACGCTGCAAACATGCTGCAAATATGGTAGAGTAGACTTGTAGCATTTCAGGTGTGTCCTTAAGTAAGCTATGCATCACTGCCGTTGATGGCGGGCACACCCCTTCCCAAAAAGGAAATCACCCAAGAAAAAAAATTGAGAACATCTACATAAAATACACAGGTGTACTAGCATGTATTGCATCCAAGAAAAATGTATATAGCACTGTATTTACCTGTATTTGGTTGGACTTGATGGGACTCGGGTTTTGCCTTAACATGGATGGGTGTTTATATTGGGGTTTACAGCTGCTGTACCATTGATGGCTGCCCATACTAGGACTGCAAGTGATGGAATGTCACAAAAAAAATGCCGCATCTCAGAAAGTATTTTGCATTTTGTGGGCCAATGAGGCTACTGATGGGAGGAAAAGATCATGTGCTATAGTGTTGTCCACCCAATTTAGCATGTTTGATGCACCCAGAAGGATCCCTATGACCCTGTAGCATGCTGAATGGGGTGAACAACACTATAGCACATGATCACCTCAAATCATGGGGGTGTGAGGTGACCTTGGTGTCAGCTGTCCATCCTTCCAAGATATATACACCACCCAGGTTCAAAGGATGTGTTTTGGGATATCCCACACCATGGGGAGGCCCAGAACAGGGTGAAAATGGAATTTCCTTGTATGGCCAAAATGCGATGTTTTTGATGATAATCACATAATCTATTGCTTCCAGGGTATTCCCATAGCCCAGGGGAGCAATTAAATACAGTCAGGAGGTATCTATATTGCTGTACCCCCAAGATATTATGGCCAGGAGCACAATCTGTCAAATTCGCTATTTTCACCCTATCATTGCACTGTAATGGGCTCCACTGTGTTCCAGTCAGCTTTAATGAACTTGGAAGAACATCCCTATGTGGTTAGATCATCCAAAACGGTTGAATTATGAGCCAGGGAGGGGCCGATGTAGAGAATTTTCTTTTTGGGTGAAAGGTGTTAGTGTCCAAAAAGGGAAAGTTCGCTATTTTCACCCTATTATTGCACTATAATGGATTGCAACTTGACCCAGTGATCTTCAAGGCCTAGGGAAACAATGTAGTACACTCAGCAGGTATTTATACTGCTGTATCCCCAAGACATCATGGCCAAGAACACAATCAATCAAATTCGCTATTTTCACCATATTATCACACTATAATGGGGTTCAATTTGGCCCAGTAACCTTCAAAACCTAGGGAATAAAGTAATACAGTCAGGAGGTATTTATATTGCTGTATCCCCAGGATATTATGCCAGGAACACAATTTATCAAATTCGCTATTTTTACTCTATTATTGCACTATAATGGGCTCTAATTTGGCCTGGTCAGCTTCAGAGAACTTGGAATAACATCCCTATATGGTTAGATCATCCAAAATGGTACAATTATGAGCCAGGGAAGGGCTGATGTCGGAAATTTCCTTTTTGGGCACAAGGTGTTAGTGTCCAAAAAAGGAAAGTTATGCTCAGATCGTAGAGCTCATCAAGGGCTACAAGAGTCATCAAAATCATTTTCCCATCAGTAGCCTCATTGGCCCACAAAATGCAAAACACTTTCTGAAATGCAGCACTTTTTTGTGACATTCCATCACTTGCAGCCCTAGTATGGGCAGCCATCAATGGTACAGCAGCTGTAAACCCCAATATAAACACCCATCCATGTTAAGGCAAAACCCGAGTCCCATCAAGTCCAACCAAATACAGGTAAATACAGTGCTATATACATTTTTCTTGGACGCAATACATGCTAGTACACCTGTGTATTTTATTTAGATGTTCTCAATTTTTTTCTTGGGTGATTTCCTTTTTGGGAAGGGGTGTGCCTGCCATCAACGGCAGTGATGCATAGCTTACTTAAGGACACACCTGAAATGCTACAAGTCTACTCTAGCATATTTGCAGCATGTTTGCAGCGTTTTTGTAGCATATTCTGCAGCATGGGGGGATTTGGATTATCCCTTCTAACTAGAGGGGATACCCACACTATATCTTCCCCTCTAACTAGAGGAGATAATTGGGATTAGTAGGTGGAATTTTGAGGAGCCACACCAGCAAAATGTTTTGCGTCTGGCGGCCGTCTGGTTGGTGTGGCACCATACCAACCAGACGACCCATACTCCCAGAAAGCCATCTGGTCTCATAATGACCTGCACTGCAACATTTTTTTTTGGGGGGTAACTTTAGGCATACTGCATCAAAAGTATTTGGACAACTTGCACATTTTCTAGTTGAAAATCAGGTACAACTTACATGTTACTGGCACTGGTTGGGAGATTCAAGTTTTCCAGCACAATTTACAGCGAAAAATGTCGTTTGTTTTTCAGACATTTTTCACTGAAAAAAGCAGTGAAAAATTCAAATCTTTTTCACCTCTTTTGAGCTTCCTTTTGAATTTTTCACCTCGAACTCACAAAATAGTGAAAATGTTTTGAGTTTTTCACTACCTTTTTCAGTGAAAAATGTCTGAAAAACAAACAACATTTTTCCCCATAAATTGTGCTGAAAAACTTGAATCTCCCAACCAGTGTGGAGCTCACCTTTTTTATGTGCAACTTTGATGATAACAACTCCGACTTTGTTGGTGGCATGTTTAACTTGGCGCAACTTTCATAGACACTACTTCAACTTTCTTGTGATACATCTTCACACCGGTTGGGAGATTCAAGTTTTTCAGCACAATTTATGGTGAAAAATATTGTTTGTTTTTCAGACATTTTTCACTGAAAAAGGTAGTGAAAAACTCAAAACATTTTCACCATTTTGTGAGTTTGAGGTGAAAAATTCACAAGGAAGCTCAAAAGAGGTGAAAAAGATTTGAATTTTTCACCACTTTTTTCAGTGAAAAATGTCTGGAAAACAAACAACATTTTTCACCATAAATTGTGCTGAAAATCTTGAATCTCCCGACCAGTGTCACCCTGTGACAACCTGATTTTGGCTGCAACACAACTCTATGGATATACAACTTTATGTGGATCAACTTGGAAAGGGCTTCAACTGCGATACACCTGAGTCACAACTTTGGGGTGTAGAAAGACAACCATGTGCGGAGCTGTCGCAGCTTTAACCAGTCAACAACTTTGTCTGACACAACTTTCTGAAGCACAAACACAACTTATATTTACCTGCCAACAACTACAACTTGATGTGGCACAGCTTCAAGTATCTGAAGTTACGAGTATTTTATGTACTTGTTCTTTTCATAATCGGAACCAGCTTTTTGAGTTGGCGATACATTTATCAGTGCATCTATCAGAGGTAATGAAATAGTGGCTGTGTCCATTAGATTTTTGAAGTCTTTTTAACAGCCCGATCTAATGAATTTAGTGATTATATAATCCATAGAGATGGGGCCAGTTCGAATCCGCCGTGTCTATTCCCTTCCTTTTTTTTTCTATCTCCACCAGGTCACTGCAGGATGGCAACCAAAATAAATACTTACTCGACGGATGGCCAGAATGTCCCGAGTACCCGAATGAAGTCAGGTGCACTTTTATTGCCCCTCAATCGACACCGCAGATTTTTTTGGTAACAACTCACAAAGGAACGCATGAGATCAGACAATCAGGCCTTGCCAAGCAGCACTGTGAAGAGAAGGCAACCGACCGAGGCGGGTACGAGACCACGCAAAAAATGCAAGTTGCCAATAATAGTGCCGGTTGGACTAAAGTGGGATCAAGAAAATTACAGCTGCGCATACGACGTGTTGTTCATCGGCCTGTATCACATATGGCACAGTCACGGCCCGTTATGGTCAAACCGATTTGCCTCCATTACGTAGTACACCAACCCATTGGGGAAGGGGTTCAAGTCTTACTCCCTAAAAACCCGATCGTTAGAGACTGTTTGAAACCAAGTGCAAAACAGCCTTGCTAATGCGAATCCCGCTGGCTTTCCCAACGGTCCTGTGTTTACTTACCTTTATATGTTAACAGACACTATGTTCGGTCAGAGTTTTTTGGGGCCGGGACACCATCAAATGTCTGAAATGCGATTTAGTCACTGCCGACTTAGAGGGGTACCCATGTACGCGAACCATATATAAAGATGCCGCACTACAAGCTAGATATAAAGATGAGTACATGTTGTCTCATTGGTTAAACGTCCTGAAGATATTGCGAGCCACTGGCCGTTGCACTGTGTGCAAAACCCGCCTGGCGAGAATCGAGGGTCCCGGCGAGTCAGCCTCCCGTTTTACATTTCACACTCCATGATCCGCTGATGAGACTGGATACCGCTTTCAACATACTGGTGGGAGGGATTGCTGTCAGATATGCGCTTAGATCTGTGATGTATATCAGGAATCACCACTTTACATCACATATCATCAAGGAAAATGGGGACATATGGTTTCATGACGGTATTGAAACTGGCCTTATGTTGATTCCTGAGGGAAATGTGCATGCCCAAGAGCCGCGGTTCTTGAACACATACAAAATAAATGCAGACATACGGACGGCTTGTGGTGCCATTAATGTTGCCGATACTTCGAGGTTGAGTCAAACCGAGTCAAGTATACCAAAGTCGCCACAAAGTCGACTTGAGTTGACTTTGTGATAGAAACTTCCGACTTGAAGTCGACTTAGGTGGACCTAAGTCGGTGAAGTTGAACTGTATTTTTCAAAAATGAAGAACATTGCATAAGAATTGAGTTTCATGTCATTAGAGTTCATAAATACATGTTCAATACCCAGAAATATCAAGTGAGACACAGGAATGCTACTCAAGCCCATGATCCTCTGGCATTTTGAAGTGCTGTCTGTCATGCAGATCCCAATCCTCCCAGATCTCCCTTCACATGTTCTTCTGCTGTTCTTCATCCATTTCAGTCCCCAGTTTATTCAACCAGTCCTCTCCAGTATCCGGAATAAGAGCACACTGCCACTCTGACATAAAGTTCAGTCATATCTTTTGAAAGTTAAACTTTAACATCTGCAGGGTCTCCATTGATACAGGACTTGTTTGGTTGCATCATTTCATATCGGTCTCAGCTGAGGAGGAAAAGACCCACTCTGACGGGACTGACATGGCTTGAATAGATGCGCAGTCAAGGAAAAGCTGATATATGGTTTGCCACGTCTTGTTTCTATGATTCTGTTGAATTGATGAGTGATAAATACAGGCAGAAAGATAAGCCAAGATTTTGACTTACTGTCCAGTAGCCAACCATGTCGGTTGAGCTCCTGCGTGAAATAGAACTAGAAATATAATCATCCATTTCTTGCTTAATGGTCCACTGCTAGCTAGATGCTTGACCTGCAGCTGCTGAAAATTCCAATGATGTGGAGGTGGTCCAATAACAATCCAGATTTCAAACAATAGTATTCACCACAAGGGTAGCTGGTGTGGCAGTGGGACATGTACAAGATGGATGACGGGACGGCCTAATGAGACCCAGATGAGTTGCGGGAACCAGAATGAGCTGGGCAATTTCCAGCAGAAGTGTCCTCCTCTTCTCGGTAGTCTTGAAGCTAATCCACAGTTAGTACAGGTCCTGATAAAAGAATCAAAAAATACCTTATTCAAAACCATCTGTCATGCCTTTGCTTGCAATTCAGTGTTCCAATTTTTCTGGATCCACTCGAACCAAACAGAAGGGTTAATAACTGAGAATCAAACATTGAATAGGTAACTCAAAGAGTAAGGAAATGGCTTACACATAGAAATGACATATGCATCTGTGTCCCCCCACCTTGTTGTAGTATTTTTTGGAAAGCTCAAGTCCAGGTTCGATGAATGCAACAATGTGCACATTGGCTAAATCCGGATCATCCTGCATAGCCTTCCATGATGAGACAAAAAGTTCAAAGGCAGGGATAGTAGCCGCAAGCATCGGCATGTTTTCAACTACCATAGCAGTTTTAACAACATGTGGTTGCTAGTATTGAAAGTGAACTTTTGAATACACTGAGAAACATAGGAGAAGCATACCTGTTTCTGCAGGCATGAAAACAATTAGGTACACTTTCTATGTCTATAGGGAACCCCTATACAAAGATTCATAGATGCCTCAGTAACAGTGCCACTTGGGTGGTCTTCAAACTCAACCTGGTCCGAAATTGATCAACTGATGGAAACATAGGTCAAGCACTGGCATATAATTTTTCTGCAGGCACAAAAACAATTAGGTATGCTTTCTATGCCTGTAGGGAACCCCTATACAAAGATTTATAGGTGCACGAGTGCTAGTGCCACATAGGCAGTATTCATCTTCAACCTGTTCCGAAATTGATCAACTGATGGAAATGTAGGTCAAACACTGGCATATAATTGTTCTGCAGGCCCAAAAACAATTAGGTATGCCTTCTATGCCTTTAGGGAACCCCTATACAAAGATTTATAGGTGCCCAAGCGACAGTGCCACTTGGGCAGTCTTCAACTTCAACCTGGTCCGAAATTGATCAACTGATGGAGACGTAGGTTAAACACTGGCATATATTGGGAATTTTGGAACTGATGAATTTTTGTTGAGAAATTTTGATTTCCTCAGATGAATTTTGAGAGAGGGGACCAAAAATCCCCCTCTCATACTTGACTCAAAAAAGTGGTATGTGTTGGGAGAAAGTGAAATTTCGGTATGGGTATTGGAAAATAGTAATGTATGTTTGGACCCATTAAATGTGCAGTTTGAACATCATACTGGCTTGCTAGGCCCGAATTGTGCCTATATAAGCGCCTGACAGATCAACAGACCCCCTGTCAAACTCAACAAGCTGCGCCAACTCTAACATGGAGACTCACTCTCTGCTTCCACTCAACTTATGCTCTGTTCAAATGTTCCAGTGATTGCATACACCTACACCATTTATTCTCTCTCAATATATACTTCATTCTGCTGATTTATCGACCCCAATCCCCTTCAAAAGTCTGAGTGTGTTAAATCAATGGATTGAAGTATTTTCCTACTGACACTGAATGATGTGGGCATGGAATGAACTAGGGGTGCATAGCATGCATGGAACCTATGTATCATTCACCAAGACCCTGGTTTTTAAAGCGACTTGAATGTACTCAAGTCGACCTAAGTCGACTCCAATCAACTTCCAAGTCACATCAAGTCGTATTTGTGACTCGACTTGACTCGACTTAAATCCGACTTACTTGTTGACTTCTGAGACTCAGGTCGAGTTTTGCGGCAACATTAGGTGCCACATATGCGGTGGTTGATGACGCTTAGCCTTGATATAATATAACCTTAATAGTTGAACGGAGGATTATCATGATATGGTACATTTCAACATATGATTTCCAACCTCAACATATTAAAACGACAAAGCTGCGTCGTCGTGGACTCGAAATTTGACGGGTTAAAATATAGCAAAGACAAAGGGACATACCCACCTGTTTCAAATGTAACCCGTGCGGCGATCGTTGATGCGACTCAAGCGATTCCAATTGAATACAACTTTGCGGCCCAAATCAATCGGACAAAGCTCGTGATACCAGTGATTTCAACACTTCGCTTCAAACAGCGGTATAAAGATGTCAAAGATGAAATCAAAGGACACTCATGGCAGAACAAGACGAATCACCCGCTACAGTTGCAGCGGAACCATCTACCACGCAAACCGTCGCAGTCGGTCAAATAGAGCCAGGGGATAGAATCTGGTGTCCGGTCAATGCGGACTCTCCCCCCGTGGCAGAAGTTGATTTCTGGGATTATTTTACCAATCCACCCCCCAAGCCCGCCAGCGACAGTGTCCGGCCGAATGAAAGGTATGACCAACCGCCAGGTCAACCTTTCAATTAACAGATAGTATCGCCGTCGACCCGAAGATGTTTGAGTGCAGCATTTGTTGGGACACGCTGTTACACCCCGTTACGTGAGTGCTGGTTGACATGCTCAATTATTGCTAATGTTAAATAGACCGTTGTACATGCACATTTTCTGCCACTCGTGCTTGTTAACGTGGATTATGCGAGGAGATCAGGCTTGCCCAATATGCAGGGAAAAAATCACTGAGACGCCAATCCGAGATCACACATTCGAGTTGGAATTGTACGATGTGATTGCAGACGGTGAACTTTCAAAACCTTCTGTCAGGATGACCAACCAATCGCCTTATACCTGGCCCGATGTATTTTTTGACACCATTGGATAAATGCAGTCGTCTGTGGATTATCTCTCTATCTACACAGCAATAATGGACTGTATATAAATTACCATCATGTTAGCTGCGTTGTATATGTGGAGTGTGCTAGCTGAAAGCTAGGAACAATTAAAGGGCACGGAATGAGATGAGTTGATGGATCGGAAAACACCATAGATAATGATACCTTATTGCAAGGGGGTCCAAGGATAAGAGAAAAAGATATCACCTACAAAAGTTTTTTTTCGAGGGTCAGCCAACCCCTCCCCCCCCTCCCCCGTGGGAAATTGCCTTATATAGGCGTCAAATCAGCCGATTTCCGCGATTTTTCGACGTAGGCGCCGTCAGGGCATCTGCAGGTATGTATTCTGTTGGTCAGACATGGAAAATGTGCAATGTGGAAGAAGAATTTTTTTTCCTCCAGTCATGCCACCAAACAGCACACGTGATAAATTACTTGATTCGGAATGGCTGTCCATGTCGTAACGGCTGTTATCAGGCCTGATATAGGAATAATCTTTTGCTCTCGGTCTTACCTTGGGGTTCATTTGACGCCTCGGGACTACGATATTCGTGTTCAGCAGATAAAATGCACAAAACGCAATGTGGTTTCAAAATACCGGAGAATTGGACCCCCTTGCCTTATTGTGTCGAGCAGCCGATCAAGCCGAACATCAATTATTCGGTATTATCCGAAGTCTTGTGTGCGATGTGTCAGCACTGCCACATTTCCGGCATCTCATAGGTTGTGCGAAAACCCACCAGTCCACAGATGTATTAACCGTTCTTTAACGATTACCTTCGCAATTCTTTCTGTTTCTTTGGTCTCATCCCCATCTGGTCTAACCCCTCCTGTTCTTCTCCATTCTTGCGCCGCATTTCAACAATCAAAGAACCCACGAACACCTATGCCGCAATGCCCACAACATTCGTAGATTTTTATCTCGCTCCTTTTGTCATTGGCATTCTCACCGTGGCCGAAATTAACAGTCATCCAACTGCGCCGTAATGCTCCCCTTCCGGCTTTCGCTCTCCTGCTCCTCGTCTCGGCGTCTCTCGGCGTCCAATCCCGTTTAATTTTACAGCTAAGAACCCCATGTGGCTCAAACCGGAGAATAAAAGTTAAAAATGGCAAGTCAGGCGAACGTTAGATACGAAATCGATCCCAGCCAGCACTCCCATTCCTAGCCAAACGCTCTCGGGTTGAATCAAGTCCGACTCGGATCACCAAACAAGCGTGGAGCCCGAAAGACGAGAAAGCGAACGGACAGTCACTGTAGGGACTAAGATCAGACTCTGTGTTTGGCTGACCATCTAGATTCCATACCAGCGTGAGCTCGGAGACGGGCACGTGGGCCCCGGCGCCCGCCGCAGATGTCGTTCTTTTTTCTCATAGCCATATTGATAAAGCAGTCGGCGAGGTTAAGTCTTCGTGGTTGGAAGTGAGTGGTCACCTGGGCTATCAAGCTAGTGGGTGAACGTCTTCGCCGGTCTGCTGGCCTTCGCAAAATGTGCATGGACGTAACGGCGAGAAAGCATACGTCACAATCTCTTTGTTCCGATCATTGTTCCGTTGACGATCAGCGATCCGCATCTTCTCTGCTCTGAGCCCTCATCCCGCTTCCACCAAGCTCTCCCAGCACCGGAGGCTCCTTGATCTTGGATATGCCAACCAGAAATATGGGCTCTCGGTTTCTTATCCATCGGGCCTACCGCTGGTTCAGAAGTCCTGGCTTTGCGATTTTCTCTCCCGTCTAACGATATGGATCCTGTGCATGAGACGGACGGTCTACGACATCAGTACGCCTGGAAACACTCGCTACAGACAGTACCTATCGCAAGCAGAAGTGCGCCCGCATCTACGTCTCTTGAAATGATTGAGCTCAGGTAAACAAACTCGTAGGGCCCTCGGAAGACACCGTGACGCTCTCCCGCGTCAAATCTTGGCTGCCAGCCAAAAATCTCGCCGCTGTCCCCATAACCCCGGCCGGAGACAGGATCTCCGTCGATCTCACCGTATTCCAGGCCAATGTCCTTCTCGCGGCGGATTTCTCCACCTTCCATCTATCTATATTACAATCGAACAACTTGTCTCAAGACAAACTTGATCCGAGAATTTCCGAGGAACGTCATATATTTTCCCACTAGCCCCACCTTCGGTCGTCCGGAGATCACTCTCACAGCCACGACGCTTCCTTTCCCATCCTCTCCACAACTCCACCTAGAGTAGCGCTCCGCGTACTAGCGTACTATTCTGTAATCTACCGTTTCTTTAACGAAATGACGAGGTTTTGTGTACATATGTTTGCCCTACCTCCTTATAGTGCATCTCCATTCTGATTCTTCTCTTCCACTGACCCGCTCTCAATCGCAGTGCATTCCTGTGCCCAGCTGTGCATCCAAAATATATCCGGCATCAGCTTCTTTTTCTCTTTCACTCCCAGCGTGCCCGAGGTTTCCGCCATTATCGACAGCTGTGGACTGCGAGTCTTGCCCAATCAGAACCATATAAGGGCACAGGCATATCCCGTGGGTGCTACAGCACTCAAAATTTCTCACCGCGGCGCAGGCGGGGAACAATTATTGAGCTGCAGCCACGTTGGTTTTAAAATATTTATCACTGCCGTTCAACTCCCAGCGCCGGAGCGGAGCGCAGGTATATCTTGTATCTATATAAGAAAAGCCGTCGTTTGGCTAGCTAAAAGTGGCGCCTGTGGGAGTGATCAGTTATCAGCTCCACAGTCTGCCGCAGTGATGGCCTCTACGCTGCAATGTCATGATGTTGTTTTCTTGGCTGTATTGTTCCGTAGATACCATAGAGTGCAAGCAGGGTGAAGGTGAGCCCATCAGATGGGAACTGAAACACAGGCAGGCTATGAATATGTATGTATATATAAGCATTGAACGTCGTCTGTCTCAACAGACACCCGAGACCGGGTTCCAAAGCTCCACTTGCTCCACAAAACCATCGAGATGTTGAGTTCTCGACAACTTCTCCACTTAAATGTAGAATTGCTATGTTTAAACTGATGAGATGTTGAATACCTCCTTCTCGAGCAAACTCAGGCCAGCGGAGGGAAGAAAATTGAGTGTAAGGAACCACAAAGAGTCAAAAATGTCAAAGAAGAGAGATTTCACCACCTTATACTCCAAAATGTAATAAAAATCAGCGGATTTAGGAAACACGATATATCTGTGTGTGAACTTGCCGTAAGATGAACACGGAGGCTTGGAGAAAAGACCTCGGAGGGCCGAAGACAAGAACTTTGTCGAATCATTATGGGCAGGGATGAAGGTGGCCTCTGTGTAAATCTTTGGTCTCGCTGAGTGCAACACAAGATGGTAAACCGTCCACGCTGGGAAGAGCAAACCAAAACTTTAAGCAAGACTGGTACTATTAGTAAGTGGTCTACACATTTGACAAATAAGAAAAAGCAGACCGACATAGACTTGAATTTTGCACTTGAACCAGGCAGACTATTCAACAATCCGAAGAGGTTTCGTTCGCCTTGGTTGTCAATGGTGTGTGCACTGAATACTCTTACCGCTTAGGAGGCCGCGTGGGATATTAACGGCAAGCAGTGAAGGCAGATGAGCACACATGAGTAAAATGTTTCAAGAAAGGATTCGAGAGCTGAGCTTTGTCCCAGATAGAAGTGTCCCCGAAATGCAGAACTTGAAGACGCACTACAATAATGATGTGCCACGAATATTGGCGCCGCTTCAGTCGAAGCGCTTGGCCGAGGGAAAGGAACATGCCCGAGATGCCCGATGCTATGCGAACTTGTGTAAAAATGTTCAGGTCAATATGAAGTGACGTGAAGAGACCTGGGCAACATGAAGACAGTCTCTCTAAACGACGGCAACACTCAGCGGCTAGCAATTGGTTGACCAGTTGGATATTCACTACTTCCCGCCGGCGGTCCACAAGCCTTTCAAAGTTAGATAAAGGCAACCGAAAGGAATTTCAGCACAAGGTGAGAACAGTGCGGTGAGGGGGGCGACGAGTGTACTACTTAAATTGACTGTTTGGGAGTTGCAATCTGAGCATGAGGGCCGAATGAAGGTAACTCAGCACATGCTGATAGTGTCGGGCCTTTGGCATTTGAAAACAGCAATTAGGCTGTCGGTCTTGAACCCGGTAAACTGAACGCAGAAAAGTATTACCCATTATATGAGGTTCACGCAGTCTTTGAGGTTCACTCAAAGGTTAAAGTCACCACTGTTGGACCAAAGGTTGGCAACAAGTATTCTCTCTGATCATCAGATATTGAATTCGGGATCATTGTTCTGTAAAGATTTTCCGTTGCGGCCGTAGCGTAGCACGGGCCAACTGCTAGTCAGACGACAAATCGCACTGTTGTACGTACTTTATCTTACGCCATTCTCAGTGCCCTCCAGGGCAGCATCGATTGGGTTCATCCCACCGTCAGGTTCGTATGCCAAATTTTTATCTTCAATCTCTCTTAACGTGCTTCCAGTTTCCAGGCGCTTTTCGGGAAGGGGTGGCCGCCTCTGTCAAGAAACAACCGCAGTGTCAGGCCCCTACAACATCCGCATCCGTCAGCTCAGACTGCTGAGTCAACTCGAGCTGGACTCCCACGTGTATCCAACAAGTCTACGGAATCTCGTCCACTTCGGCCAAACCGGCGGCGAACGTCTGAGGAGCATCTGGTTGGGACAACGATTTCGCCAACAAGCGCGACCTGAAAGTGAGTTCCATGTCAAATCAAGACGCAACCTCCTACCAGACTTTCCTGCAGCTCTACCGTCCAGATATGGACCCGAACACCACATTCGATCTGCTCTCTGTGGACGGCGGTATCAACAACCAGCTGCCCTGCGGCGCTGGGTTCAACGGCGTGAGTTTAACGTTCAGCTTCAGGCGCTTCTTGTCTCATCTTCATGCAGGATCTCGACATTCAGTACACAGTGGGGATGGCAACCGGGGTTCCAGTGACTTTTATTTCGACGGAGACGCTACCAGACAATCTCCTCACTGAAATGTTGGACCAGGCGAATTATCTGTTAACGCTGGAACACCCGCCCCAAACGATCCTCGATACGATCGCCGGTCTCGAGAGCCAGGGTCTCACCCCAAATGGCAACGTGCGTGCCCAAACTGGAGCGAGTTGGGACTGGTGCTAACTTGGACTCCCGCAATTCTATTTGCAATGCTTGCGCCCAGCTCGCTGGCCGTGGCACTTCTTATATCGTGCAAACTGGGATCTGGAGAGCAGGTGGAATCCCCTTCCCACCCTGCAACTCGTTCGACCCACCATTCCTGGCGTCGTGTCTGTTGTGAGCCCTAGAATCCATTTTACTCAACCTCCGGGAACGCCTTGGCTATCGCATTCTGGTCAGGGGAGTCTTTTCCTCCGCTTACGACGCACTTTAACTTGTGAATTTAAGCCGGAACTAGGGCCAAATTTATAACGGTATAATTTGACGCGCGGAATCGCGCGCGCACGGTGCGCAGCCACTATTATATTGAATATCTCTTGCTAATCAAAGCTAGTTTGAGTATATATTCGTCTCTGAAATGTGCACGCATGTCTCTATCTCATGCGATCCTCGTTGAACCGACTCGAAGATAGTTCAACGTTCAACTATCAAGCCGGGGTTTATCTCAGATATGTTTCAATTCCGACTCCTCTCTACATACATCTGGAGTTGTTATATTGTCCAACTCAACCTCTATCTCGTGGAGCTGACTTCGGCTTCAGTTCACCCAACTCCGGCTCAAGTAACTCTCGACGCTCGAGGTATGTTCTCAACCTCAAACTATAACTCAGTTCAGGTGAGTTGCATTTGATCATGTACTTCCATTCCTCGTTTACCGTATCTCGAATCAAATCAACTGACCTGCCTTACCTAGCCGAAACTCTGGCCGAAACTCTGGGTCGATGTATGGCCGTTATCCCTCACTCGATATATCTTGCGGACTGAAATCACCAGTTCAGTTGCACCACTATCGTCTCGACACTGAGTCAGGTCGGTTCAAACTGCATCTGTGCTTTCCTTTAGATCTAACTCAGATACCAGCGCAATTACTAGGCCTCGACCTTAACTCAACTACCCACGAATTCAAGCTCGGGCCCCAGGTTTCGATTTCATTTACTTCTTTTCTCTGATATCTTTCTTCCGTCTCACCCCACTGACTCGGACAGTCCCAACGACCTCAATTACCAAAAGCCAACTCAGGTCTAGGTGCGCCTCGTTCCATCATGTAGCTGAGTCAGACGTGCACCGCATACGGTAGTTTGATGTCAGTAAACTGACCTTAACTTTCCCTTCACCGGACAACCTCCCTGAGGCGAGTTTTGCATTCACTTCATCTCATACTCATTCCAACTGACTTTCCACTGAAGTAGATTCGGAACTGGACCTTGGCCTGACTCGCATGAAATAGATTAGGTTGACTTAAGTTCCAGGTGAAAATACCGGCGGGCCTACTTAAGTGGCATCTGCACTGAACTTAAGTTGCTTGTGAACCTAAGTCCTTGAGTGCTCGAACTTGAGTCCTTAAGTGCTCGAACTTAAGTTCTGCAGCACTTAAGTGCTGTCAAACAGCAAAAACAATTCCACCACAGAGATTCGAACACAAAGACCTCTGAATTATACACCAGAAGAGTATTTGGGGAGGAGTTAACCACTACATCATGAAGGATAGAGTATCTTGAACACACAGATACAGTCCATATTAGCCTTGTATTGGCCTTAAACCTTCTCCACTTCTTTATTTTGCCTCTTCAGGTCATGGTCAAACCACTATCCATAGATGATTCAGAGATTGATCTGTTTCAATAAATTAATATGTATATAAAATATGATGAAAGATGACTAGAAATGACAAGCTAATACATATAAAGTCAGTTAATATGTATACAGTACTTACTTACCATGTTAGACAGTGGAAGAATAATAGTCTAATGATAGTCTGATTGTTACTTTTATGTAGGGTCTTCCTGGTGTAGTGGTTAAATGCTCCCCGTCTCCCCTTCTGAAAAGATGGAGGGTCCTGTGTTCGAATCTCGCTGGGGCATTTCTTTTTGTTGCCATGACTTGAGTTCTCTATCACTTAAGTCCGCATGTGAAGAACTTAAGATGTCCTGCCGGTACTTTCACCTCATAACTTAAGTTGAGCTAATGAAGTATCTGGACTCGCTTACTTGAGCTTAGCCCTTTTTGGCGCCAGATTTCCCTTCCCCATTTCTCCTTTTTCTCATATCCCTTCTTGAGTTCCCATTTCCGCCGACTCGGTAATCTTAGCTTTTGGATTACTTCTTCTTGGTTTATTTCATGCTTTTCTTGACTCGGCGAACGGACACCTTGAATACAGGTGAGTCGTGGATCGAAGTCTCTTCTAGCTCGCTCACTACTGCGGGATCAGATAAATGCTGAGTTTATTCTAACCATTGCCCGGTCAATTCACATTTCTATCGTGCCTATGGTTATCAGCACATTGGCCGGAACCTCCCTCCAGATATCATCTCTCAAAGTGCATGCTCATATGTGCAGCGCCCCGGAAGATACTCTGCTATCATTTCTGGATTTGGAGAGTCTGGAACTCACAGCAAAATTGGCACCTTCGTGGCCCGCAAAAGCAAGACGAAGAGAACTAGAAGCTTGAGTTCCGTGCCTATATACTCAAGTCAAGAGAGTGTGTTGTCGATGTCAGTCTAGGTAAATTTAGAAGTGCTGACTGCGCCTTTCTGATCATGTCGCGGCTTGAAAGATGGTGGACAAAACGAGACTCCCTGTCAAGAGGCATCCTAGAGATATGGCATACGTTCCCCGAATAACCGAGCTAGGGTTCAATCAAATTCGAAATACAAGTATATTTTTTTCGGCTTTTCGCGGACTCTTTTCTCGTTTTACGCCCAACGACTCAATCCGTGCATCGACTTGTTGCGTTCAGCAACGAGGCAGTCCACCTATCCAAATGAATCAGGGAATCATTGCCACTGGGAGACTGTTTGTACTCACCAGGACATGGGAGCGCGACCAGTGAATCAGACACGAAGCAGTTCACCCTGCCGGATTTAAGAGTGATCGTGGTCCTGTCCCAGCTTCAAGGAGATATCAACGTAACGTGCCACAACCTGAGACGGAGACATACATGGCCCCGTCCGAACCTATGGTCCAGCAAGAAAAGGTGTGGGTCTGCAATTATTTGAGACTTCACACTGTTTTTTTTTATACAAAAAACGAAGTAAGATATACCGTTCCGGCGGCGAATTCACCAAAGATTGTAGCACTGAGGCTGGCACTGCGTCTGCAACGGGCGAGGTTTCCGTGAATTTTGCACTTCTCAGCACGCTTCTCTAACACGTTAGCAGGGCTTGTAGCTGGGGAAGCAGAAGAGGACAGGGCGTAGAGCGCGAGAATGACGAAGGCGTGCGAGAGTAACTTCATTGCTGGAATGAGACAGTCGAGCAGATAGCCTGGGTTTTTATACCCTTCGTAAACTTCTTGGCTACTATTTTCGTCCCACTAGGAAATACTGAAATCCTACTAGAAGCTTAGGTCGGAAAGCAAGTATAGTCGACCCTTGTCTAGAACGGATCCAAGGCGGGGCTGGACAAGAGTCAAATTTCCCTCAAATGCCTACTTGCAACTGCGATCAAAGCCTTGGAAGATGTCTATCATTACGTGTTATTTCATTGTTTTCGGCATTTGCGGAGCCCTTCCGTGAACCCTGGAATGCTCTACCTAGCAGTTTTGGTGGAGAGGACACCGTGGCCGTCGGTGGAGAAAGGAGCCAAAGCTCAAAGGCACAGAATTTTTATGGAAGCCCATGTATTCCAATTTCCAAATTTATTGAATATGAGATGAGTCCAGCCTGGTGCTCCCAGCGAAACGATATCTCTGTGCCTGGAAGGCTGTGAACGGAAATATCTTTGGAGCGGAGCATGGCATTCCTGCACATTTTTCTCCCAAATTACGAACAAGTGTAAAATAGTTAAATTGTGGTGCAAAATAAAGTATGACACAGTATTACAGCCATACCGTGGGCTTTATTCTTATCTGAATAAGTTATCTCAGTAACTGCCGCGAGTAATGACTCGGATCACATGAATTCGGTGAACCATGAAGCTCAAGCGGATCTTGATGAACCAACAAATCGTAAGTCCTTGAAGACCACGCACAGAAATTGACAAGGCCGTCTGTAATAACGAATTCAAACGCCGTTGGCCACAGGATAAGGCCAACTAAAATGGCGCGAGTAAACACCACTTTAGTAGAGATGTTGAACCACCGCATGACCGATGGTCGTTCGAAATCCGAGGTCTCTCGAATACCGAAGGATACCTCTCGCTAAAGGGGTTGAAATTCCGAGTGCATCGCTCGCTATGTCCGATGCCCGTTGTGGCGCTGTTCACCGGAATATTGAAGGAACAGGCACCATGCTTCCCCAGTTGGTCTAATTCGCTTATCTTTAGTTCAATAGTTCCGGGCAGATTTATCAGGAAAGACCTCCCTTGAGAATAAGGCCAGATTGTTTCCAAAAATAGGTCCAATTCGGTCAAATATTTTTGCTTATGGACGTCAGCTTTTTTTGGAGACTTTCAAAATAAATTTGTCAAAATTGACGCCATTTTGGGCCTTATTGGTCCCTGGTATGCGGTCACTTCCATCCTTATTTTCGATTTTATATCCTTTCCTTTCACCCAGAACAACCGGGATGGGCAAACAACAGCGTGTATTGGCAAGGAGAATATCCAATAATCCGCCACGGTCCATGTCAAATGACTGTGTGATCACACCAGTAATAACGCTCGCGTTTCGGCCAGCTGCAAAGGCTTAACAGAAGGGAACCATAGGCAAATGAAGCCAACTCACGGCGATTATGCAGGTTCGGTTCGGTTCAGGTTCAGGGCACTTTGGTCTGAACCCCGAACTTCAACCTCGCGTTCGGTTTCAAGCACGTGCAGAACACCGAACCTGAACGCCGCGTTCAGGTTCGACAGGTTCGGTTTCCACGATCAGCAGCGTTCGAACGCCGAACTGGACTCACTTTTCACACAAAAAGGGTGCGCAACGCACAAAAATGTCTCGGTAGTAAACTAATGACAATAATAGCGAATTAATCAGTCGTCCGTGGGGGGATCCTCATCCTCCGCATCATATTCAAAGTCGTCGACTAGCCCAGCAATGAGAGCATCGATGTGCTTGGCGGTGAGCGCCGCGGCGCTGATGTGACCGCACTGAGGTCGGAATCAATAGAGCGAAATCCGTGAGGAACTTCTGGCTAGCTAGTACAGGACCGTAAGAACTGCCAGTTAAGCCACTAATGTCGTCTGGTTACTAAGATAACGGAAATGAAAAGCGGGGACCTAGAAACCTAGTAACAAAGTGCGCCCGCACGGCAGTGCGGACATAACCCGTAACTCCAACAGACAACCCGCAAAATCCATATTTCCTATCTCTATTAGTGATCCATTTGTGGGGGGCCAGTGGAACCGGAATAAATGGGATACGGCCTCCGAGCGCAGTTGGCGGCTCGTTTTCGGGCACCCAACGGGACCCAAAGCAACCAAATGTCGCTGAATTTTTAGCGAAGCGATTGGATGGCCGCCGCTGCCGCCGCCGATGACCGAAAACGAGCCGCCAACTGCGCTGGGAGGCCGTATCCCATTCATTCCGGTTCCACTGCCCCGTCCCCCCAAATGGATCGCTAATAGAGATAGGTACCAGGACGTTCGAGGTCTGCGGCAATTTCAACGAACAAAAGAGCAGGAAGGAACAGAACGGCAGATAACTTAACTGGCGCATATCAGCTGCCTGGAGCATCGCAAAGCTGGATGTAGCTGGATCTCAGCAATCGGAATTTGGAATGGAGAATGAATTAAAAGAACATACTTCGGACGCTTGAACTAATCCCATCGGGCTCTAAATAACCGATGTGCGCAGACGTCGGCCCAACCGATGATTATAGAAGCACCAAACCAAACCATCAAAATAGGCAGGTAAAACGAACCAGAAAACATATCTACAGTACCTTGCTAGTACCATGATTTAAGGGCGATAAGGGGTCAGGAGGATGCTGAAGGAATAAGAATAATCAATAATGGCACATGTTACAAGTGAAAACGTACCACGACGATTCGTTAGACGGCCGCTACGGTCGGGCTTGAAGTAAACCGAGCGGATCTATAGGAGAAGGGATAATATTTACCTTGTGATTAGTCGCTTCAGGTATGATGATGAGCTGGGCAGAAGGAATGAATTGAGCTGAAAATAAACAAGAAACAGAAGTTATCGCACCGGCATCTCCCTCAGAAACTCGTGGAAGTTGTTCAACGAACCCCGTGCTCCTCAACACCCTTGGTAACGGAACTTTGGTAACGAAATGAGCTACGGGGGGCGTACGGTTATGCGATATCGATGTTAGCGAGGCTGATGAGGGGGGTCGTCGGCAAAATTTAAGTCGCGAGGGATCGATATGGAGCTCGACTTGAAGAGAGTGGGCGACCACGGGTCGGGCCGCCTCTGCTAGAAGCTTACCAAGGTTTGCATCGGTGACAGGACAACTGGTTGACGGTAAAAATCGAGGAAACAATGAGTACGATGTTGAGCAAATAATAACAACCCGAACGCACAGCACGACAACAGAAATCACCGTAGCATTGATGCGGATGGTTCGTCAAAATATTAGCAACAACGGCGTGGCCAAGAATCTGCGGTGAAAATGATCAGTACAAGTAAGCAAAGGCACGAGGGATATACATATGCCTCTTGGTTCCGACTCGACGAGCACAAAGACAATTGAAAAGCCAAGAACGGGAACATCCTGAGTGGAGAATACTTTCGAGCAAAATAAATATGGCTTACATTGCTCACAAAACAGCAACGTGCAGGGTTCCTCACTCGAATTAACACTGCAGCGAGCACGGAGCCCTTGTTGTCAGATAATGGGTTTGGAAGGGTCGAACAGGTTACGCTAACATTGCCATCCAAAATCTTTGAAGGAAAGGGGAAAAGGAGGAAGGTAAGAGAGGACACGCACTGTCTAATCCATCGAGACCCCTTTCGCCGCTTCGCGCGAGGAACTATCGTTCGTCCCGCCTACCGCAACGCGCATCTTCAGGCGAACGCTGGAATCCTAGTGCATCAATATTTACATTGGGGAAAGGGGGTAAGAAGGAACTCACGATGTTAAAACTGGGCCGCTTTCGTCCTATTTACCCGCAGGTTCTGCATGATGCTCTCCTTCCCGTTCTGTACCGTGGTGGGAAAGTCTGCTTGCTCCCAGAACAATGGGCTTAGCTTGGTCTTGTACCTGGTGTGCAGCCGCGAGTCGACGTACATCCGGCTGTTCGTGCAGCCAGCGACCATGTCAAGGCTGAGAGGGAGAGAAAGTGTAGGCGAGGGCGGGAGACACTCTTCTATGTCAATAGAGGCGCTGCGCCGGTCAAACCGCTCCCGAACGAGCAGCCGCGGGGCGGGGGGACTCCACCGAGAACCAAGGACAAAAAAGACGCAGATAAAATCCTCACGACTTCAACGCATATGGATAGGCCAGTGGGAGAATCGCGTGGACTTCTAAGCTACCAAATCTGCGAGGAGGCGTCAGCGAGCGGTAGGAAGCGAGGGAGGAGCCGACTAAAGAGTGCTGGCAACCGATTCATGTGAGGAGAGGTTCCACACCTGATCCCAGCTTTCCCCACCTTTCTGCTTACGCTGTGGCGGAAAGAAGGTCGAAGATACATCTCTCATGGGGACGTGTGCGGAAGACAGGGTCCGGACTGGTGGCTGGTCCAAGAGACAAGAGCACTTGTAAGGATCAGATTAAGTACTATAAGGTGTCCGGATGGACTAAAAACGAGAGGGGAGGATGAGAATACAATAGCCCTTGCAGTATTGTGGCAGATTTTTTTGCCTTGCCGGGCAGTTAACCAGGGTGTTAGCCAGCAAGGAGCATCCGAAGTCGAGTACCCAAGTCATGGAGAAATTATTTTGAATATCTTTTGTATATTGAACAGCAAACATTCAAAAGGCATTAGAGAGGTTGCGGTGAGCCACCAGAGCCACCAGGAGCCACCCGGTGGCTCTAACGGCATGCGGTGCGGAGTGGTTACCGCATTCGGTAGCTCTGCTGGTGGCTAAAGGTATGACATCAAACAACTTGTTTTTCTTCATCCATCTAACAACTATGCCAGTGCAGACCTGGTCTAGACGAGTGAAAGAGACGAGTACAGACCCTCCACGCCCTTCTGAGGAGTGTGAAACCCTTTAAGCAGAGTTGTGAAGCGTATTTGAGACTCCAAGAGAGCTTGCTGCATGAGAGATGAGGTGAGACCAGTGTACAGAACACGCTGAAAACATGCATGACAGAGCCACCGGCCCGGCAGTAGCCACTCCGCACCGCATGCCATCAGAGTCACCGGATGGCTCCCGGTGGCTCGCCGCAACCTCTCTATTGTAAATAGGTTCTCAATGTTTTTTGGATGTTTTGCTGGTCAATAATTGGTTATCCTTCCTGTGTTCTCAAAAATCTTACTTCACATCTTTACTCTCTTACGGTTTGCCAGTTCATTCTTCACCTCTGGCTTGTCACAACCTGAGGCAAAAATTCCAGTTATTCTCTGGTCCAGTGGTATCTCGCGTCCCCGTCGAGTGAAGATATCAACTGTGTATCGCTTTAACTCTTTCCACTCCTCCGATCCACTCTCCACCCTATACCGTTCCCGTGTCGCTTTCTCCTGCTATCTTTCTACTTTTTCTCCTTACCATCTGACGTTTCGTGCTCCCGCAGAGATGCTCCTGTTCTCGCCTTGCCGCCCTCAAGTCGTCCATGGGTATCGCCGTTGCCGAACAGATAGCACGGGTATACAGGGAAGACAAAGCGCGATGTCGTCGTGGGGAAAGGAGCGATCGTTTGTGCAGCATCAGCTTGTGCGATGTTCAGTGACTCAGAGTCAGTGTGCGTTATGATCACTTTGGCTCGTTCCTTTTACTTTTCAATCTTCACTCTTCCTGGCATTCCGCATCGCACCCTTTCGTTCCTTTCATTCCAATCCTCCGCGATGCGCTGACGTCCGTGTGCAGACGATTCGACTCTACCGCCACATGCACGGCGGCATCGTCGCTTTCCCCCACCCTCATCGCTCCCGCCGTCGCCGCCGTGCCCCGCAACATCCTCCTTCGACTGCGCTAAGCCTCTCGCCGACGGACCACCACCGAAACCGCGCCGTGTTGTGCAACGGCGGCGCGTCTAGTTGTAGAACTGGATGCTGCAGCTCCACCTTGCCTACCCCCGGAGTGCGTTTGCGATTGCATCTAAGCTGTCTCCTTCCGCATCCGATGAGCATCCCATCCCCGCCGCCGCTTTTCCTCCCGATCTCGCATCAATATATCACCCGCCTCCCCCGAAGATGTACACCCGCTACCCCCCATTGTCTTCGCTGTCGCTGTCGCACTCGCACCCGCCGTCGTGGGTAGGGCTGCGGTGGGGGAGGACAGCGATGAGGAGATGTGGGGAGAGGGGAACACTTCGTGATGCAGCACTGAGAGAGATTGCAACGGTAACGATGGATGAGCTGGAAGCGCTCCGCGATTCCGACGAGAAACGTGGGAGGTTATTTTCTTTCTCCTCTTTTTCGTTTTGAATCGTCGGCATCGCTTTGTGGCTTCTCTTTAGACTCGTAACCAGTCTGCCTACGCCGTTCTAACAAGGCGGGCTTGTTGCCGTAGGCAGACTGGTACTTCTCGGATGTGTCAATCGAGCTGGGGCGGACTTTGAATTTAAGTGTCGGACCGGCCTCCCGACACTAATCATGTTACATAATATCGGAAATTAACTAACAGTGTTCCGCCTCCGTCGACGCTCGACGCGCTTTCTGCTTCTTACCACCACCTCCTCGCGCCGGAATCGCTTCTAACTCGTTCATCGGCATACTTTACGCGCTCTCTGCACCTTCTGGCCCGTATTTCCCATCGTCTATGCTCCTGCTTGCGATTTTCGACAAGAAGCCGCATCGCGCGCTACGCGGGATTTTCTTGTGTTCCTGACGGCTTTCTGGTATCTTTTGGCCTCATTCTTTGTTATGTATCCGCATCTAATATCTTACCCATTCTGGAGCCACTAATAACAATCCTTGGTGTCCAATCTTTGTTCAATACCCTTCGCCATTCTGTTTTTGAACTCCACAATCAGCACAATATGGATCCACTTTATCCCGAAATCGCACTGCCCTTGTCCGCTTCTGCCCGCGCGGCATTTCATGCCCTTCCTCGGCCATTCATGGCTTCTCTGAGTGGCGTCGAGCGGCTCATAGCCCTGGACGCATTTCTATACCTAGATTTCGCTTCAAACGGAACCAAGACGCCTCGTGAACTTCAGATCCGCGCGGCAATAGCTATTCGTCAAGGCAAAGACCTAGTGGTACGCTCCGGCACCGGTACCGGCAAGACGATTGCTATGATCCTACCTTTACTCATGCTGCCCAACGATGCGATTGCTATCACCATTTCCCCATTGCGCTTGATACAAGACAACCACGTATGGCAGGCGTTTTCCACCGCTGCGCCTCGCTGATCATTCCCAGGTGTCTGAATTCTCAAAATACGGCATTTCCTCCCTTGCGATTAATTGCCATACTCCTGCTACTCCGGCGCTGTGGAAGGTATGTCTTGGGCAGCCTTTGACCAATATCAATTCAATTTACACCCCCAGTCGATCGAAAAGCACACTCAATTCCGACACTATTCGGTCTCCCCAGAGCAATGTGGCCCCTTTCAAGGACATATTCCCCGGTTCGCAAAACTTCTACGGGACCAGAAATGGGTCAAGAAGATTCGTTTGCTTCAAATCGACGAAGCTCATTTTATCGTGACGGCTGGTCAAGCAAAAGGCAAAGAGACCGCTTTCCGCCCTGCCTTCTCGAATCTCGGAGAACGCCTTCGAGTCCATCTGCCTTCAACAACTCCTTGTGCCGCATATTCAGCCTCTATGCCGAAACGAGTCATGGATGTCGTGATGAAGACGCTACGGATGGATCCAACCAATACAGTTACGGTCGAACTTTCTACAAACCGGCCTAACCTTGTCTACGCAACAATCCCCATGATTGGGACGATCAATAACCTTTCCAACCTCAATTTCCTCGCGCCCCAGCCATTCCCTGCCAACTACATTTTGCCTCTGTCCGTCATTTTCGTCGACGACAAGAAGAAGACATCAACCATTGCCCGGAACCTCAATTCCAGGCTCCCTCCCGAACTTGCAGCATCGAAACCTTTCCGGAAGTTTCACTCTGGGATGTCTAAACAGTATTTGGAGGATACCGCTGCCCGCTTCAGATCCGGAGAGGTACGAGGGCTGGTTGCGACTCAGTGCGCATCTAACGTTGGTATTCTCCCACCGCTCTTTCAAATTTAATCACCTTTTCTTCTCCAGGGATTCGACGTTCCTAATATTCGGTTGGTAGTTTTGTATGGTGTACCCCAGTCCGTCTTCGAAGAGGATCAACGTGGCGGACGGGGTGGGCGTGATGGTCTCGAGTGTTTGGTGTTGACGATAGCGGAAAGTTGGGCCTACAACAACCTGGCAGAGTTGGACCCGAATCACCAGCCCGACACAAAGGAGCGACGAACGGAGAAAGCTATGGTTGCGAAGGCATCATCAAAACTTTGTCGCCGCAGCATCCTTGCGAAACATAATGATGATGATACGGCTGAAGGTGAGTTTCACAATAATCTGACGCAACATAACCTGAAATTCCCGTGTACAGCACTCTTTTTCACGTCGCGAACCTGCTGCGACAACGATGATCCCCTCTTCAACCTCTCGTATTGGCTTCCCGGAATGTCCCTGTCCGTTAGCGACGATTCGGAGGAAGAAACCCCGGCCAAGAAGGTGCGCAAGAGGTATCGCCCCGTTCCCGCCCGGGAGTCTCTAGAATTGGCGTTGAATGCATGGAGGGATAGTACGCATGCTGGTGACCCGGTGATGAAGATGTTTCCGAAAAGTTACATCTTACCTGACGCATCCATTGTTCTTCTCGCACGCGAGCTGCCTACTCGTCTCCGAATCCCCGCCGAAATCACCTCTTTCTTGGAGGAAACTCCCGAATGGCATGCCCGATATGCTCTGGACGTCTTGACGGTGATCTGCCTGTATGATACTGAACTCAGCACTGAAAGTTCCAGCTCCAACTCGGAGTCGGACGAGTCCAACGAATCGGAGAAATCGGAGCCCGACATGGATGATATTCGACAACCAACATCGGATGACGAATATTAGCTGTCTCGAATAATTCCGCATCCTCATCTGCTTCCAGCACTCGTTCCAGTTCTCCCACGCTACCCCCCGCACCTCGCTTCAGCGCCGCCGGTCGTCCACTCCGTCAAGCCGCCATAAATCATGGAGTTGCTGGAATCGCGAATCAGATCTCCAAACGACAGAAAACTGTGTAGACACTGACTGTACCTTTTGTACCACAATTCATCCGCCATTAACCCAGGTTTTGTATGCCTTCGACCAGGATTTCATCGCGCTTTTGCGTAATACTTCGGATCCGTTCTCCACAACATCAGTCGTTTCCCTTTCGGTTACTCGGCGACCGGCGACTGAGGGAAGATGGAGTCGGTACTCTCCCGCATCTTCAATTTTACTTTGTTGATTTGGTCGGAGCATTCCACTTTGGTGTGATGAGTCCCTTGCCATGGGGCGCCTAGAAATTGACCAAATTGAGTTTTAAGGCGCCGCAAAATTGGAACATTGGGAGCAAGATCCCCGAGTAAAGCCCATGAAGCATGAACTCCCTTTGAGGCAAAATAATTCTTCCCGGAATCAGATTAACTTCAATGTTCGGTGACTGAAACAGTTACGCACCTTTTGAAAATTAATATTGAATTCTGCGTTCTTGTCGACACCAACATAACCATGTCCGGAGGTGGTGATGAGAGCATTGTCTCGTACCAGATTACTGTCAGGAGACTATTATAAGGCGCAAACAGCAATGAGGATATAATCCACTCACGCAAATGGCTCGGGCCATACTTTTTTCAAATTTTGCAGGAAGTAGAGAAGCTCGGTCTGGTAGTTCGTGCATCCTCCGCCGCTAAACATCATAGTCAAAGTTCCCAGCAGTAGTTCAACTCGTCCAAAGTCCCCAGAGGAGATGGAAGTGCGCAGCAGGTAGAAAACAAGGGTGTCGCGCATCAGAAGGTGGAGGTTTCGGGTCGTATAATCGGAATTAGGGGGAGAATTAACGGCACCGGATGCATATTTGTGGAATATTGTCCCAGCGATCTCCAGCAATCGCGACGCAGTTGGTTTGGAATTCGCCAATTGAGTGATAGACATGCCGGTCTCGATCTCCCAATAGTGAAGCATCGCGCCAGTCAGGACTTGTGTCAGCAGGGAGACAAGTGTCTCGAAGTCGGGGTGATCCGAACCGAGGCGAACCTTTGTTAGGACTTGTGTCAGCAGGGAGACGAGTGTCTCGAAGTCGGGGTGATCCGAACTGAGGCGAACCTTTGTTAGGAGACCTATGAAATATTGGAGGCTTCCGAGATCTGCTCCGTCTCCCCGATGGACTTTCAAAAGCATCCACGATAGATTTAGTTCGGTGTGAAAGGCTCCAGGGGCAGGTTGTAATTGTTCCAAGCGTAAAATCGCAGAGAGATCGTCCATTCGGAGCAGCTGGGCAGAACGAATCAAAGCATTCGTCTTTTGATCGTTGTAGGAAGGGACCGCTATATTGTCGAGATCATGCAGATCGAAGTCCAACTGATCCAGATAAATATTTTCGTTGACCAGCGTGCTACCCTCGGTGCTGCCTTCGTCTACCGTTGTCGTGCGAAGAACATATTCATTCGTTTTGTGATCAGCAGGCGGCGGGCGGTACGAGGGATGGCGGAGTTCGGGAGAGTTGCGGATGTAGTCAAAGTCGCGGTTATCGGCAATGAGAAGTTCAACGATGGAGATTCTGAAGTGTCTTTGGAGAGATGAACATTGGGAGTGGGTGGGTCGGATATCAGCAGTGAACGTGATCAGTCCGCCCTGGACTCGTCGTTCCAGGATGGGCTTTAATTCTAAGGTCGCAGGGTCAGACAGTCCTCGAAGATCGTATATCAGTTGCGTCGTGCCGGTCTGCACTTTAGGTGGAGCTAGTGCGCGTTGCTCCACATGGATAGAGAGCGAGAGGTTTGTATTATCCCAACTGACAGAATGGCCCATTCTGGCTGCGAGCTGCGCACGTCGAAGCTGTCCGACTGCAAGTGTCGAGTGCGTATCTTTGGTAACATTGTAAGACAAACACATCCCGGCGTGCGCGAGGGTGTCTATGACTTTCCGAGGCATCCCAGAGCTGAGGAAATACAGACTGCATGGAATCGCGCATAGATTATTGTTTTGCGAGCGAGTCTTGGCTAACTGCGCCTGGATCATGGTAACCAGCTCCAGGGACGTCAGCCCGGTGCCATGTTTAGAGTCGGCGGAGAGTTACCGGCTCAATATCCTTGATAGTGTTTTCTCGTGCTGCACGCGGTGTCTGTGCTGCGGCCGTGAGGATGCTTCGTAACTTGGGCGTGCATTCACGGCAAGCTTCTGTGATGTCATTTTCAAAGTCGAAATCAAGGATGGCTTCAGGGGTGATATCCTTCGTGGAACGCAAGAAGATTCGACTTAGATCGTCCATTTCGTGGTGGATATCGCGGATGAGTCGCTGCATAGAGTGCCGCTCAAACCACGAAAAGAGTCGAGTCATGCCGCGCTTGTCCTGAGAGACCACATTGAGGAATTGCTCTAGACCGGTTCCACGGTAAAATCCATCAATGTTAGCGGAGAAAGTACTGGAATCGACCAGCACAGATGTTACAAGGTCTATGGGTGACATCGACATGGATTTCAGGATATGAATCACGGACTGGATCTTGACATCACGAGGGATTGTATGTGATTGGTACTTCCAGTCCAGTACACATGGACGTGGGGGCAACTGGCGCAAGAGGCGGGGCATCTACAGCCATCATAGTAGCTTCGCAGCAATCGACGGCGGATTCGAGGGTGGTCGTCGGTCAAAAACAGGGTCCGTGCAGGGGAAAGTACGGGCCAGAAGGTGCAGAGAGCGTGTAAAGTATGCCGATGAACGAGTTAGAAGCGATTCCGGCGCGAGGAGGTGGTGGTAAGAAGCAGAAAGCGCGTCGAGCGTCGACGGAGGCGGAACACTGTTAGTTAATTTCCGATATTATGTAACATGATTAGTGTCGGGAGGCCGGTCCGACACTTAAATTCAAAGTCCGCCCCAGCTCGATTGACACAATCCGAGAAGTACCAGTCTGCCTACGGCAACAAGCCCCGCCTTGTTAGAACGGCGTAGGCAGACTGGTTACGAGTCTACTTCAAACGGTGCGATGAGAATGCTGCCACCGCACAAAAAAGATATAGAAATGAATGGCTCACCCGGATAATACAGGGAGCGCCCGTCGAGCTTGATGGTGTGCTTGCAGCCGCGGCACACGACGTGGTGCGGCTTAACGGTGATTGTCCAGGGGTCGGCCTCGAGCACGGCGCGACGCTGCGCCATGGTGCGCGCCCCCTTACTTCTTGCGGCCGGGGAGGAGCGTCGGGGAGGCTGTCGCGGTGTGGTGGGGCGGTGGCATTGCTGCTGCGAGTCGCCGTCATGCGCGGCGTGGTGGTCGCCTTTCTCTTGCGCTTGACAGGGGTTGCTGATGCTCTCTGCAGTGACATCGTAGTCGGGATCGTCGTCTGTCGCCTCGTCATCACTCAAGTCACTCAACTCGGCAAAGACGTCCATAACGTCACTGGAGGGGCACAGCCTGGGGTCGATGTTAGCAGGGTGTCATGGGAAATCGCGCATGGCGGCAGCACCCCACTCGAAATTGTGGAACATAGCGGGGTCGTCCACTGGGTTGTAGAAGCGAGCCAGGATGTCTGCGGTGGGCTCCCACCCAATATAGCAGCGGTGGGTAGCACTAGGGATTTAGGTGAGTGGGGCCAATATGAATTCAAGACATATGACGAATACTGCACCTGATGCGGCCGATGCAGTACGGGGCGTGCTGCGCCACCAGGACGGCGAGAGATTGGAAGGGGTCGGTCCCAGCATATTTGAAGATGTGAGCGCAGCCGCGCGACCGCAGGTATTCTCGAAGAGCGGTCCTGCGGTGGGTATGTTGCTATCTTGCGCGGCGGTGGTGAGCCATTGCTATCAAGTCTGATGTTTAGATGCTTTTTTTATGGAGCGTGAATGTGGGGGGAGAGGGGACGAGGTAGGTGGGAGGTAAGAAGGCATGCAGGGAGGTCATCGTTACTGTTTGGGCTAGTAGGAATGATGCATGATGGGTGATACCTTCCTTTGTCATGATGCTACCTTATATGAGTATTTTGATTACACACATAGTTCACACGGCTACTCTACAATACTAATGTAAGTAGCTTGTTCTATCTAACTGAACAGACATTAGATTACCATTTTCGCGGGATGGCTCTGCACCGGTCCTCAAGCAAGCAGCATTACAGCTAATTGCAGTACCGAAGGCGCGAACCAAAAAATTGTGTTTCGGGATATTTTCAATGAATTCCCAATATCTCAGTCAGTTCTTCACCAATTCACATAAAAACTAGATAGATCTACTCAGCTAATTCATGCGCAATTATTGATAGAAAGTAATTCGTGAAGATATTATGTATTAGGTAATTTTTGGTTTCAGGCTGTTTTCACACCGAAAGCTATCTAGGATGGCCGAGAATATGTCCCAGCAGCCTAGTATTTAGTATTGACAACATATAGCTTAGGGAACATGTGATAGAGCCAGAAACACGGATAAAATATGTACAATCCCTCTAGCTTCCTCAGATACATTTGCCAGTTTTGGCATTGAGAGATATTGTAAAGATTACATTTATCTAGGAATTTCATATATTTCTGGCTCTATCACATGTTTCCTCCTCCTCAGCTATGAGTGTTGTCTATCCTACATATTAGGCCACTGGGACATGTTTTCGGCATGCTAGATGGCTTTCAGTGTGAAAACACGCCTGAAACCGAAAATTACCTAATATATAATATTTTCACGAATTCCTTTCTATCACTAATTACGTATGAATTAGCCGAGTAGATCTATCTAGTTTATATGTGAATTGGTGAAGACTGACTGAGATATCGGGAATTCATTGAAAATATCCCAAAACACGATTTTTTGGTTCGCGCCTTCGGTACTGCAATTAGCTGTAATTAAGATACAACTTCAGACTTATTCAATGTTCTGTACCCCATATATTTCCGCTCAAGCCACACGCAGAGGCCTGGCTCTGGTCGCACACATGCAACGCATCCAGGCATCACCTGCGACAAGGCTTCAGCATGAACCATCGAGTGCATGGCGATTATTACGTATTTTTTCGCCCCGCATACCTTTTCTCCCCAATGACCGAGCTTTTTGTTCAGTGTGGGACTCCCACCACATGTAATCTTAGCCCCCCCGCGAGTAAGGCATTCAATCCTGAACTGTTAAAAATTGAACCTGACTCAGAGCCGGGCCGTACTACGACGAACCGCAACTTCATGCCCACCGATAATCACTGGTGGCCAGGCCCCTGGTCACTACCTACTAGGTCAGTTCGAAATAGCGTAAATCTGAGGGCAAAAATCGTGTTATTGGGTCTTGAATATAGTAAAAGTAGGTCTGAACGATCCAAGCCGGTCCGGAATTAGAGTAAAATCTGGTGCAATTGGAAACCCAGTCTCATCCATCCCATTACCCTGTCTGGTGAAACTCCCATGTGCACGATATATTTCTGCACCAATGCCACCCAGGATCTGACAGCTTCGGGATTTAAGCTGCGCGCACGTTGGGGTATCAAGCGCCTTGCTCCAGAAGGACGAAGTTCCTGGTGGTGTCTATCCAGAAAGGCAAAGACCCATTTCACTCCCACCCCCCCTCGCAATCTGCCCCGAGTGTGGCTTGGCGGACGGCATCGCCATACTGGATAATTTGGGTATGGGTAGAGGGAATCCCCTTTCGGCCGCCTCAAGGATAAATTGGACGAGCGTCCACTCTTGGGACAACTGAGAGCTTCTGTTTCTCTTGGTTGGTTTCCCCAATACTGCGTCCCCCGTGTATCCGTCGGTGCAGAATAAGCGTATGGGACTTTGTGGCTCTCCGCAATTGCCTCAATAGACTTCGCTTTTTCCGAATTCCCGGGTTTCATCTGTTCCCTCTCGTACTTGTGCAAGGCCGCTTGACGTTCAGCTCCTTTCGGCGGCTATTGTCGTGACCCTTGACACGGTCGCGCGGGAGACCATGGGGCCGTGATGCCAAGGACAGCGGCGGGTCACCGCGGGTGTCAAGAAAGAAGTAAAGCTGCGACGTATGTAATAAACAGTCCCATCACATCAGTAACATGGGACGGGTGATCAGCCCGAAAGAGCAGGCGAGCCGAAGCGAGCGTACGCGATCGAGATCAAGTGAGCCCCGATCATCCCGAGCTGAGGGAGGACTCGTGAAATCACTGGCGTTGAGGCCCCCTGTAGACAGACCTCTGTCTACCTCTGTCTACCTCTGTCTACCTCTGTCTACCTCTGTGTACCCGCTGTCTACCCGGGTAGACATATGACTACCATGACATGTAGACACATGTTAGTCTACCTCCGTCTACCCCTGTCTACCCCTGTCTACCTAAGGTAGACAGCCTTTGGCTACCTCAGTCTACCTCGGTCTCTCTTGGTAGACTGACCCCGTCCAACGTGCCCGGCTATTTTTACCTTTCCAGCTCCAAAAGTCCCTAGACAAGTCCGGGGAAGAATGAGCCAGCGACTCGGAGGAACGCGCCAGCAGAGAGTCGGAATCACGGCATCGCCGCCAAATACGTGCACATATATTGACAGCTGTCAGCCATCGGATCAAACAACCACTCATTGCTCAATATTTCTTGGATATTTCCCTTCTTCAACATTGCAACCAATTTGCACCCTCGTTTACAGTTCACTGCAAACTCCTCTTCAACCTGGGTCGTCAGCCAGACTACTTGCGGTCGAAATAAGTCTTGGCATATGACAATGAATAAGGGTTCATTTCGCTGTTTTAGCCGAGGAGAGGACAAATCGCCTTGGAAAAACACAGGAGGATAATCGAAGATGTTCAAAAAGTATGATGACAGTGCTGAATGCCATCAAGTATTACTGATACGCCATCGTTTTTAGCCAAATAAGGAAATTCCTTAACTGACGCCTGTCAACTGTTGGTGTATCACTTTGGTTCATTTTACCATGTAGGATGTGTTTAATAGTCAAGGTCTATATTTTAGTGACATTAGGTCTTGACCCATGTGATTATGGGGGCCAGGAAGTGTGTGTCATTTTGCACATCAAATTTGAGCCGATCCTGATGGCGCATCACTTCAGTTTGATCCGTGCAGTATGATGAGTCCGTTGCAGGCATCGTGTCCATCCCAGTGACATTTGGTTTGAATCAAAATGTGATGTACTTGTCTCAAAAAACACCAAATTACTAGGCGCCAACACTTAT
Source organism: Mycena olivaceomarginata (assembly GCA_029378375.1). NCBI lineage: Eukaryota > Fungi > Basidiomycota > Agaricomycetes > Agaricales > Mycenaceae > Mycena > Mycena olivaceomarginata. The sequence goes on from JARKIC010001061.1 coordinate 110,041, forward strand.
GGCAACCGCAAGTATGTCTACTTTGGTCTACCTCGGTCTACCTCGGCCCGGGTCAGTGTAACCCCATCTACAGGGTAGACACACGGTAGACAGAGGTGAACTGGGTATGTCTACTCAACATAGACTGAGGTAGCCAGACAGGTCTGTCTACCCTGTGTCTACCCAGGTAGACAGACCCTCTGTCTACGGGGGGGTCTCAACGCAGTGAATAAGGCAGAAAAGACGAAAAAAGGGAGGAACGGAAGGAAATAATAAAAAGCGGAGGAGGATGAAAGAAAAACAAAAGGAATCCAACACAGTAGATGACCGAGGCAATGAAAAAAAAAGAAAAAGTAGAGAGTTGGTCGACGTGAGGCACGCAACAGCAACAGAAAGAAAACACAAAGAGGGAAGAATGGCGGGAAACAAGCAAGACAGAACTGAACACAACTGACCCCCACAAGGCAAACAGCGCCGAAATAATTGTAGTCCCGACCCGGATAACAACGGCATTGTTGGGAGGAGGCATAGTGAATCCGAGGCAAGCTAAGGACAAGCTGAGGGCAAACTAAACAGTGCGCGGGGATGATGGGAGTGGAAAGCACAATGCTCGGCTGAAGACTTAATTTATATCCTTGTCGTGCGGGCGTAACAATGGAACTCTATACGACAGCTAATTCCGCCCGACACCTCTACCATGACCTCATGGCTCTGTGTTCTTTCTGCGGCGACCTTGGACTTGGATTATTATCATTATTTTGGGCCCGACGTCTTTGAGCATTTAGGAGACAGGCAATCTTCCATCACTACAACATTGAGTCCCGGGCCAGAAAGTAATGAATTAAAGCGAGCGTTCTTGAGCACCAGCTGCCTTTTCGGCCTGGTCCTGTGGGTTCAGCAGAGAAGGGAGCACTTGACGTAATTAAGGTTTATTGAATAGATACACTGCATTCTGGAGTTGAATGCCCTGCGAGTGAGGGCAATAGACACAATCAATTTGAGGCCCCGGGGTCCGTCCCTGTAATTTTGATGGCATGATCTAAGTTACCATATATGGAAATGTCCGGTGTTTTCATGCAGAACCACCGTAGCGCTGGAGATATAGCTCTGGGCAACTTGAAATTTTTGTTTTGAAACACTAGGATCATTTCCGAGGGCATCTCGAAGCCAAGAATTGGTTTCTAATCCCTCCAGTGAATCAAAGGGTTACCGAAGCAAGTTGCACAATATTTTCGGTATTTGGCCCTGCTTTCTCACAATTTTGTCGGAGAGTATCACCATGGAGTTGGGGTGGGATGCGGAATTTCGAGGCGCAGGAATGGAATGCCCACCCATCTTTTGGCCGAGCCACCGGCGTGAACATAAATTTCAGGCGAATTAACCCCCGCCGAAGCAAGTTGTACAATATTTTCTGCATTTGGCCCAGCTTGCTCACAATTTTGCATCTTCGAGCCGCAGAAGTGGAATGCCCACCAGTTCTTTGGCCCAACCAACAGTGTGAACACCGGGAGGGTTTCCAGCATAAATTTCAAGAACTTTTAACCTGCACCCCCAGACGGGTCATTAGCTCAGATTTCTGGGTTTTTGGGCGTTGGAGTGCACGCCAGCAATATAGGTCCAAATGACCTAGATTGTTGACATGATGCGCTTGTATGTATTCCGGAGGGCGTCAAATACCGGGATAGTGAACTTGACTTCTACTTCAAATGTATTGTGCATTATTGTGGGATCAATTTTGGCCGAATAGTATGGACCGTATAGGTTGAAATATGATTCACATTCACTATCCCGGTGTTTGACAGCTCTTTGCGGTACAACAGGCGCGGACCGTTTTTTCTTCCATTTTGGGCATTTTGTGATCCCACGACCAGGACACTCATTGTGGCCTCAATTCTCATCTGTTTTGCCTTTCCCATAGGCTCATTCGAAGCGCATTTAAAATTTGCACACAATGGGTCCCCCTCGAATTTCCCGTCTTACATTGAAAGCTCCTTCTTGAGCCATGAAATCAGATTTTCGATGACTTTTTTGAGAATTTCCCACTTGAACAGCTGTTCCCGCCCTCATTTCTTCTTCGCCTTTTCCTTGAGTATAGGCTCATTCAAAGCGCATTTAAAATGCGCACACAATGGTCCCCCTCGGATTTCCCGTCTTGTATTGAAGGCTGCTTCTTGAGCCATGAATTCAGATTTTCGATGACTTTTCTGAGAGTTTCCCCACTTGAACAGCTGTTCCGCCCTCATTTCTTCGCCTTTTTCCTTGTGTATAGGCTCATTCGAGCGCATTTAAAATGTGTACACAATGGTTCCCTCGGATTTCCCGTCTTGCATTGAAGGCTGCTTCTTGAGCCATGAAATCAGATTTTCGATGACTTTCTGAGAGTTTCCCACTTGAAACAGCTGTTCTGCTCTCAGTTCTTCGCCTTTTTTCCTTGAGTATAGGCCATTCGAAGCGCATTTAGGATGCGCACACAATCGTCCCCTCGAATTTTCCGTCTTACATTGAGCCGCTTCTTGAGCCATGAAATCAGATTTTCGATGACTTTTCTGAAAAGTTCCCACTAGAACAGCTGTTCTGCCCTCAGTTCTTCACCTTTTTCCTTGCGTATAGGCTCAATCTCTCCGCGTTTCAAATACAAAACGAACCGCCTCCTCGAAATTCCATTCTGATCTCGAATAGGACACCTAGGGACACGATATTGACGGCGGGTCATCACTTCTGATTTGCGGTCAGTCAAAACAGTTTTCTGCGGTCTCGAATCTTCAATCATTTTCCCTCGTCTTTATGCTCATTTGATACGTATTTTGAATCGCAGCGAACTGTCTCCTCAGAATTCGTTATCACATACTTCATAAAATCTCTTTTTTTTTTCGCTCATTCCCAGTTGAAAATACATGGAAAATATGAAATAGGATGCATCCAGTCAATATAAGCATACATTACATCAAGGAAAATGGCCTGAGGTGCGATATCCAGACAGATATGGTTATTAGGCATCCAAGAAGGTCCTCAATGGCATTTAGCAAAAAAAGCATGTTAGAAAGAAAACTTCTGTCAGTCAGATGGCCTGTGGGCACATTCTAAGGAACATAAAGAGGTCTCTTCATGCACATTTCCCAGGGGAAAAAAATTAGTCTAAGGGGGGGACAATTGAGCAACATTCGAGTCTGCAGCAGCCGTTCTATACCGACCATTGATCAAACGTGATGATCTGCTGCGGAGTTTCTGTATCGAGTCAGGGTATTCGTGGTTAGAATGAAGAATCTGAGGTGGCGGTTCGCTTTGGAATTAAAATAAGGAGAGATTGAGCCTATACTCAAGGAAAAAAGGCGAAGAACTGAGGGCAGAACAGCTGTTCTAGTGGGAAATTCTCAGAAAGTCACCAAAAATCTGATCTCATGACTCAAGAAGCAGCCTTCAATGCAAAACGGGAAATCCGAGGGGACCATTGTGTGAGCATTTCAAATGCGCTTCGAATGGGCCTATACCCAAGGGAAAAGGCGAAGAAATGAGAGCAGAAACAGCTGTTCAAGTGGGAAATTCTCAGAAAAGTCCATCGAATATCTGATTTCATGGCTCAAGAAGCAGCCTTCAATGCAAGACGGGAAATCCGAGGGGACCATTGTGTACACATTTTAAATGCGCTTCGAATGAGCCTATACTCAAGGAAAAAGGCGAAGAAATGAGGGCGGAACAGCTGTTCAAGTGGGAACTCTCAGAAAAGTCATCGAAATCTGATTTCATGGCTCAAGAAGCAGCCTTCAATGCAAGACGGGAAATCCGAGGGGACCATTGTGTACACATTTCAAATGCGCTTCGAATGAGCCTATACACAAGGAAAAATTGCGAAGAAATGAGGGCGGAATAGCTGTTCAAGTGGGAAACTCTCAGAAAAGTCATCGAAAATCTGATTTCATGGCTCAAGAAGCAGCCTTCAATACAAGACGGGGAATCCGAGGGGACCATTGTGTGCGCATTTTAAATGCGCTTCGAATGAGCCCATACTCAAGGAAAAAGGCAAAGAAATGAGGGCGGAACAGCTGTTCAAGTGGGAAATTCTCAAAAAGTCATCGAAAATCTAATTTCGTGGCTCAAGAAGGAGCTTTCAATGTAAGACGGGGAAATTCGAGGGGACCATTGTGTGCGCATTTTAAATGCGCTTCGAATGAGCCTATGGGAAAGGCAAACAGATGAGAATTGAGGCCGCAACGAGTGTCCTGGTCGCGGGGATCACAAAATGCCCAAAATGGAAGAAAAAACGGTCCGCACCTGTTGTACCGCAAGAGCTGTAATACCTAGAAGTCCATCATAACAAAAATCTAGGTCTTTCTGAGTACTATTGGGGGTATAGGACGTGTTCTGCACTCCAACAGCCAAAAGCACCGAAATCTGAACGAATAAATTGTCGGGAGATGCACATAAAAATGTGAATATGCCAGCCCCTCCAGATTTACAGCGGGGTTCAAATGAGCCTCCTCCCAGGGAAAAACGGTTGAAAAGTAAGTCCAGGACAGCCATTCTGCCGGAAACTGAGTAAAAATTAGAAAAAAAAAAAAACGGGCCGTGCCCTACAGTAAGTTCCGCAAACGGCTGTAAGTACAACCGGATGGGGATCTTACCGATGTTTGTGTCTGTCTTGGAAGTTGTCTCGACCCACGCACTGTTTATTTCCTGGGATAGCTGCTCCCCTTCGGATGAATTTGCTTTGCGGCTGTGTGATGAAGATGAAGACACACTAAAATTTGCTGGAAATTTATGCTGGAAAACGATGTAAATTTGTGAGAAAGCAGGGCCAAACGAAAATATTGTGCAACTTGCTTCGACGGGCGTTAATTTCCCGGAAATTTATGCTGAAAACCTTCCCGGTGTTCACACCGTTGATTCCGCCAAAGAGTCCGTGGGCATTCCGTGGGCAATCCACTGCTGCGGCTCGAAGATGTAAATTTGTGAGAAAGCAGGGCAAAACACGGAAAATATTATACAACTTGCTTCGGCGGGCGTTAATTTCCCTGCCATTTACGCTGGAAGCCCTCTCAGTGTTCACACCGTTAATTCGGCGGCCAAAAAATCGGGGGGCATTCCACTCCTGCAGCTCGAAGATGCAAATTTGAAAGAAAGCAGCACCAAACACGGGAAATATTGCCCAACTTGCTTCGGCGGGGGTTAATTTCCCTGCCATTTACGCTGGAAACCCTCCCGGTGTTCACGCCGTTGATTCCGCCAAAAAATCGGTGTGCATTCCACTCCTGCGGCTCGAAGATGCAGAATTGTGAGAAAGCAGCGCCAAACACGGAAAATACTGGTTCAAGCAAATTCAAGCGTCGCATGGGGGTGCCGTGCCGATTTGAACAAAGAGGGAAGGTGTTTCCCGAGATATTATTTTTACGTCTTTGACGCATACAGATTTACCTCGACTCTGTGCACATTATCTCCATGTTGGATATTATCAAGCCCAATACACTGGATTGTTTCACTGAAATTTACTATTTGTTTGTATCTTTCCTGCGCGGAAGAGCTCTGATTTGCGACGGGGCCGAGAGGCAAGGTGTTGCTCGTACACATGGACAGCGGAGCATACAATAGCTTGAAGACATGAGATACGTTCCTCGCATGACCCTAATCGACTGTGGGGTGGACGAATGTTGATCACAGTGGGAGATTTCCGCCAGGTAAGCTGAGTTTCCAACCCACATATTCACGTATGATGTTGAGTGTATAGGTTGCCCCAGTTGTTCGCATCGGACCGATTCACATGAAAACTGGATAGACCTACTCAGCTAATTCATGCGCAATTAGTGAAAGAGCTGAATTTGCGAAAATATTTACTCTCACTTGTAGTCAGACTCCACGAGATTTATGACAGTCAATAAATCTTTTATATGGAGTCTGATTTCGTTGGCAGGTCCGATCATGGACCTGGGTTTTGTTAGACACGTTATCACTTCCCCCACGCCCAAATTCGGACAATCTCGCCTCACCAGAGCCTTGGGCACCTGCATTATTTCTGAATACATTTGAACAGACTATTGGATCATTTTTCCCCTTTCAATGAAATAAATTGGATCTGAAGTGCATACGAGAGGTGTTATTTATGTATGTGACTTGAATGGCAATAGTACACCAAGAAGGACCTCAAAATCTTCGGAGAACTTTTCAGTACCTACTGATAGCTTTCAATAAAAGTGTCATGTAGTCAGAATGGCTTCTAGACCGTTGCAAGTGGCCAAATCTCGAGTATCGTCCGGATTTGGACATGGGAACTGGTCACGTTTTTCATCAAAAACCCAGGTCCTTGATCGCACCCGCCAACAGATTCAGACTAGAAAATATTATATTTTAGCTCTTTGTCTTCTCGGGCCGTGTTCGCACCGAAAGCCGTCTAGCATGCCAAGAACATGTCCCAGTGGCCTAATATTTCAGGATGGACAACTTGTATAGGTGTGGAAACATGTGATAGAGCCAGAAACATTTGAAATCTCCAAATGGATGTAATCCTCCCAATATTCTCTCAATGCTAAAACTGGTAACTGTGTCCGATGGAGCCAGAGGAATACTGGGTTACTGTCGCTGTGGATACCAACTGACTATTCCGCCTGTTCAAGGATACAATTTGTTTCACGCCGTCCGGTATGCTTTGCAAGGTGCCAAGTTATGTTCTAAATATCCAACTGGACATAAATCAGCTATTATGTCCGTTTTGTCCGACCGAAGTTTCTCGAGTTCTTGCGGTCGGACATTGTGATCGCACATCACATGCGTAATTTGTAAAGATAGGAGAACTGAGCTTGTCCTTCCTCATGTCTGCCGCAAATGTGGAGGTGGGCCACACGAGATCCACATTGCATTGCTTGTCAACACTCTGAACTCCACGTTTGGTGTCGCACATGAGAAGCAGCTCGACGATCGCACCCATGCCGTTGTACTGGCCGTCATCCACGGCCGAACCCGAAGTCGAGGGCTCTCCTCGTCTTTGACGTAAATGTTCTCCACACGGAGTGTGACAAGACCAAAAACAGCCTTCACGAGTGCACACTCGCGACGATCCGATCTGCAAGGAAGGTGGAACGGTACCCGAACTTCCATTCCTTTTGGATCAATACTGGGCGGAAGACTAATCACAACAACATCTGTCTCACCTTGTGTTTGAAACAGATCCTGCACATGGCTCAGAGTGGGTTAGATATCGAGTGGGATGATGGCGATTTGGTTTCTGTTCGTGGTTTCCAACAGGTGGAAAACATGGATTAGAAAGCGAACTCCCTGGGTGGCTTGGATACTGGCCGAGAATCTTAACCGACACAAATTTTACCGACGAACACCGCACCAATTTTCGATTGGTTCTTTCTCGTGTTTGGGAGGCAGATGAAACCGAAGCAAATGAATTCGGGGAGGAGGCTACCCTGGTGATGGTGTTTAGTGGCAACAGTCCATTCTTGGAAAAAGGCTCAGTTTACAGCTATGGACACAAAACAGCTAGGACGTCACATAAACCTGCTGAGGACCACTGTTGAGGTTGCCTTCTCCGCCAGGATACAGGACGAAGTTGTGATTCCATCCCAGCCCTTCAAAGACAGCATCATTGGGCAACTGGGGGAGGCACTTGCGCAAGCAGGGGAAAACGTGAAGCGTGAAAATAACACTAGCACAGAGGACGTTCTGAGGAGCAGTATTCAGGGACTTGGAGACCTCATATCAAGGCTGGCCACAACCATCCTGGGTGAGCTCAGAACTCCCCAGCAAGCAGAGAGAGCAACTGAGCAGAATATTGGGAAGATTCACAGGATGCATGGCTGGAGAGTATTTGTGAGCTACAAGACACGTTTAAGAAAGCCACATCAGCGATGAGAATGGTACAGGAGAGTAGTGGTGAAACGAGCTAAAACCCCAATGCTGTAGTACAGCACAGAATACCTCCGCTTAGTCACTCCATCTCGAAGAGAGAAATGAAAATAAAAAGAAAAGATGTAGTTGATGAGACCAGAGTTAGTCAAGCATAATAGCCCCAAGAACCCTGATGGAATTGCGGGAGACTTCATGACTGAGCTGATCTCACGGAAGTCGTCGCTGGCCTTAAACTCGATCTTCAGCCTATGGAACAGCAAGTTCGTCTCTTCGTCGGTTAGAGACGGGAAGGAGGACACCCGCTCTTTGGTCCTCCGTGTCCCGCCAGAAGGTTTCGTGGATAGACTGGTAGGGAAGATAGACGACAGAGTCATCTGTGCGATGGTCGCCATTCGCAAGATTCTGGATCGTTTGAATCCGACACCTAGCTTGGGTGCCACCGGGTGGCAATCCTTAGAATATGGGCCCGTTCCTACATAATCCAATGAACGACTGAACCTATATTCAAAATCAGACTCACTGAATTCACAATCTGCCCACCGATGTCGGAAATTTATTTTTAGCCTGGGCTGAGAAGAGCTTGCCCGGTCTCGTCTGGTTGTTACCGACGCCCTCCCCCCGGTTCTGGCGACAAAGAAAAACAGGCCGGTCGATTCGGGTATGGCGTAATCGTGGTGGTCTAGTCTGAGGGGATACTGGATGCTTCTTACTCAAATATTACCGAAATTTTAGTCATGCCCCCATTTGGATTCTATTCTGGGTAATGTCTGCGGGCGACGGAGGGTCTCTGTAGGTGGCAGCTGAGTTCTCTAGACACTCTGCATGCCTCCAATTGTCCTCTAATGTTGTCTAGCCTTTTTGACATGTTTTGTTATTTTTTCTTGGTGCTAAATTAGGTGATTCACGGACCCGGAAAGAGTTGGCTCGAGTATGGGTAGTTTCAGTGCATAAACTGAATCAAAAAAAATGCTATAGAACTCGCGCTGGAACGCCCTCAGATTTGCAGAATTGAGCCATGGTCAGAATTGAGAAATGATAAATGGCTCAAATTCCGTTAGTTGTGGTGTTTTTCCATTGCTTGTTCAATGTCATATTGTTCTTGGATGTCAGATAAAGCCTCCTGGGAAGGATGTGTCGGAGCAACGGTGTTTTTCTGGCTTTCAAGCTCAAACACTGAGTACTTTGTCTCATTAAACAGTTCAACTTCATCTAAACTGTGATTAAATCATCACAGGTGAGGCTAAAAGGTCCTAAAAGCGGGGTCCATTTTGAGGGAATGAAAGGTAAACGTTATTCTGAGCCCTGCCACCCGGCCTCCGATGACTTGGTAGCATTGAGAACGCCGCCGCCGACCAGTGCCGGACGCGTTTGATGGCACATCACCGTGACTAATGTCCTCGAGAGTCGAGTAAGAAGCATCAAGGGTGTACTCGTCGAGTCTCTCATGTAATATGATTTCTTCGGGTGATACTCACACTAGTTAAACCTACGACGAGCTCAGTCCAAAGCGTACACGGAGTCGTCTGGCCAGGTGGGCCCCAGGTTAAACGGCGTGAGTCCTAGTGAGAAATCCGTTTTGGTGATCTGCTGGGAGTTGGTAGGATCTCCTGGGATATCGTGACTTTTGTTAACCCATTTTCCCTCCTCTCCTCTGAATATGTGTTCCTTGAAATCCATGAAAAATTGCTATTTCTTGAGCAAACATCACTTCAGACAAAAAAGACTCAGCGGTAGTGTTTCTTATTGGAGTGCCGGCCGGGCCGCCGTGTGTGACAGATCTGAAGGACGTAGCTAACCCTGATGAGGTTACTGTTTCTTTTTTCAATCTCTCGTTGCTTTTGTCGGGGAGTAACACACCTTTTCAAGCACCAACTCCAAATCTGCGGCTCGAGCGATCCAGCGACCACACACAAGGCAGGTCATATTTTCTACCAACTTTCCGGCCATTGGCGTCGCATTTCTCCCGGACCTTAGGGGCGTAGCTAACCACGATGAATGTCACGACGGATGTTTTCCTCTCTTATTTGTTCGCTCAAAGAACGGTTGAGCGATTATATACAGGGACCGGATGATCACCTGCATCTAGTTCGCTTCAAAGAGAGTGACCCCGCTCGTATAATTCTTTCATTCTCATGCATTTAGAGGTCAATTCGGCAAGAGGATGAGCCATTCACCCCAGGGAAGTCATATTCCTTGCCTTCATTTCCGGGGGGGCGGCGGGTTCTAAATTCACGGATCTGACGGGCGTAGCTAACCCCAAGGAAGATTCTGATGAGCTATTCTCTCCTTCCATTTTGCTCCCAATCTTATTGGGAACCAATAACTGATTGATTTTATTATATCCAAGGAACTATTGGCCATCCCCGTGCCGGTCGCAGGGATGGCGGTCCTACTGACTTACCGAAGTTGCGATTATTTGGCAGTAAATTGTAGGAGTCATCCAAAGTATCCCCGAGCCATTCAAGATCTCCCGAGCTTCCTTGAGCAAAGCCAGGTTGCTCTGGACAAGGCGTGAATTCCAGCCGTCCACGGTTGTCGGGAAGTACCTGTCGAGGTAGGCGAGACAGTGTCGCTGAATGTTGGGTGTGCAGTACTTTGACGCAAGCCTCAGAAGTCGCAAAATGTCGCGCATTGCGCCGCTGTCGTCATGTGCCGGGAGGGATCTTGTTCCAGATCAATGAGTAGGATCTAACAGAAGGTTGGACACTCACCGCTGGTTGAGGCCACCGCAAATACATTTCCAGATCGTCCGTCCAACATGACTACGGGACAGCCTTCAAATGACAGTCCTTGCGACGGCGGAGGGGGAACAGTGGCGAAACACGGAAGAGTCGCTCTTTGGTTGCCAGCACCAGCGATCCGTCTATGAACCATACCGTGCTCCGACAAACATTCTGATAGCACATCATAGCCCCTGATAGCTTCCCATAAACGCTCAACTGGCTATGGGGCTATTTTGGATTTTCCTGATGCGTGTGCCATAGGCGACGATTCGCCGGACAGTGGGAAATGGTGTCCCACAAGAGTCGGCGATTGTCGAGAGGGTGAGGGAACTTTGTGAGAACCTCTTCAATGATGTTGCGGCGTGTGGAGATGGTAGCGAGATATTCAGAAGATAGTACATAAAACGATCCCGAAAAACTCCGGGGGGAAAGGATTGCAGGGGAAAGCGAAATACTCGAAATCTAGACCCATTGGGCGTAATAGTAGCTAAGTACCCTCGCCTCAGTATCTCTTTCCATGTGTGATCGTTGTATTGTCATGGTTACGGTCCGACTTTTTCTTAAAGGAGCAATAAAGAATGAGGAGGAGGAGAGTAGATCTAAGGCGGTTTGAGATTCCGCTGAGTAATTCCGGTGATCGGACATGCCGTTCTCACGCCTAACTCAGAGCAAATTCCCACGAACCCCCTCTCACGAGAGCAGAAATCCATCCACAAAATCTGCCATTGACGAAATAATCGTGGGTTGCCTTTTGTCCCGGCCAAAAAACGAAGACAACACACATGCCTGGGCCATTTTTTGCTATAAATGCGGTGAAACACCTGATATGTCTATTACGCCACACCCCCGCCCTATCGCATTTCAATGTATACTTGAAATATGGCGAGGATGACCAAAACCTCAGATGTTTAGCACGCTATGAGTGTGTCCGGCGCTCCGACAAATCTTTGTCCACGCTTGACCTCTGTCCGGATCATATGCGACTTTAACCTGACTGCGGAGGACTATGACTCTTTGTGTGAGATGGTGAAGTCTCTGTGGAATGTGGGGAGCAGGCGATCGCTTACATCAGCTCATATATGGTTCGATCAGAGAGTCCCGCGTTCCGTGCTGGATACAGCCGAATACATTATGAGGCACGGGGTTCAAAATTGATCGCGTACATTGCCCTTGCTATACGGAATGCAGGGCGTCTATTCAAACCTTCTCTACGTCAGTTGCTCCTTATCCATGAACCCAGCCGAAATACATTAGACAGGTTGCGCAAAAGCCATTGCAGCCATTAGATGGCTTTTTTTTGCGTGCGCACACTGATGGCTAATGGCTGCGCAACTCCGACCGATAAGTAAATCTTTCCCGTTGAAATAGAGTTAATTGAGAGTGTGTACTGGCGCGCGGCCCAGAAAAAGATTATGTCCATCCTTGTCCCACAATTTTCCCCAGTGATCCAGTGATTCATTTTAATGTTGTACAAGAGCGCGGTGGGCGCCCCACGACTTCGGTTTTTTTTTTTTTTTTTTTATAAAAAATCCAATTTATTTGCCCTTTGCCGTTCAGGCACGTTGGGCATACTTCTACACAATGCAAATCTGCGAAGCTACCGATAAGTATTGAGGCCCGAATGTGTGTAAGTTATCAGCGGAATCATGTCCTAGGACCCAACATTAGGGCCCCTCGGACGGCGTGAGACGTGTAGAGGATCAGGACTTGGGCATGTAGAATAATTTTTGTGCGCAATCTCCAGCAACATTGAGGTCTTTGGGTCCCTGGTCATGTGAACACAGAGAATGACGCCGTGCTGCAAATGCAAAAGAACCTTGTAGCACGGCGTCATCGATCGACAGCTTGTGAGCCAAAGCATCCAAAAACGGAAATCCATATACTAAATTAGGGCACGAGGCTTTGAGTGCAAGACAAGTATCATCGACGATGAGACACAACAAGAATGATACATAGTATGTCTACTTGTCCATTTTGAATACGTGTGTCGTTGACTCGTTACCAGAGTTTACCCGGTACCAAAGTTTGTGTACGTAGATGGGCCGTCAAAATCACCTGAGAACGACGATGGAAGCTGAAGGCCGTCAAACGAGTATGGACTGCCGACGTGGGAAGAGCTACTGCTCCCAGATAAGGCCATGGAGCTTGGACCTGCTTGAGCTTGAATCTGCGCCATCTTGAGCTGGTGCTCGTGCTCCATCCGAAGGCGCATGAGATCCAGCTTCACCGCTTGCTTCTCCCGCTTCCTCTGGTCCTTGGCCTTCGAATGCGCTAGTTGGATGTCCGTTTCCGCCCGAATTTTCGCCAACATTAACTCCTTATGAGCCTTCGCCTTCTCCCGCTTCAGACTCAATACCTGTTGCGCAGTCTCCTCCTCCGCCAAGATGGTCGCAGCGAACATATCCTGCACTTTCCCAGGCTTCTCCTGGGCAGGGGGTGCTGTAGCGGGGATGGACTTCCCCGGCTATGGCCCCTTTTTCTTGGCAAGGGGATTTTCGTCGTCTGGCGTCGGCGTGGAATCAGTGCGCTTTCGTTTGGCAGCAGTTTTGGGCGCAGAAAGCTCGTCGTCGCTATCAGAACTGACCTCGACAGCCAGGGCTCAAATTGGTGCTGTGGACTTCCCGCGAAGCGAGAATATCACACTTTTGATGGCCTGCGATTCCTGCACAGCCACGCTCAATATGGAGAGTTCCGTGACCCCTGGTTTAACAATTAATCAGAGCGGTGCCGACAAGTTCAAACAGACAGGACTGCTTAGAATAGTGCTGGGTATCATCTGTCAATTTGCAGCATTCAATTAGCTCTCCATATCAAGTCACGCATATCTGAGCGTGTGAAAACGGCTGTATTTGGCAGGGATAAGGGACCACTTGATCAATTTAAGCTTTTACCATCAAACCTTAATTGCGAGCCCAGAATATCGCAGCCAGGGCTCAAATTGGTGCTGTGGAGTGCCCACAAGGCAGAATATCTCAGCCAGGGCTCAAATTGGTGCTGTGGACTTCCCACAAGTGAGAATATCACACTTTTGATTTGGCCTGTGATTCCTGCCCAGCCACGCTCGATATGGAGAGTTTCGTGACTGCTGGTTTAACAATCAGAGCGGTACCGACATGATCTTCATCCGGCCCCACACATGCGGTTTGTAGGAAAAACTGTTTAGAATTGCCCTGGCTGTCACTGGGACCTGAACCGAGCGAAAATTGATACTTGGTGTCTGGGTCACACTTTTGGAAATGCAGCCACATGTTTTGCTCGATGCCCAGGTCATGCTTTTTAAAATGGAGCACCTTGTTTTGCTCACAGAGAGCGCAAAACGGACCAGATTTCGATGTTCTCGCAGCCAGGGCAATTCTAAACAATTTTGCCTTCGAGAACGTCGAAATCTGGTCAGTTTTGTGCTCTCTGTGAGCTAGTGTTGCCGGGGTTCGGTTCGGTTGAGTAATATACCCGGAGGTGGAAAGTCCTGGCTACCAATGGACACCAGTGGCCATTGGCTGACGTTGACAGGCGATGGGTCCCACGGATCGGCAAGATAAGATGTTGAATTCTAGTGATCTCCATCGGACTTGTCTCGGACTTCATCGGGCATTCACCTTTCTTTCGCTCGTCGACGGTCGACCTTCACTGGACTCCACCGAAGTCCACTACGGCTCACCGGTAGCTAACCATTACACCATAGAACCAGTGGAGCACCTTCGGATATCTGTGCTAACACCCGAATCTGGGCATCTGCCAAGAGCAGAGTATGCCTAGTTAATTTACCTAGGAAGGATTTGGGTCGAAATCGAAGATTTTTGATCCAGTGATTGTGTGTAAGTCCGATTTTCCAAAACGCGCTCTATTTTCAGAAGCATAAATCCCTGGGGTTTCCCGCGCCTACCGGCGCCACCGCTCGAGTGGGGATTCAAATTATAGCCCTGAGCTCCCCGCGAGCAGGAGTTTGAATGTAGAATAGGGAATGGTGTCAGCAGGCACGCCGAGGGCTATAATTTGATGGGCGCTCCCCGCGTTTAACCCTGTTCCAAACAGGTGCAATTCCAGCTCGGCATGAGAGTTCCGTTCGGATTCACGGGACCACCAAATTCAACTGCGACCTGAATTGCTCGGCATGAGAATGCCGTTCATTTGGTAATTTCACCGTGCGGCCTTGTTTCATGGCTGTCTGCCCACGTGAGTATGACGAAATCCTTCATTCTAATCTGAATCGGATCTCAGTGATCTGAGTTCTTGCAAAATCCATTTATATCTTGCCTGACGACAACAAGCTGATGACCAGGGCTGAGCATAACTTCGCCAGATCGGAGCAGATTGCGACAGATTATGGCAGATCTCAACATACGGACTTTTCACTAGGGTTCACCAGTTTAGGTGATCATCGAAATACTCGACTTCTTCTGGGTCAAATTCCCTGGAATTTGACCAAGGGCTTCCACAGGAACTAAGGTATCATCTAAGAACCTCACAAAATTTATGGAATCTGTGAGAGAATCAGAATGGAACAATGTTCCCAGTTTGGGTGATCATCGGAAAACTCGACTTTTTCTGGGTCAAATTCCCTGAAATTTGATCAGGGGCTTCCCCAGGAGCCAAGGTATCATCTAGGCACCTCAAAATTTTTGAGGAATTTGTCAGAGAATGAGAATAGAATGATTTTACCAGTTTGGGTGATCATCGAAATGCTCAACGTTGATCCGGGCATTGTTAAGTAATTCACTGTGTTCCTTGGGCGTGCAAGATGGGTGTGATACAAGTGTTGGAAAAGGTTAGCCAGTTATAAGGGACCCAGAATGGGAATGTCATGAAAGTCTGGCACTGAGACTACAAGCCTCCTTGTCGTCTGGGCTTTACTGGAGTTTGTTTTCAGTGAACGCGTCCCTAATGCCGAGTCACGTGTTTCAAAATGTTCACCCTTGTTTATTAGCTGGAGAGAGCAATTTTGGGGCCGACCGCGATCTGAATGGCGAGAAACCCTCGTCAAAGCTGGGCTAACTATTTCCAGGGAGCGCGACCCAGCAAATGGCTCTTGACCTATGCTGCATCAAATGTGCGAAGTCAGTGCTTTATTGTAGCTTGTTTTCAGTGAACACAACACAGAAGCTCGTCAAGACAGGTCTAAAATAGATAGTTAAATAGGTATTCACACGAACAAATTGGAAGCGGCGAGAATCTCGTTCAGTCTAGACAGGCTGCCAGTAACTGAATTCTTCTGAAGATACACGCAGAACTTCTGGGGCGTCCATGTTGTAGGTGTCCCGGATAACCCGAAGCGGAGGAGATTTTGCTCCTCGAAGTCCCGAACCGGCGGAAATCCGTTAAGTCCTGAGGCCCACTCGCCCCAAATGGCAGTGATGGTGCATGTTCATGAGGGGGCGGAGCAGAGTTTACAACAAGTTCTGTTGCCTCACAGACTCCATCTTCCCACGTTGTTGAGTGGGATAAAAGAAGTCAGCCGTGCGAGAGCATCAGGAATTCCCTTTGCTTCCCACCACCAGCACACCTTTCGCAAGAAAGCTCGATTTCCGACAGATTTTTGTTGGATTTTTATCGATTTTTGTGGATCTTTTTTTCGCCCGTCACGCCGATTTTTGGCGGTTGTCAAACTGTCGAATCGGAATTTTCGTTATGGGGTGAGTCCAGCGGTACCCAAACCAACTCATTACCACGAGCCGATCGTCCTGGAATGGCAATTGAGTATTGCAGTGTCGAGAAATTTGACCGATGACCCAAAAATTTGGCCGCATCGCATTTCTCGTGGGAATATTATGGGAGGGTGCATCCGACGCGCTTTAAGAGTAGTCTAATTCTGAGGTCCATTTTGTTCAGAAAATGGCTGTTCGGCCGCAACAATAAATTACAGATTGTTGGCTTTGATTGTCGCGAAATGTACCAGCCTTTCGCAGAGCGCTACCATGAGATATGCAAATAATATGGTAGCGAAGTAAAGTAAAACGGAATAAGTACCGTAGAAAGATACGACAAGGGCTGGTCATTGCTACCAAAAACCACTGAGCCTACTGAGAGCTGCTGGCCAAAGGCCATTTTTCCTGATGTTGCCAATGTCAAGAACGGTCTTCGGAGCTTTGGATCTTATCTTATCTTTCTTACGCGAACGGTAAACATCCGAATGAGGATGGCCGTGCTCGGCAAGCAACAGCTTCCTAACAGAGAAACGTGCAAGGCACGGACTCAGAACTCTCCTGATGTCCATTTCTCATTATTTAATGTGTAGAGACGTCGACACCGGGGGGGAGGGGAATTGCGAGTATCTGTGAGGAAGCGTCCAAGTCAGAATTTGTACAGGAGCGTGCGTATCTTCTTCAACAATTCAAGGGGCGGGGTACGAGGAGATTTTGTTGAAGTGACTGCTTACGAGGGACTATACAAGTTATGACTTCGCAGAGAACAGGAAATTAGACATGGGATTGTCATTTATAGAATCCGATGGTGTGCGTGAGGGGTATGAATCTGCTCACTCATTGAAAAGCCCAAATGAGATGCTCTAGCGGGTGAACTAATCTGCGGCGCTTCTGCTGAAAAATCCCGCCTTTCTGATGGCGCTGATCCCCTATGATATCCTATTGAATTTTGAGCTAAGTCAATCCCTCACTGCTAGAGGTTGGAGACATACCATAGCCGTAGGTTCTGGCCTCCCACTGCATGGTTGGGTATCTCGTACGTCGTCCAGCCTCATCACCATACAACATTGATCTTACTTTTTGTTGTCTTTTGACAGCACTCTGCCAATGCTCTCAGCGGCACGATGGACTTCATGATCAGCACCAAATGAAGCGACCTTCTTTCTACGGTCGACCATTCGCGAGGTGAAATGGCTGCTGCTCAATTTGTGATTGGATCGGCCCACACCGGTATCCCGGATTTAGATGAGTTTTGCTCAATAGTGCAAACGACAGCCTAACCCTAGTCGCAGTAAATCAGTTTGGAAACGGAAGGGAATTGATCCAGGCAGATTACCGTCAAGAGATTGAGCCGTAGAAAGATTCTCGGGAGACTGGTACGGGTCGAGTGAAGTCGATAAATTACTGGATGCTTTCCAGCAATTTGAAAGCTCAAGTTATAAGATTGTAGAGGGGGGGGAGAGATTAAATTACAAGCGTGTGTTACACCCACTGTACGAGGATAATTGAAAGCATACATGAGAGGTGATCCAATGGTGTCGTGTATATGTCAAGCGAGGTCACCCATCGCGTCCTAGTTGCCACAGTAGTTGAAATCATCGACCAAATCGAAGCTTTGGCTCGTACCCTCCCACAATCCGTCCCCAAAGCGGAAAGAAACGGCGAGATCTGGCGCGTCCTCAATAAGGTCAATGGCATGGACACTGGCACGCACGGAAAGTCATCGACCTTCATTCGTCGCATGGACATCCTTTTCGGCAGTACAGCGCGCGATCCAGACGGCCGAATGACCCAAATCCGCCGGGGTTCTTCGGGGATCCTACTCCTCATCCAGTACCTTCGCAAGATCAACTGGAAGTCCGACGGGATTCCTTTGGCAGTTGCGACACTCAAATTGACCCAGTTGTTGGAAGAGATGCAACACCTGTGGTGCGTGATCTTTTTGTCGATTACTGACATTCACTAATGATATCTAAGTTCAAGCGCTGTTATCCCCACCTCCCCAACGACATCCACTCCGGCGTCACCCACATCGTCCAAAAAAAGCGCGGGTGAAGCGCCATCAGATTCCGAAGAGTTCGCTCCATCCAAGAGGATTAGAAGCAGTATGTGACATTCCTGCCACAGGCACCGTTTCTCGTCTCATCATAATCTTTCAGCACGCAACGGCAGTGCGAGTGTGGAGGACTCTGAGGATTCCGAGCACGAAGATGAGCCGTCTCCAGCAGCAAGAATGAATCACAAGTGTGCGTTCTCTATCATTCCCATACTCTCGACCTAATGCGACAACAGCTAAGAGAACTACCATCATTCTGAGCTCCGACTCCGAGTCGGACTCATCGTCGCAGCCGGCAAAGAAGAAAATGAAGACAGGTAAATATATTTTCAGACACCAACTACCCGATCTTTGACACCTTCTCTAGGCGTAGGGCCAAGCCGAGTGACAAAAAATGGTATCTTACTACTTCTGCATTCAGAATTCACGCTGAAATTTCCTACTTTTATTCCGCAGGTGACCGAATTCGCGCGACTAAAAGCTCGCACAAGTCAGGAAAGACTTCCGGGTCCGATCCAACGGTGCTCGGCGAGGATGAGATGCTCGCGGACATTGAAGTCCAGCCCTTGGTCCCAAGCTCACTGCCCTCAGTCGTATAAAGTGCTGACGCAAAATTGATTTGTAGAGGGACGAATACGTCAGCTATTAAAATTCTGAGACCGTCGAGGGTCTTACAATTTGGGCGCTACGAAGCTGTCTCTTAAAATCTGCGATACAAAAGACTCTTTCAAAACACTATTGTGCCGATATGTAGGAGCAACCGCAAACACTTTCCATAACGCAGGGGTGCAGATGTGGGAAGGCTAGGGAAGAAATCGATTCAGTTGACGCATTCCAAACAAAATGCCCCCGGCACTCGCACCTTGGTCAATCGGATACACTCCTACATCGTTATGGTAAGATTCTCAAGTCCAGTTAACCAAGCCATGCTATCGAAGAGAGGCTTGATTCCGCGAGAGCTCTTGCGCTAGGTTAGCAAAGTTCCAAAAAGAGGCAGAGCGTAGAGACTAGGCAAGACTTGAGGACTTGGACTGCAGGACGAGCAAGACTTGATGCATGGACAAGAGAGTTGAGGCCTTGAGATGAACGCAGGAGTCCCGCAGCGCTGAGGAGGAGGCGACTTGAAGCTTGAAAACCCGGGTGTCATGGTGGGAGGAAAAGAGGGCGTATACGCTGGCATTGATAACAACAATCACCAGCGCCGGCAATGGACTTTACAATTTTTTGTCTCAAGTTATCCGAGTCTTCTAGATGAGCCCGTGATTCTTGTGGAGACAGGTAGAAACCAAGGGTGTTTGGTAGAGGTAAATAGAAGAAAGGTCTCTAAAGAGAAACGCTGCTCTAAGAGGCTCTGTGCAGAGGCCGCGGCTCTAACCGAGTACGGAGTGTGGCCTTCTACCCTTCTAGTATGTTTCATTTTGAATCTGATTTTGACTTCCTCACACTGAGTTTGGAGCCACGGGAGGCGGGAGCGCGAGATCCACAATCATCGCAATTCGAGGACTGTATCGATGATGATCAGAATGGGAATCTTGGCAGAGGAGATGGAAGAACGTACTGTACTGGGTGCAGCAGGAGCCTCAGTGGCTCTTCGCAACCGCACCGAATACCGCGGCGACTTGATCCAGCAGCTCGTCGACGATCCCATCCTTGGCGCTCTCCCCGAGTTTCTCTGATGCTTGCCAAAGAAGATCACGCGAGGCAGAGTGAGGACGGGGATGCAGTTTCGAGCCATCCGGTTGACGTATATTTGCCTTCCACACAGGTCAATCGGCAAGTACCGTTTTGCCCGTGTTTGAAAGCCGGATTAAATTGATTTCGACGTCGGTTCCAGATATCTGTGGATGGTGGACAGTACTTTGACTGAACACATGTTCCCAGAGGAATATCCCAGCTCGTCTATTCCCTGTTTTGTCCAATGCTCAAATTTAATTGTAAACCATCCTGAGTGTATCTTCATTGCGGTTTGGAGTCGGTCCGCAGCTCGTCAACTCATGGGATTGAACTATGTACTCGGAAACACGGCTTATTACTCGTTTGTAATGAGTTCCGATATCCCGGGAACGTCAAATTGTCAGAGTTGAGTTGAAAGTTAGTTGCGTATGTGGGAGAAATTCACAGAGTGCGGAAAGTTGGAGAAGGAGTGGGGCATTAACTTGGAGCCACACAAGAAATGTTTTCAGGTAACCAAGTTGCCCAAAAGGGATTCATGCAAGGTGCCATGAAGCGTGGTTTCGTTCTCAACGGTCGAGACATATTGCACGGGCTTGCCGAGAAACTCGAAAAATGGTAAGGGAATGAACACCGCAAAATTCAAACCAAAACAAGATATGCCTGCGGCAGTGGACTGAGAAGGAATGGAAATTGATTTATTCATTTAACGTTACAGTGGAACCGAGACACAATGCACGATGGAAATCGGGATGACGAAAACCCAGACCATCAGGATGACGACAACGACAACGACGAAGAGGTTGAGCCCCACCACTTCGAGTCATCCCTCGAGGACTTCCAACTCGCAAATGAGTTCATCCATCTCATGCCTCCCTCGATGACAAAGACCGGAGACATTACATCGGCTAAGAAACCCGCTATGCGAGCCTCCCACTCTCGACGCCGACCCGCGCTTCTCAATCGACATGCCACTGCTGCTGCTGCTCTTCCTGTTTCGGCAAAGCACAATATCGTTGCGGCTGCCCAGCGCTATGGAGAGAGAAAATGGCTGTGCGATGAACAACTTGCTGAAGTTGGCGTCTTTGTAAATGTGAGTTCTTCCACCATTGGCCTGTTATATGCAACTGAGTCTCGCATTCCCTCCCTCTGCTTCGGGTCCTCCCTCTCTTCCCTGTGCTTCTACTTTTTGCTTGCTTAATGACGACAAGCAGCGCAGCAGGCGACTATGATACTCAATTTCGAAAAGTACTGTAGTGATGGATGGATGGATCATGCGAATGCTGAATGCTCTATGGGTTGTCTATGAGGACAATATGATATGATGATGCCCATGAAGTAATCATGCTAGTTTGCTGCTAGTGGAAAGACGATATCGAGAGGCCAGTCGGAATACTGATTCCGATGGCGATGAGTAAAATGCCGCTCAGGCGGGCGTCTAATCAGTCCGGACGAGATAAAGTCAGCTGTCGTTTCTCGGGGACTACGGGCATGAAAGGTACCTCATGGATGTCGGGACGACCGCCGACTACCGCTCCAGCTGACTCATCATCTCCTGAATCGTGTGGGGCTGGAGCGGCTTTTGAATGCGCCGGAAAAGATACTGAGTGAAATCACCGGTGTTCGGGTCCACCTCGAGGGAACGCAGCAGCTCGTCGCCCGATGCTTCGGGCCGCCCCGGAAGGATCCACGGACGCAATGACGGGATGGGCCTTGACGAGCTCCGAGGGGGCGGCAAAAGGGGCTGCTCCTGTGGCGCTTTTTCGATGGGCAAACGGGGCCCCGGCGCTTGGGCAGCAAAATCTGGCTCCAAACCAGAAATTTTGTAAACCGGAATAGCTCTAATAGAGTGGGAGGGATCCATGGTCGCAGCGGTTTGACTTGCGGATTCACCCTGGAGATGGCTGTGCGGATGCGATTTCGCAAGTGGTTTGTGGCGAATTGGAGTAAGAGTCAGACATGCATTGCTCTGTGGTGACAGAGGAGGAGGGTTGGTATCACAGTGGCGCGCAACGGGAAAGGAGTACAGTAATGTTCGTTCATGCTCGTCATTTTTGCGTGAAGTCGATAGACCGAGGGAGTAGTTTGTCGATGAGAGGTCTTTAGGAGATAATGGTTCCATTTCGAAGACAAGCTCGGGAGAGGTCGTGCGCTCGGATGTACATTCAGGTTCCTTATGGCGTCCAGGAATCTCAATTGGCGATGAGGGCATTGGCGGAGGAAAGCAAAAGGAATCGGACGCGGAATATTGTGGACGCGGAATATTCGGATCCATGGTGAATACTGGACCGTACACATAAGACGAATTCAATTAATAAATTGAAGGAGAAGATGAAAAATAACGGACAAGGCACGACCTCTGAGATGACTTTGAATTTGCGGTTAACTCCACTCCGGATCCAATGGCGCTGTGAGGTATGTTTGTATGGGCTCTATGCAGGCGTCAGCACGGCAGAAGAGGAGTCTGCGATTTGTTGAGTAAACACCCACAGCCTGGGGCGCACAGGCAAAGACGCAATCAGGAACCCGTTAATAATAAAAAACGCGCGACGCTCGTCACGCTACGTTACAGGAGTGTCATACTATGTAGAACCACGTGAATCCAATGATCCGAGAAAATCCGAACCCAACTCCGAATGAACCCGCGTCGAGCTCGCACACTCCTATCCTTGGCATAGGCTAAAAATTCCACCACGATTGAGAAGCTCTAGCGGGCGAGACTTCCGTCAGGCGGCTGTGTCCCCATACGGTACAATTTCGATCAATTCAGCACCAATCCTGAAATTTTAGTACAATTTAAATCCAAAAGAATTCCGATAAATTGAGAAAAAATTATTAGGGAGTGGGCGTGAGCCACACAAATTGATAAAACAAGGCTCCTGGTGTTTCTTCCAAATTGGCGACGTTCGAAAGAGGGTCTGGATAGTTCTCACCCAAAGCTTTCTTTCACTTCTCCAGGCATTGAGTATGGAGATCCTCTGCCTCCATGAGCCAACCTACCCATTTTGTGTCATTTTTATCCAAAATGGCAAACTTGAGGCCTCTGTTGCAAGCTCAAATGTGCATCGATTCCATTGAAGTAAAATGTGAGTATTCCTCATTTTTCAAGTACTTTCATGCTGTGATGACCATTTTTTCATAGTACAAATTACAGTTGCGCATATGATGCAATATTCACGCCGTTGGCTTGTGTGTGGCGCGAGAACCCGGAGCTGTGGACACAGAGACTCCAAAAATGCAGCCCGATACTTGGAATGTGGGCAAAAACCATGTACTAGGGACCCTCAGTGCCTGAGGAAGCCAGAGACCTGGTGCGCAGAGTGCTTCACTCGCAAAATGCTGCTGAATTTCCGCTTGGACCGCGAGGGACAAAGTTAGACGCGCTATTCTTGGCCGTTACCGACAGGCGGAGTTACGGGTCAGCGGTGATCTATTCTCAAGAATGCAGATACACACTTTTCGGGACTGTTGGGACCTTTGGGCAGTGGCGGGGAATTAGCGAAGGTCCAGAATAAATCTCGAGAATGTGATCCCCGTCTATCCACACTGCAACTGGGGTGCGAGGATAACATTTGGCAAGAGAAAGCCTCCCAAAAAATGTGCAATGCACTGGTACGTTGCATCTAATCAGTCAATGTGAGGAGGCAATGAATGCAAACAGTTTGGAATTCCAGAGTCGGGGGAGGACCCAGACTATGGCGCGTTCGTGTGGTAAGCTGATGGAACAGACAGTGACGAGGACAAGGGGGCCTAAGTCCAGTATAGAAATAGGTTTCCGCAGCTGTAACTTCGATTCTTGATACTCGATTAACCTAATTTTTTGACACAGTGTCTTCCCACACGTTCTCCAGGAGATGGAATACTCCGATAGAGAATGTGACCGAAATTGACTCTCCATTGCTGCCTTTTGTGGGGGCATAATTTTGCTGTCCCAATGTGAAGCACTCTATACGGGTAATGCTCTTCGCGACTTCCCATCAAGAGGTCCATCCCTTAGATATCATGCATGTTTATACCATATACATTGTGGTTCACTGAAGTTGCATTCACCTGTAGTTGTCCACGAATAAATTGGCGCAACTCAACTTGTCGCAAAGTCCAAGTTGCAATTTGGGAAAGTTGTCCAAACTTCGATGCCTATGCGTCAAGTTGTAGTTATATTCCGACCGCGAAGATGCAAAAACTTTTTGCACAATATTTGCCATATTTTATGGCACATATACTGTGTAAAAAGTATTTGGTTGCAACTTAGTAAATTCTTATGGATTTTGAGCACAACTCGGCAGGGCCACCCCCAACAAAGTTGTACAGCAGTACAATATCATACATCTTTCGTTGCGTGCATACCAAGTGGCATGCATCTTTGTTGCGTGTATATGAAGTGGCATGGGTCTTTTGTTGCGTGCAATGAAGGCCTGCTTCTTTTAGTTGAGCGCAGGGCAATTACCGTGCGTCTTTTGTTGCAAGCAGTTGGAGTGCCAGCACCTGAAGTAAGAACCACTGCAACTCTCCAGTGCATTCAACTTCTGTCAAGTTGCAGCCAACTTCGATGATCACAACCGTGCGAAACGGGGTTGATCGTTGACAACAGGTTTGGCGGGAACCCTCGAGTGCTGGTCGATCACTTGCCTCATTTTCTGGGGCTAGAGGACGATTATATTACAGTATGGAGACCCATGTTTGGCAACCTCGTATATTTTGGCTGGGCCACACGCAGACCTCTGAAGGTGGTAGTGCCCTCGGACTGCATCCGGGCGATCTTTGACAACAGGTTTTAGCCGGAATCCTCGAGTGCTAATCGATTTCTTGCCTCATTTTCTAGGGCTAGAGGATGATTATATTACTGCCTGGAGTCCCATGTTTGGCAACCTCGTATATTTTGGCCTGGGCCACACGCAGACCTCTGGAGGTGGTAGTGCCCTTGAACTGCATCCGGGCGTCGTTGACAACAGGTTCTAGCCGGAATCCCCAAGTGCTGATCGATTACTTGCCTGATTTCATCCCCCCACCCTGGCTTTGCGCGAATGTAGACACTGCATATAAAGGCTGGGCACAATTGCCAGTATATTCGATTATAGTGTATTATAATTTTGAAATTACGTTTAAATCTGCTTCAGGAATAATTGTCCTAATCCCAGATAATTTTCAGCTTTGAGATTATAGACCATTCCATTATATCAGAGGACGATTATATTACAGTATGGAGTTCCATGTTCGGCAACCGCTTATTTTTTTGGCCTGGGTCACACGCAGACCCCTGGAGGTGGTAGTGCCCTTGGACTGCATCCGGGCAATCGTTAACAACAGGTTTTGGCCGGAATCCTCGAGTGCCGATCGATTACTTGCCTGATTCATCCCCCCACCCTGGCTTTGCGCGAATTTCAGAAATGATTTAGTCGGTGCATCTAAAGGCTGGGTACGATTATCAGTATATTAGTTTACAATCTTTTATAATCTTGAAAGTCACTGCGTTCAGAGCCTATATAGCCTCAAACCCCCCTAGCCGCAAGCGGCTAAGCCGGCATGGCTAGCTGCGGCGAGCCGCCTAGCCAAGCCCCTAGCGGCACCTAGCCGCAAGCTAGCCGCAGCTAGCCGTCGGCTACCTAGCCAGGCCTAGCCGAAGCTAGCGGCAGGCGTGTGGCTAGCTGTGGTACCGAAGCTACCCACGGCCTCGGCTATTAGGGGGCTGAATGCAGTGAGTGCGATAAATCTCGTTCCGGGCTAATTTTCAGCCTTGATATCACGGACAATTGCATTACATCAGAGTTAGAATAAGGAGGTCCGATTTAAACGTAATATTAAGGCCGAGCCCTGTCAGGAGACAGCCTTCCACTCTGTCAGCTGATCTCCGCTGTCATCCTCAGTGCAGTCTGGATATTGTCACACCATTGGCTAGGTAATATAGAAAAGTGTATGGTACCAAAAATACAGGTCAATCGGGGGTTTCGTCAGCAGACGCGTCGCCAGTTCCAGGCATGAGCACTTGCAAGGGGGTACCGGCCCGTGATTGTCGGACCGGGGGCTGGGTGGCTGGTTCGGCTGTCAGGCCGAAAAAAAAATTCTGGGAACCAATGATTTGGGTGCGCCGTGGGGCTCAAAAGTGCTCAAAGATACCTCTGAAGTCCAAAAGATCTGATCCCAAACCTCAGAACATCATCACCGGGGCCATTTGCGGGTTCAACGAGCCGCATGCACCAACTTGGGGTTCAAGTTGGTTCACCTTGCCTCACGAGAGACAAATATTTTTGGGCCTGGATAGCATTCAGACAGTTGATTGGCCACTAGGGAGTCTTGCACGGATTCTAGGCCTGGTTTGACCCGTCAACGCTCATTTCACCCAAAAAATCTTCGAGATCCCTTTGTTGACCTTCCTGAAGCCCTCGTGCTCACCGTCGTATGTGATGCAACTGGTGCCCGAGGTGGCACTCAAGTATTACGTCCACTACTGTGCTCACTTCAAACAGGCGAATTTGAAACAATGCTGCCAGATCTTTCTCTCCACGTACATACCGCGTCGCTCAATTTATTTTGGATGTCCTTGCCAGTGATATCTCTGTTCACTGCACAAGCAAAATTCATCAATGTTCGGGTGGCTTTGAACATGGGAAGTAATGTGAATATAATATATTGCATGGTGTCCGACCTGAATTGCGACCGCCGTCAGGATGCACCCGATGGAATTCCGGGATGCTTTGTCCTTGGCATCCCCACGCGTCCCCCAACAGGACCGCCACCGGGAAAAACCACACTCGCCCACGGGTGGCCTTAAATACGGCAATATGATATATTGTATGGCGTCCGACCTGAATTGCGACCGCTGTCAGGATGCACCCGATGGAATTCTGAGATCCCCTGTCCTCGGCATCCCCACATATCCTTCAACAGGACCACCACCGGGAAAAACCGCACTCGCCCAAAGGTGGCTTTAAGCACAGCAGGTAATGTGAATGTAATATATTGTGGCGTCAGGACGCCACAAAGGCCGGCACAAGAGATTCCCAGCAACCAAAAAAACCGAAATGCCCCTGGTGCAAAAGACAAAATGATGCTCGTGGATTTGACTGCCATCAGATTTTTTTTGCAAAGATGCACACCCCTTCCGCCGACGATCTCGGACCAAACCTGCTCGCGAAAGTGAAGATGAGGGCAATGTCAGACATAACAACACATTCCTGGTACGGTTGGGATCTTTTTTTTCAGTCTACCGACGCCGTTGAATGACCTGAACGTAGCCTTCATTGCAGCCATTCCCGATCATGATTCTGAGTCGTTGCCGGCACCAATGGACGTAGACGACTGCGCGCCCGTCCTGGATGAAGATGAAGACTTCATTGGCCCATTATTACCGGGCTCATATTTTAACATCACACCCCACCCGCATAACACCAGTGTTGGCCCTAAAGCCCTTTAGTTGGGTTCACAAAATTCCGAAGGGCTTTGAAAGGGCAAAGGTCTTTGCCCAAAAGGCACCCAAAGCCCTTTGGATTTTTTTCCAACGCTGTTTGGCACTGGCAAGTTTCACATGAGTTAAGAACGATCCTCATCGTCTGAATCTATCTCTATCGCGCCGTCATCAGGGACATCGTCCTCCATCGCATTTGCCAACTCCTCCATCAACACCTCTTCCTCCGCCATTGCCCGCGCTGACGGTGTGCACGCGCGGGGCTTTTCTGCCCCTCCAAACAAAATTGCGAGTGTCATCGGCTTCCACGCGGGCAGCCGATTCAGTATGTACGGGGTACATAGTCTCGTCGTCGTTGTCGTCCTGCAAGTCCGAGTCGTCTTCTGCGCGCACTGCTGCTGTGATAGCACCAATCCATTTTACTAGTTGAGTCCTCCAGCCTTCGCGACTCGACACAAGAGCCCGACCACGTTCACTGGGATCTTCGTTGTCCTGGTCGTCGAGAAGATCACGGTAGCGTGGAACAATGAGGAGGGTTGCTGTAGACTCATGATTCTTTTGCCCCTTGTGAGGCTTGTAGGCGGTATGCCGTCAAAGTGGACTGGTTTGATGGGAGCTGACGCTGCTGCTTCTTTGGTGCAGATTCCGTCGCATCCGAAGTATCTGTACCGGGATGTGCACGTTTATTTTATTCAATCCGCTGAGCTGTGGCTTCTGCCTTGGCCTCCGCTGACGCGTGGGGTCAAGTAAATTTCCCACCGATAAGAGGTGCAATCCAGGCCGACTTCCCCCGCGGACATGTTGTTTTGCAAGGTGTATTACCGCACAGGCTGCTATAATTGAGACCTATGAACTTTTTATACAACAGATATGCCGTACCATCTTTGAATGCTTGTCCTTACCAGCGCGATTCTAAGCAAAACTATCTCTTCAGTTTTCCCGTTGCTACCTTCATTATTGAGCCTCGGGCTTTGAAACTCTCCATTCTAAAGCCAGCGCGATTCTAAGCAAAACTGTGTCTTCGGATTTCCCGTTGCTGCCTTCATTATTGAGCCTCGGGCTTTGAAGCTCTTCATTCTAAAGCCAGTGCGATTCTAAGCAAAACTGTCTTTTCAGATTTGCCGCTGCCGCCCTCGTCATTGAGCCTGGGGCTTTGAGGGCATTGTGTTTTCGTTTCTCGTACATACCCGTTTTGCGGCCGCGGACCGGCTTGAATACTTGCAGTCCTATTGGGAGTCTTATTGGGCACAGCCTCCGTGCAGAATGAAGCGCTTTCCCGCATGTGGCTTAACAACCAGAGGAGCAGGAGCAAACCAAAGACAGTTTTGCTCGGAATCGCGCTGGGTATCGCATCGTATTCAGGCCCACGAAAAAAAAAATCTCCATACCAAGTCACGTTTTGAGGCCTTGCAAATTTTAAGGACGGCTGCCCCTTGGCCGACGTCGACATCGATGAAGACCCTTCCCGCCTCCGCCGGATCCATTCAACAACGTGGACGATGTACCCCTTGCAGACGCCAACGTACCAAGTCGAGGACGTCGCAGGCGGCCGCATTCTGGCGACGATGGCAATGGCGACGACGGAGCGAATGAGGACGTTAAGACGCGATCACGGCTGCGGTGGGGTGCTTTCTTGTTCATGTCCTGCATTTGATGGTCGCGAACGCTCTCCGTAGACTCCCTCTATCACATCTCTATCATCTTGCTCCGGGGATCTGCCCCTCATCCTCATCCTCATCCTCATTCTCATGCTTCTCCCCTCCTCTCTGCCGTTCACCATCTCCGCCAGTCCCACCCGGTCCAAACGGTATGTTCCATTGTTATCTTCGCAATGCGTGGCTCATCGACTTTGACAATACCGCTCTTTCTGCGCCGACTCGGCCGCCGTGGGCGGCTTTATTTCTTGCGCCTCTAACCTGTCCACCGCCGGTGATGTCGGCATCCCGTCAGTGCATAGAGTATGTGAATTGCTTCGTTTCGTTTATCTCACCGAATTCTTATAGCGTTTGTCATTGGCTTCGTTCTCCTCTTCTATCTTTCCACTTTACCGGCTAAGCCCACTGGCAAATCTATGTGCGCAAAGGTACATCCCCCCTTCATTCTTTCATTTTATTTGACGTTGTCCCTCATTCAGGAGGTTTTGAAAACGAGTGTAAGTTGGCACTGTTTTCAATTCTCTGACAATGAGTAATGGCCCTTTTATTGTCAGCGTACGGATTGGGCTGGGCTATTTACAAGGTGTGTCGTCTCGTCGCCAGCTCGAGTGCAGCTGACGATGTCCACTAACCAGAATCCGCGCCTCTCACATCGAACACGTAGTCTACTAAATCTCGACGTCGAATGGTCGGACGTACAGCAGGTCAGTGCATTTTTTCTTGTCGTCAGCGGTGTTAACTTAATGTGTTCTTTTTTTTCCGGCCCGAATACCTAGCTCAACCGACGGTTGAATCCTTCTGCGAGTGCGTGACGGCAGCAAGATTGAATGCGACACCGATAACAGGGAAATGGCAAGGGGCCGGAGGTAGTTACTATTATGATTTGTGTGGCTTGAATCACAAGTGGTTATCTAACCTGATTAATGTATGCCGGTCAAGACCGCATGGATGACGGAGATGTTCTCTGGGGATAAAAATCCCATCTTCTATGGCGCTATGTGTGAAATACATCAGAATCTTAGCCATAATTGATGTAAAGTAACAGACAACATTCACCGGCGGAGTCCGTGTCTTAATGCATTTGAGTTCGCCTCGCCATTCAATGCCAGCGTGCCGATCCGATGGAGGTTTTGGTATACGGTGAAGATTCCAAAGACCAAAAATGTGGCTCTAGGAATCACTGCGTTCCGGTCCCATGCAGACCCACCCCGTCTACGTTCGGCTACGTTCGTCTACGTGGGTCTAGGTTGGTCTACGTAGGTGCTTCTTTCATGTTGATTATTACTATCCCTTGTATTTCTCAGAGCCTTGCGGTTCCAAATTTAGGTCCTTTAAAGTTTAATATGATAAGGTCAGCGAACACGCAGGTGGCGACGCACTAATTGCTCATAGTTCAAATTGTGGCTGTGGACTCCCCGCAAGCGAGAATATCGCAGTGAGGGCTCAAATTGTGGCTGGGAATCCCCACGAGTGCTTTTGATGCGGCCCGAGGTTCCAGCACTGCCACAGGCCCGTATGGAGAGTTGTACAACTCATTTCAGTCATGAAACTTCCAACTACCGATTATTTCTGCAAGAACACGGACAGGTAACTGGAGGGCGTGTTCCCCTTGGGCCGGGCCTGGCAGGAATGGTACCGAAATGCACGAGGAAGCCAGAATTTTGGTTCGAAGAGTTGTCCTGAAAAATCAGTTTAGTGTTGAATGTTCGTCGTTGATACAAACTGTTTGACGTCACAAAATGGGCTACCTACCTCCGGTTCCCTCGTCGCTGGCGCAGTGGGCCAAAATATGGTTGCAATTTTGAGACAACGGCAGGAAGGCGGTACAGTTATACAGACTCGCAAGCCTTTTCTGTCAATGGCAATGTAAAATGTTCGATTGTCCTACCATGCGTCATGCCAGAGCTAGAAGCGCGAGAAAGTATATATGTATATTCCGGGACAGTGACGGACCTCAGCCTCGGCCTCTTCGGCCTTCTTGACCTGAAATTATACATGTCGGATTGGAAACCAGATGTCAGAGACAGCTGTGGCGACTTGTGTTCCTAGCCAGTTCCTGACGTCCTTCTTGCTGCCGACAATAGTATGAGCTCAGTCACCCCTACAGAGAACCAGGGTAACGCTTTCATTTCCGTCGTCGACTTCGCACCGGGGTTTGATGCAAATATTCAGCGGCCAATGCATGTAGCCAATGTATAGTGTTTCCGCAGAATGTCAGCAGAATGGGTGACTTGCCATAAGCATAAACTATTCCCCGAGCTTGTTTGAAGGTGCCAGCCATGGGATCAATCGGCAAAAATTTAAGTCAAGCATTTACCGCTCGAACCCCCATAAGAAAAGAATAAAATAATCAACCTCGTGTTGTGGCCCAAAAGAAGGTCGGGAGGTGGTCTGGAGGTCGACTGGAGTGGCGTGCAATTTTTTGGCGGCCAATACGGAACTTCAAACGCGAGTTGGAGGTATGGATCACCTCTTCATCGCCCCAAACCGTTTATTCTGTTCAATAACTATTTTCCCACCAGGCTGGGGGGGGGGGGGCTAAAGAAAAATCGAAAAGGAAAGTGGGTGAACGGGTTCTATTCACGCTGTTTTTATATGTGAAGAATCATCTGCCGGGGGGATACGTGACCCCCCGGCCTGGTGAATAGAATCATGAGCAACGGGGCTGCGATCGACTGCGTCCTGTCAAGAAAAAGCTGCACGCGGGTCAGCTGTTTGACCGCAAATGAAAAGGCAGTGTTGAACAGCGGAGAGAGTCGAGGACAGAAGGGGTTAATCGAAGAGCAAGAGCAGAGGAAAACAAAACGAGAATGGTTACATGGGGATATAGCACAGCCGAACGAGCAAAATTTTAAAGAACGGTTAATGTTAGGTGACGGGTGACATGCCGTGAACTTACGGTCGAAATAGTACAGTACTTTCCACAGTGCAAGATGACGCGGCTGTTTGTACCCGATCATGTATTTGCTCTGATGTTGTATGTATTTGGTTTTCATCCCGATTCATATCCCCTCGGACTGTCATCGAAGCCAACCGGCCGAGTGGGGACAAGCCTATACCGACACTTCGGGTCTGTCTACCCACACTTCGGTAGACCGGTCACCAGTCTTCATACATAGCGTAAAAGAACTTCGACGTCCAGTACGCCGCGGCGAGCTTGCGATCAAGGCACCAAACTACGTCAGCTGTGTATACTTGTTAAGAACCGAAGATTGTGGGGCCATATCTACTCGTCATTTGCCCCGTCATTCGCTCACTGTACCGCAATGGAAGACTACAACCTGAATGGCCTGAACATCGGGGATGACTGGCGGTATCCACAATATAGTAACCTGCCAACACCTCCTGTGAGTCTAGTTTTGTCGAGTTTAACTTCACGCAGTGGGACTATCTAATGTGTGTTTTAGCAATCGTACGAGGGTTCCGAGGTGCCAGACGACAAGTCCGGCCTTGCGGACGACTACGAGGGTTCCGAGGCGCCAGTGGAGAAGTCCAGCCTTGCGGACGACGACACACGTGTTTCCGTCTCTACCACCTTCTTGGCCACCGCCCAGCATCGCCCGTACCCCCCGGACGTCGCTCTGGTGTCCAAGGACTCCGTTTTCTTCTATGTCCACTCAGATCTCCTGCTTCGTGCATCTGGCAACCATTTTCTTCTCCCAGAAATACCCTTGGATGGCGATGACCCGCCTGTTGTGTACGTTTCGGAGCCCTCACCTGTGTTAAACGTCATCCTCCACGCAATTTATGGAATTTCATCCGCCCATTACTCCCCCACGTTCGGGACCCTCGTCAATGCACTCGACTCGATGCCGATGTACGGCATAAATCCAAAGTTCACCGTGTGTCGTCTTTTTCTTCCTTATTGATGCAATCTCTTAAGTCCTTGTGTCCAGATCTTGCCCTCGACTCCGCTCTTCACGCTTCTTCTGTCCCACGCGCCGCTCTTTCCGCTCGAACTCTACGCCCTTGCTGCTCACTACGATATATACGACCTCGCGGTCTCGACCTCGGCGCATCTACTCTCATATGTCCTCTCGCGTTTGACCGATCAAGTGGTCGAGCGAATGGGGCCCACTTATCTGAAACGGCGAGTGCCAATCCCGCCTATCCATCTCGCTATTTCGAATGAATGGAGTCGTTAGCTTATTATTCCTGCACCTCGGCCGCACCGAAGCCCTGAAGCGCGTCCTCCTCCCACCTCCACCGCCTCACCCCGCAACCCCATTTTGCGACCTCCAGTCGCAAACAGAAGTGTCGCGCGTGTGGGTGTTGGCTGCGGCGTTGCTGGCATGGGACGTGCGCCCAGGTAAGTCCTCACTGCACCGCCTCTTCCCTGAACACTGAAACACCGCCAGACATGTCAACCACCACCCTCGAGTTGGCATTACGCCCCCTCGTATATGACCTCCCCTGCTATCTCTGCAAAGACGCACTGAATGCCCGCATCGACACTCTCGTCGCCCAGTGGTCGCTTATCAAGGTTGACATTAGGCGCTTTGACACATTACGAAGCCAGTTGACATGGTTCACAGCGAACAATATGAACGGCAAAACAAGCGAGCCAGCACTCCTTTCTTCCCAAGTGGTTAATGATTTCCCCTATTATACTTTTTGCATGAACGAGGAATCGGCTGGCGAAATCTCTGATGTGCACGCCGATATAGATTTACAGAGCTACATAAAATAACCACTTATCTGCTGGAATATATTTACCACTTTTAGTCTATTATAATCGACCCAAACAGTCCTCAATTGTTGATCTAGACATTTATTTACAAAGCAGATAATGCATCCTGTAGCTCTTGATAGGTGTTTAAGACAAAAATCATGAGTCGAAATGGGATTTTCCAACTCAAAATTCGCGCTGCTCACCGAGAAATGGCAGATTCTGCCATCCTCGGGCAGATTGAGCCATTCTGCCTACCATTTTGCCATTCTGCCGAGCACAATGGCAGTAGTCTGCCAACAGCACTACTATGTACACAGCTATCCTTCGTATGCTTCCTCAAATATCAATCCTACACCACCATTTAAACCGGGTCTCCGGAGGATCCTGATTGCCGAATGTCAGCCGATATCCTCAGGGTTCTCCGATGGAGTTCGGAACGATATCTGAGCGATCCCGACGAGCGGCGATCAGAGTGGGAGGTTGCGTCCGATCTGAAGCAGGTCCCAAGGAGGTCTGAGCGATATCAAACCCAATGTCTTCCCCTAGTCATTCACAAGTTCTCAAGTGGAAACAGAACCATTAATCTATTACTGTGCGGAATGGAAATTAGAATGTAAGTACAGTTTTTAGCCACAGCGGACTACACGTCTACCGGAAAACGGACCGGTGTACGCCACTACTCGCTACCATGTCACAGCAATTTTCAATCCTCCACGCTTGATCTTCAATTTAGGCCCTCACGTTTTCAAAAAGGATATCCGAGGACTCGACGCAGTGCATCACACACGGCACGCTGCTACACGTTGGAATATGTTTACAAAGGCAGACAATATTAGTGGTACGCAGTGAAAAATCATCGTCATACTTCAAAATTAAGACACTGTCTGCATCTGGTACTCGCGTCATCGCCGAGTATAATTGGCCATGTGAGAAGACAGGTCTGCGTAAATCCAGACCAAGCTTCTGGACAGTTAGGCCCTGACACCCATTGAAGGTTGTGGCATAGCAGAGAGAGAGGGAATTTGCTTTCGATGGACTACAAAATTGAATCCTTGAGGTTGAAAGTCAAATCTGATTCTTGGGATATGGAGGCGTATCTGCCAAACACGAAAAACTCGTTAACAAATTTACATCCCGTCGATTGGTTACGTACCGGGTTCACCATTCTCCCGGCTACAATGGATGATATGGTTTCAACTTCAACGGTGTACCGAAAAGATTGCAGACGATGACTCGGGTGTTTTTTGTGAGGCCACGTGAAGCATCAAAATTGCGGGTCAGTTTGCATATGGCTCCGATCTTGAGTACTAATTCATGAGGTGGAATCCCTGATTCTTCGAGGGAGTTCAAGAAGTCTGGATCGGCGAGAACGGCTTCGTCCGTCCATTCAGCATCACCTTCAATCGAGTCACTGTGGTAGCGGTGAGTTTCCCCGGAACATTATGGAGAACGGTGGCATTGAAATCGTTGACAAAGGCGTTAAAGGGACTGAGAATCGCTGGAGAAATGCAGATGGTAGGATTTACAACGACAGCCGGCGGAAAGACGAAATCAATGAGCTGTTGGACCAATTGTGTGTGGTTCAGACAGCTGAGATCGACGGTATCTTCCTTGTAATTGTCTCCGATGCCGTCCAAGAATGATGAGAACTCGAGGTCATTCCGCTGTCGCATTGAACGCTCCAGCCGCAGTATCTCGAATCTGTTGAACATGGGTTGAGTGCGTAGAGATGCCCTGCAGATTGCAGTTCGGCCTCCAAATTGAACAATAGGTGCAACCTAAGCGTATTGAAAATGACTCGCAAATTATGGTGAGAAAATGAACAAACCTGTCGAAAGTCCCCAACTGTTTTGAATATTCGCCCGCCCCAGACGCGATCAAGTTTTCCCGTTAGCAATCGCATGAGACAATCTCCGCAGTCGAATGCCTTGAAATGCAAGCCACCGATTTCGTCAATCACATGGCACTTTGCTGCGTGCAAGAGTCGTGCCCGATCACTCTTGAGCCCAACGGATGACTTCAAAAATGGTTTATACTCAAGAGGTGTTTGATCTCTGGATCGTCTGCAAGTCCATAAGCGGAGTCTTAAAGGCTTCGGACGGACACCCTTAATTTTATAAAGAGAGAGATTTCCCCTGCCAGTGGCCAAATTGAAGGCAAGATTTTTTTTACCTCACTCAATTTTGATCCAAAAAAAAACTGTCTTACAGATCTCTGCGGAATGTCAAAAGAAACACTTGTGTAAGAGGGATAAGCAATAGAGGTAAAACTCAGACCGAAAAATCCCGAGCAATCTCAAGCACGGGGTAGCGGCAGCTAGGCGACCAGCACCATACACAATTACCTTTTTTGGAAAGAATGTCTTATAACTCTGCAAGATGGAAAAAGTAGCTGAAATCCCTACATAGAATGATAGATAGATATGCTTCCTAGCTATAGTTTGGTGGTCTTATAATTATCATAAAGTGTTTGTGGAAGGAGGAGATAGGTTTTTTGTGACGCGATCATTTCGCTTATATAAGCACGTGCTGGATCGGGGTGACGCCTATCTTAGTCAAAATCAAAGCGTGAGTGAGAGATCACAGGTAAAACCTGGGCGTAGTATATTCTGTTCTAACTAGTACATTTTGTCCGCCTTTTATACCCCAGTTGTTTGTTCTTTCTAAATATACCGCTACCTTCACAAACGATCATCATGAAACGTCTCATCTCCAAGTTTCAACATAGCTTTGGGTATGCCTCCTTCATACCTTAACAATTATCTCCCACCAACTCCTTTAACCAGTGCGTTGCCTTTGACTTCCGAAACCCGTTTTGAGCGACGCGATACCCCCCCTGTGGTGACGGGCTATCTGTCGACGTGTTTGAATCCCGCCGAAACACCTTCTCGTGGCGTCTGGGACGCGTTTGATGTCCAAAACGCCAGAAGTCACGTGATCACGTGACCGCTTTTGCGCACGTTCTTTTGTTTCCGTGTATTTCCGCGGGCATGTCCAACCCTTCCCATTGTTCTCTTGCACGCGGCGTCTAGCTGCCTCGGGGATTTACGTGCCCCTGCCAACTCCCATCAATGCTTCATCACCGCCGGGTTTTCTCGGTTGGAACGCGAGCCTCAAGGCAAATTTTGGTACGTGTTACTTCTTTGTTTGTTTTCCCAAGTTTTGACGGCTTTCCATGCCTTTTCATATGCGCGAATTCGCCCCACCCATTACAGTATAGTAGGGTTCCTTGGATAGTGAGACATCCTTGGGTAATTTTTTTTTCAGCGCTGCCCAGTGCCTTCCCAGGTCAATTTTTCTTCGTAGGGTGAACTATGCACTTTGGCCCCATCTCTGGGATAAACTTCAGGCTCGGTGAAGCCTTGGTGCCTAAACAGCAGGTGCTTTGGAGGGGCTCACGGCTGATGACATCATAAATCACTTTCCTTCTCATTGCTTGTGCATTAATACGGGCACCAGCAACCTCTCCAATTTTTCTAATGAATATTCACACTCACGGCCGCCATCTTCGCGAAAATTCTGGTGATCCGACCAAGATTGACAGGTCCACCTGCCAAAAGCGTGACATATTTCTGGGCACGTGAGACCATTCTTGACGCAGGTCATCAGCCTTCATCTAGTCGACAAGCCGTCTCCGGCCCCCCGGCTTCCATGCCAAAATCTAACCATTTGCTACACCATCACAGTAATCGCAGAGGAATAGTCGCCGAAGGGCAACCCATATGAGCCGAGAAGAATGATTTGTGTGTGACATCACGCTATCCATGGAACCCTCCGTGTGACCGATCAGTCGTCGATGGCATTCTTTTGCCTGTGGCTACAATTCGCGTGCCAAATTGGTGAGATTGTGCTCCATAGCTCACTTGAGTGTCCAGTATCTACGAATTTTAAATTCAGACTTCATTTCTTCATGTTGCGGACGCCGTAGCGGAAACATCAAAGCAGGTATCCAAGGAACCCTACTATACTGTACTGGCAATGAAATCGATTATTTGACGATCACTAGGGGTCCCAAATCTTACCTCCTTATGCTTATTTTCTGTTGTCTCCCCACCAGACTTGTACTCCGCCTCCCTCTCAGGGGGACTTGGAAACAAGTAAATGAGGTCATTAGAGAGCTTGTGCCCAAGCGGCATGCAGCTTTTTACAAATCCTGCCTGCCTGGTAGTCAAATTCCGACACCTCAATGCTATTAAACAGTCATAATGGCCTTTAGAGGAAGAAGAAGAAAAAGCTGCATGCCGCTGATTGTGCAAAAAAGCGGCATGCCGCTTGGGCTCAGATCCTCCTCGAGAATCTGAGTCCTTAAGAATGCACACATCGGATACCCACATCCGATTCCGTCCACAAATATATATTGTATTCGTGACTCTGATCCACGCTGTTGACAAGCTGTCAGCGATTGTGGACACATCAATCCTCTGTGGTGCGCTCCATCTGGCTGAAACGACCCTAGCCAGAAATTGCGCGCCTGTGATGCGCCAATTGTTCTTGCCTTGAAGATAGCGAAAGACGCGCTTGACCGCTTCCCAATGAGCTGGTCCGGGGCTGTCAAGGAATTTCGACAGAACCCGGGAGAGGCAATGTCGGGTCGCGTTCCGACGGCGGCCTACATCAAAGATCTAACCTCCTCGCGGTATGGGACGCGCTTCTCGCGGCGATATCCCTGACACTGACGGGACAGTACTCCGTGGTGTTGGGGACGTTGGGTATCCCGACCGGCTTCGAGTCGGAAAAATTGAAGCGTTCGAGGGTTGCGGTGATGTACGATTGCTGAGATAGCGAGATCGTGCACTTCCGCTTGATTTGGATGCCGAGGAGCCAGGATTCGCATCACGCCTACCAATTATCAGGTGTTCTGGTTTCATACCCTCTAGTGTCCGCTCTGCTTCTTTTGCATCTGGTGCCCAATTTAATTGATCCGCCACCGGTTCGTGTATGCAAGGATCTGAGACTTGGAGTTCTTCGCAGCAGGTAACTCGGGGATCAGGATGCTGGAAACTTTCTGCTTCTGCCCGCTAATTCTTGACCTCTGTGGGTCCCCGTGGGTCCCGAAATGAAGACCTCGGAGTTTGCCGCTCCACTGAGTTTCAGAACGGCGGATACCATTCCCTCATTTTGATCAAGTCCACAAATGACCCACAAAGGAATTTCGAATAAGTATGTTTTGTATGCCGGTATTTTATCCGCTGAGGTTTACCAGTGGCGTCGGGAACCGAGTAACGATCCCAGAAGTCGTGAATTCTTTCAAAGAAATGGTCCTCAACAACATGTATTCAATTGAGGTGGTGAGCTTCCCGCGAGCAATACAATCAGAACACTGATTGCCAGACTCCGAGCCCGGAATACAAACTACTGTATTATTACGTTCAAATTGACACCGTGGTGTTGCTGCGACTCAAGTCGATCGGAATTCGACTTAACTAAAATAGCACCTGACTGAAGAGTACTAGTCGAATGATTATATATGATGTATGTAGGGTCCTTAAGGTTCCCCAGGGGTAGAGGTAAACCTCCAAAGGTCAGGTAAGGTCCAAGGAGGTAGAGGTAGAGGTCAAGGCAAAGTTGTACCTCCCAACTCAAAACAAAGATTTCTAGGTCTGTACCCATTCTCTGGTGGAGTAATGACCTAGAGATAATCATCTAACATATTGACTTAGGTCTCAGAGGTCTACAGGTCCTTTAAAAGAGAATACCTCTTGATTTACCTCCCAAGGTCAAGAGGTAAGGTCTAAAGAGGTAGAGGTAGAGGTTGGCCCATTTGTACCTCTACCTCTACCCCTGGTGAACCTTAAGGGTCCTAGTGGGTGCATAACATATCCCAAGGGTTCCTGATATTACCGCGTCATTCGTGAGAAATATTGGATTTATTGATCAACTCGACGTGAACAGTATGAAAGAGGGTGATCAGACCTCGGTCAGGGGCTGCCATGTGGCTTTGTGAATGAACGACAGCAGAGGGGCAGGCAAACGAAAACATAGGAAGAATGGGGCAGAGGCCAAATGGGCATGCACAGAATGGGGTGGCAGAGGCCAAATGGGCATGCACAGAAAGGAGCGGCAGAGGCCAAATGGGCTTGCACAAAATGGGATAGCAGAGGCCAAATGGGCTTGCACAGAATGGGACGGCAGAGGCCAAATGGGCATGCACAGAATGAGGAGAGGCCAAGGACGCTGAATTGTCCTGAAAAGCCAAGCCTTTATATATGTTCTCGGAAAGTTATTTCCCGTGTCCGCTCCGGGTTTCGGAGGTTCCATCCACCGAAGTCCAGTAGCCATAAACTCGGGACCAATCTCTGAAGCCCAGACTCCGGAGTGCCTGTCGAACTTCGGTGCCGCCCTGGATTCTCAGTGGACGACGGCCTCAATTTTTTGACCAGACGTACCAGAATTCCGCTTTGCTCATTTCTGAAGAGAGTGAGTCACAATGCATGAAAGCCGGCCAAATTGCACAGTTTTCACCCGCAAGGACATCCATGGAGTATGTAGCCACAAAACACCCTGGAACTACAACATGCGAGGTACGAGCACAGATATGTTGTAGCGTCTGTTTATAAGAGACTACCCTGGAACCCAAACTTGTTCGAGCGAGTCAACCTTTGAGGCCGAAAGTGCTACTACATCCAGTGGAAACTGCCAATCTTCGAATCGGCATGAATTGACTTGCCGTGTCCCCATCTATATAAATTTGGTTGACCCAGAAGGAGTCGACCGACCATTTCAAATGATCACCCAAACTGGCATTCTGATTCTCTGACAAATTCCACAAATCTTGTGAGGTTCTTAGATGATACCTTGGCTCCTGGGGAAGCCCCTGGTCAAATTGCAGTGAATTTTACCCAGAAGTCGAGCATTTCGATGATCACCCAAACTGGGTACATTAGATAGGTTGTGCAAAAGCCGCACGGGCCGCATGCGGCTTTTGGCAATTGTGCAAAGCCGTACGGTTTCCTTAGTTGTTCTCAGTTGTTTTTCATGCTCAATATTACAATGTCCCTCTAAACCTGTAATGCAACTACTGAAAGTCGTATGGGTTGGATGTGCAAGTGCGGGAAGCCGTGTTTCCGGTGCATCACTCTTGCTTCACTCGGGCTCCACTCCCCTTTCTCACACTTTTCGCATCTTGCACGTGGCAGGCGAGGTGCCGGTGAGGCTCCTTCACTTATCAGTACCTCTCCCTCAACTCAGGTAGTGTTTCATTGGAATAATTTCTTGACACACCTAATATTCGATTTATCCCATACGGCTTTGCACAATTGCTAAAAGCCGCATGCGGCCTGTGCGGCTTTTGCGCAACCTATCTATTATTCCATTCTGATTCTCTGACAAATTCCACACATTTTATGAGGTTCTTAGATGATGCGTTGGCTCCCGGGGAAGCTCCTGGTCAAATTGCAGAGAATTTGACCCTGAAGGAGTCGAGTATTCACTGTAGGCCCTCGGAGTTTGAATTCTGGAGTCGCTCACAGGAAGCGCATCCTTTTACAATACAGTGCCAGTTGTCACTTCGTGGCTTGGAATGATGGTGATGGCCAAGGAATGTGTTCAGTACTACTACAGTGGCGGCAAAAAAGAATCGGCGCGGTCGTTTGAGCCCATTTGTAGGTCGAATCACTTGAAATAAAATCCTGTCACGAAATCACGTTGATTTTATGATCTCTTGCCTGATTCTAGTCATATCATACCTGTTTCTCTGTCCCGCAATAAAATAAATTGGTTAGTTTCTGAAAAATCAAGTCGCTGGAATCATCATGTATGCAAAAATGGTCTACACACTATGAAAGTACTTAAAAATGCGATCACAGAGATAAGTTGGCTCAACTATATTCATGGGGATTTGGCTCACAATTCCCCTCACAATTCCCATAGCAAATCTGGCATCTTTGGTCAAAAATGTACCAAAATGGCCGAAAAAGCAAATAATTCTGTGGATATTCACTGCTATTTGTCGGTGATTTCGGGGTCTGACCGTCATACAATGGCTGAAAATGTATAATGGTACTTTACATACTTTTCGGCATCCTCTTCTTGGTGATGTTGCATTTACAAGAACGACTTCAGAGAAGACCGATGGACATTGAGGGATTCGACCCATGAGACCACTGTGGTGCCTATTCGGTTAATATTCAAGTTTCCTAAGGGAATCCCGGGAGGTGGTCTGACGGTCATAGATAGGCTAGTACTTCCGACTGTTCCGAACATCGGAAGTGTTCTCTAATGATGTGACCATTCTAGGCACCAGCGGGCGGCTCCCTCTTTGGAGATTGTAGTACCCGCTCGCGTTATTCCAGTTGTCAGATATTAAGTAAAGCAGGTGAGGCCGACGAGCGGCACGCCCCGCTACCAGAAATAAAACACAAGAGTCAAATGTTCTATTGAGCGGTAACTTTATGCCAAGGAAGGAAGTTGACATCTGGTCCCCGGCTTCAGTTGGTCGCGCTATGATTGTCTGTTTTTTTTTTTACAGCCATTTGCCGTAAAATTAGAAGAAAAACGGCTGCGCCGTAAGTTCCGCAAACGGCTGTAAAATGAGAGGTTCGAATTCTACAGCTCCGGACAACCAAAGCCAACAAAAAAATGGTCCAATTACTTTGGGCTGGGAAAGTGTTCCAGATGAAACACATCCATTTGGGGAGTCCAATGATACCTGAATGAACCAATAGAGAGGTTCTGCAAAGCCGCACGCGGCTGTCCAAAGCCGTATGCGGAAATACCTTCATTCGCACTTGCACATTACCAAGATTGTGAAATAGCATGCCTTACACGACTGGAGCGAAAAACAAAAAAGCTGCATGAAAAGACCTTGTGCGCCATGCGGCTTTCGTGCGGCTTTGCAAAACCTGTCTAATTTCAACGAGATTTTCTGCCCCAAATGGTCATTTTGCGGGGAAGGGTCAGAAATTATGGCCGGACCACTATATCTCTTCTGAAAGAAAATATGCAAGAAAGAGCCCATGACGAGAGCATTCTGAATCCGCAAAGATCAGAGAAATTTAACGGGAGGTTCTTTTATAAATTATTCCCCAAGTTTGGTTTCTTGGCGCCCAGATCCGGGCCAATTGTCCAAAAATGAATAGATAAAAAGGTAGACATATGAGGAGATTCAGCTCGTTGCGTGCCCGGCGTTGTCTGCGGTTGTAATTCACTTCCAGTTTGTTCCAGGCGTTCTCTATAATGTTTATATCGTGGCCAAGTCATCACATCGAAGCCATTTTTCGTCGAACCAGCGTTTAGCGAGGCGCTGTCTGCATGATTGCCTTCTGCGCTTGCTACTCGCTGATCACCTGGAATACACAGCTATGTCAATGACTTGCATTCCAACTCATGGTGGCTGACCGATTTTCAGGACTTCCCTTTCCTGACTCAACTGCTTTACTACGAGAACGGCACCGAGTACGACCAACTCTCGATCCTCAACGGCGCGCCAGCCCATCTTTCCAATCATAACATTCAAATAACTCTCGCTGCAGACGCTTCACTCTCAACTATGAAAAGCTTGCCGTTCAGGGTCTTCCCTGGGTGCGTTGTCTTCCTTCCCTTTGCCCCTTTGCTGCTTGGATTGAAGCGCCTTTCAGTACGCCGGCTCCCAGCTGTTGTACAAGGTCTCGTGCACGATTTACATCGGAGGTGAGCCGTGACGATGCCGTCTATACGCTCAATGCTAATAATCGTCAAGCAGACCTTACACACTTCCTGCTCTGGAATGGAAAGCGAGGGTACAAGCTCATCCGCGCCGACCGTGAGGGCATCGACGACGCGCACCTCAAAAAGATGAAGGCATACCCTGGTGAGACCTTCTTGCACGCTGCATCTTGCACCAATACCTCCACGACAGTCATGTCTGGTGCTGCGAGGCCTCAACGCCTCCTCGGCGGTCATGTCGGGAGCCGAAATAGCGACTATCCGTTTATGCAAACAAGCGTAATAGAATGTGCCCACCGGCCCCACCCACGGAATGCGCAATATTCGTATTCATTCCACCCGGGCCCTGTCGTGGTGAAATTCGTTAGGGGGTGGGGGTTAGCATGATCGGTACGTCGACCTTCCTCCAATTCTTTCCGCATCCCAATCCAACA
This sequence comes from Mycena olivaceomarginata, assembly GCA_029378375.1. Taxonomy (NCBI): domain Eukaryota; kingdom Fungi; phylum Basidiomycota; class Agaricomycetes; order Agaricales; family Mycenaceae; genus Mycena; species Mycena olivaceomarginata. The sequence continues at coordinate 153,755 of JARKIC010001061.1, forward strand.
AGGTGGACTTGTGTCACCTCCAGGTCACCTTTATTCCAGACAGAAAGGCGTCCGCCACTTCACGCCGAGGAAGATCCTCCTCTTCTCCACATGCCTTACGTTTACAGCCTCGACCGCGCTGACATCGGTTGATACGGTGATTTATCTGCTGCAGTTTTGGGCGGGGGACAACTACCTTGCGACATCGAATAAACTGCAGCTTGCGTGCGAGGTTCTGTTTGATTCTCTTGTGCGTCTGCGGTGACGAATTTCTTCTCTATAGTTGTGATCTCGTGGAAGGCGTGGCACGTTATATTCCCTGCTTTGGGCTCCGGAACATGTCTAAGCGAGATTTGTTTTGTTTCAGGCAACGACGCGCACCGTTTTCCGAAGGTTGGCCAAGTCCTGGCACGCGCACCAAGAAGATCATGCCCCTCCTTATCGAGTCAAGCTTCATTTATCGCGGACTTTGGGTGCGCATCTTGACACCGATGTAACACGTACGTTCCAGTACCTCATCTAACTCTTCTATGGCTCCTAAACCATCGTCTTGCAAGGTGATTTAGATATTCTGGTTGGTCGTTGGCGTCGGAAGGGCGGGCGGATGTGGTGGATTGGGCAGCCACCAAGGTGGGTATTATTATCTATACCTCGGGCCGGGGATCTAATCAAACCCTTTTCCGTCTTCTCCAGTGCGCAGGGCATCGCCCGCTGCCATTCGTTTGTCAGCACTCAAATGAACATGTGGTTTCGCAAGAAACCATCGAGCTCGTTTGGAGCTACAGGACCATCCCCCTTAACCTGCACGCTTCCCTTGCCGAATCCGACGTTCATTTCTCCACCTGTATGTCCCTCTTCACGCCCCAGGGTCTACCTTCTCTCATTCAACCTCTGCGGGTGCGGCTTTGGAATCGAATCCATCTCAAAATGCAGGCATGCAAATACTCAGGGCACACAGAATGGCAATCAACGCTAATTCTCTGCTACATGAACTTGAATACTTGATATGCCGACCTCGTAGGGTCATTGCCCATGTGGGAACCTTGTTTAGAATGAAGCGATGTGAGTACCTGATGCCATCACATCAGACCAAACAAGACCAAAAGAATCTGCGCCCTCGAGCGCTTACCAAGCAAGTCTTCTTTTCACCATCACTCCCCGCCTCCGAATGCAAATTGGCCAACGCCAATCCCAACGATACATCTATCGACTCCAGGATAGCCCTGCGAGTCACTGTTCAAACCTTGCCCGTTGGAGTTCAAGTATCACTGTATCGGGACCCGACCTTGACCCGACCACACCATTTCCTTGGATTGAAGTCAAGGCTCGAATTCAAGGACAGCTGCTTCATCTTATCTTTTGTTACTTCAACTTACTGACCTCATCACAGTTGAATGCCTCCTGCGACGCTTGCCTTCAGCACAAAGTATACCGGTACATATAAAAAAAGTTGAGGTGAGTACGTTAGTTCTTTGTTCACTCGATTGATGTTTTATCACTGAAGTTCTTCCATCTATATGCCTCGAT